>OY755209.1:24850657-24990260 GCA_963576765.1 Draba incana
CCCCTACACGATTGGTTACAAAAGCTTTTTGACAAGCATTCGCTGCAATGGGTCGTGTGAACCAAAAACCGATTAATAAATACGAACACATTCCAACTAATTCCCAAAAAAAATAAACTTGGATCAAATTAGAACTAGTAACTAATCCTAACATTGAAGTATTAAAAAAACCCATATAAGCAAAAAACCTCAGATATCCTTGATCATGAGCCATATAATTGTCACTATAAATAAGAACCAAAATTCCAACAGTTGTAATTAATATTAACATAATAGAAGTAAGTGGATCAATAAAGTAACCGAACTCAAAAGAAAATTCATTATTTATGGTCCAAGACCATACATTTTGATGAATGCAACTTAGAAAAATTTGTTGAATAGATAGATAGAATGAAAAGATCATAACTATACTTAACAGAAAAATACTCAGAAAAGTCCACATACGTCGAAGGCTTTTTGTTACTGTCGGAAAAAGTAGAAGTCCAACTCCTAGTAAAATAGGTACTGGAAGTGGAATGAAAGGGATGATCCATGAATATTGATATGTATGTTCCATAAAATAAAAAATCCTTTTTATTTTATTATTAAATTTATTATTTCTTATTCACTGGTTTGGCTATATATATATATATATTTTTTTTTTTCAAAGGAGACAATAAAAAAGCACGCGATTTCAAACCTAAATAGAAATTTTTTTCGAATTAGTATAATCCTTCATAAATCTTTCAAAAGAAATAGATATTCAAATCAAAAAAACTATAAGTTATTAAATAATATTACTAGGTTACTCTCAAAAAAATTATTTGTCTTTTTTTTATTACTACGTAAATAAAATTTTAATTTTATGCAGATACCTAAAAAGTGAATTATAATTCCGTATATACAATAATTTATATACATATATTAAGAATAGAACAAAGATTTACACGAGAAAAAAGCCTTAATATTAATTATCTCATAAAAAAACTTTAACTAAAAAAAGTGATTTGAGTTTTATTATTTAAAATTATTAAGGAATTAATTTGAATTTTGGAATTTAGTGATTGTTTTACAGTACACTAAGTGAGCTTTTTTTTTTTTTGCAAGAAATTTGATTATAATCAAATTTTTTTTTTTTGATAATATAATCTATTAGTATAAATAGTATAAATTTAATTAAATGGGCGCTCTCGTACGAGATTTCAAACGCTTGAATGTCTTTTTTGTTTTGAAAATAATAGATAATAAAATTTGAAAGAAAAAAATAACGTTATATGGAGATGGAGTATGAAAGAATAGAATAATAAATGTCTTTGACATCCAATTATACCGCTGAAAAAGTTTTTTCATTTTTGAATGGCAGTTCCAAAAAAACGTACTTCTATCTCGAAAAAGCGTATTCGTAAAAACATTTGGAAAAGGAAGGGGTATTCGACATCGTTGAAAGCTTTTTCGTTAGGAAAATCGCTTTCTACAGGTAATTCCAAAAGTTTTTTTGTACAACAAAATAAATAAAAAATACTAGAATAATTCGAATTATCCTAACTTAAAAACTAATTGTTTTAGAATACATAAAAAAAAAAGAAAAAAAAAAGAATATATAGATAAATAGATAAAAAAGAAAGGTTCAAAAAAAAATTTTCGGGGGGGGAGGGGTTCTGATTTCCCCCATCACTAACTTGACACAATAATAAAGAAAGAAATATCTTGTATTTCCTCGTTAAGAGGAAATACAAGATATTTAAGCGAAATCAATAGATTCTTGAAATTAATTTAAGTGAAAAATTTGTCACTTTATACCTTTATGTTATTGCTCTGAATTTTTATATTCTTTACTTTGAATTAAAGTTATAAAAAAATCTATCCACAATAAAAGCATCTATCCACAATAAGTGAATATTTTTTAATAATATATCATATATTAAGTGATCAAAAAATCTTATGTTTGTACAATATAAAAAGATACATCAAAAGAGATATTTTGATAATTTTTTGATTTCGCTTGAACAATTAGGCAAATCTTATTTTATTTAAAATTTCTAAGAATTTTCAAAAAGTTTTCATTAAGTTTTCATTTTTAGAAAAAGCATTTTTTAATTAATGAAACTTATAAATTTAATATTAATGGAATTTCTAAATTTCATTTCGTGTTTTCATTTCGTGTTTTGTCTTTGAGTTGAAGTCCCAATTACTTGAATTTAGTTACATTTTTCTTAGTTCCATTTTTCATTATATTCTAGAAAAAAAATCTAAAGTACAAAAAGTTAATGAAAAAAATTTCAAATAACTAAGATAAAAAAAAATCGTAATTTAATTAAAACCCCAAATACCTCTTTAAACAAATTTTGATTCATGAAATCAATTGTAAATTGCATTAAATTGGTTTCTTTATTTAAATTTTCGTCTCGACGATTGAATAAAAACTTGTTAGTATTGTTTTGAACAAGTGATATGTTAGGTTTTTAGCCTAATTTACCCATGGTTTTGTGTTGCATTTCTTGTCTTTTTGTTTCCTTTTGATGTCTTTTCAGATTCTAAAGTGCTTTGGAGCACAATTTGGAGCTGCTGGAACTCTATGAAGAAAAGGAGAAGAATTGGAGCAAAAAGAGGAGTTTTCAATCCACCGAGCACCTGCTCGGTCCGAGCGAGCACCTGCTCGCCTGAGAAGCACCAGAACCTAAACCTAATAAAGCTGGCCGCCGAATCCATCTTGAGGCCCACACAAAATCCCAGGAGTTAATGAGTCAACACAATCCCATTTCATTAGGGAATTGATTGATTCTCTTAATAAATGAGATTTTTATTACTTTCCTTGTTTTGCTTTAAGAGATATTTTAGTTTTTAATGTTTTCCTTTGTATTTGAAGGAGCTGAGCCTCCTTAGAAAATAGAATTGGTTTTTTTTTTACGGAAGAATCAGAGAGTTTTTGTTCTTCTTTTTACAATTTTATTAAAAGTTATTTTGTTCTTCATTTTTGTTCTTCATCATTACCGAATCATCCATTCATCATCCATCGAATCACTTGGCCATCCGAATCATCCAATCATCATCTAGAGAAGAATTCTAAACCCCCTTTTCATTCTTCATTTCCATTATGAATTCTTATCTATTTGTTGTTGCATTTGATTTAAGCATGTCCGAGTAGTTTACTAACTAGGTCGAGGTGTTTTCAATGGTGATTTAGGGCTTTAGATGGTTGAGCCAAATAGGGAATTCTTATGTCTTCATCTCTAGGAAGTCTCAATGCTTAGGCTAAATTGATCACTTAGTCTATGATCTCTAGGTTTAATCTATTCACCAAAAATGATATAGGTTGCTAGAATTACCTTTGATGAGCATTCGGTGGTAACCAAAACACCATTGATCGTTCCCATTGAATGTGAACATATTGAACCATTGCATTAAGGCTTGTTTACTTCATTACTAAATCCACTCGAAAGTGTAGGTATTTAGGCTGTAGACAAAGGTATTGATACATCGCCAAAAGCGGGGCAATACATATTTATGTTTGAGTTCTAGACCGCATTTAAATAGACCCTGAATAGAAGCTCAACCCAAGTACCCGAAATAACCAAAGAATCATCTCGGCTTAGTGCCTTTTATCATTGTTTAATTACCGATTTTTATTCCAAGCACCTGCTCATTTACATTGAGCACCTGCTCACGTCAGTTTACAACTCATTTAATTTATCTTAGCTTTATTTGAAATCTATAGATTCATAGTGTAACCTTGGTCTCTGTGGATTCGATACCTTATATACTACTGCTTTTGCCTGTGCACTTGCAGCATTATTTTGGGTTAAAACTCGAGACTATCAAGTTTTTGGCGCCGTTGCCGGGGACCAATAGCGTTACCTTTGAATTTTGGTTTTATTTATAGTCTAAGAATTTTGCTAATTTTGTTTTTTTTTTGTTTTTGTTTTTGTTATGTTTCAGGTGTATGACCAGTAGAAGAACGAGGAGAAATCTGAACGAAGATCTAGTCAGTCATACGAACGAAAAGTTAGCTCATCTCGAACGCCAGAATCGCCGCCGAGCACCTGCTCAAACCGATCGAGCACCTGCTCGCACAGAAAACATGGCAGATCAGGAAGCTATGAATGCTCAGTTACAGATTTTGAGAGATCAAATCACCCAGTTGCAAAGGCAACAGCCGCGGGGTCAGCCAACCATAGGGGATTCGGATAATCCCCATGCGTTTTATCAAAACCGTTCGGCCATTGTCATTCCGACAATTCAGAGACAAGATTACGAGGTCAAGGCTCAGTTAATTTCATTGGTAAAGCAGCATCTATTCCATGGTCTACCCGCTGAAATACCAATGGACCACATAGAGAATTTCGAGGAAATTTGTAGTACTACGGGTTCTAATGGGGTTCCAACCGAGTTCTTGAAGTGTAAGTTGTTCCCGTTCTCTCTCGCGGACAAGGCACAAAGATGGTTAAAGTCACTGCCGGCTGGTTCATTGAAGACTTGGGATGAGGCTAGATCCGCGTTCTTGGATCATTTTTACACGAAGTCCAAAACGGCCGCTTTAAGGAACAAGATTGCATCCTTTCAACAACACTCCGGAGAAGCTTTTGGAGAAGCTTGGGAAAGACTCAAGGAGTACAAGAGGGAGTGTCCTCATCACGGTTTCAAGGATGAGCAAATCTTGAACATATTCTACGATGGAGTCGATTGGGATTACCGTAATGCTTTGAATGCCGCAAGTAATGGAGACTTCATGACCAAGACTAAGGAAGGTGCATTTGAGCTCATCGAAAACCTTGCCTCAAGCTCCAACAACAAGGCTCCCGAGTACGATAGAACCAAGAAGGTCAATAGTGTGGACTCTCAAAAGATCGATGAATTAACCGCGAAAGTGAACTTGCTTCTACGAGAGACTCAAAGGCCGGTTAAGTTCATGGAAGAAGATGGGGCTGCCCCTAATGCTCAAGAGTTTGTGGAAGATCAAGAAGATGGTTTAGAAGAGGTCAACTATGTGAATGGCCAAGGGTACCAAAACCGAGGGTTTAACCCCAACTACCGAAGCCATCCAAACCTCTCCTACCGCAACACCAACGTGGAAAACCCCCAAGACCAAGTCTATCCGCAACAAGGGGGTACAAATCAGAAGTTCTACTCCAACAACACTCAAGGGAAGCAAATTGTGCCCAACCAAAATCAGAACCGGTTTCAAGCAACAAACCAACAACAAACCGTTTCCGCGCCTCAATCCCAACAAGATGATTTGAAAGGTCTCATTCATCAAGTCTTGGCCAACCAACAGCAGACGTCAACCGAGCTGGGCAGTAAGATGGACAACATGTACAAGGATCTCCATGCAAAGTATGAGGCCGTGACCACACATGTAAAGAAGTTGGATACACAAGTAGCTCAAACCGCCGAGGCTATTCAAAGACCGGTTGGTGCTCTTCCTGGCCGTGGTGAAGTGAACCCTAGGAAGGAGTATTTGCCATGCAATGCTGTTGAGTTAAGAAGCGGAAGAGTGTTGGCACAACCTACGGCCACAACCTCTCAAGTTAAGGCCAAGGAGAAAGTTGTTGAGCAACCGGCACAAGAGGATGATTTGGCAGAGAATGTGATGCATGAGGAGGCTGGTTCTAGCTCAGAAACCACACCAGCTACTGTTCCGATCAATCTGGAGAAAACACCCCAGCGAGCACCTGCTCAGCCGATCGAGCACCTGCTCGCTCAGAATGTTCCCGCGAAATTTCCAGAAGCTCAGACCGAGAGAGTCTATGTGCCTAAGATACCCTACCCAGTGCCTCCCAAGAGATCTAAGAAGGATTTGGAGGATGCTAAGTGTAAGGAAATGATTAAAGGCTTGGAGGTAAAGCTTCCTTTATCCGATGCGGTTCAAATGGTACCTTCTCTCAAACGGTACATGAAGGAGCTAATTTCTGGAAAAGTTGTGGAAGAGGAGAGTGTGATGATGGTTTCCAAAGAATGTAGTGCAATACTTCAGAGTAAGGTGTTGACTAAGAAAGGCGATCCCGGGAGGTTTGTGATTTCGGTAAAAATTGGGCCATGCACGTTCGCATGCTCACTGGTTGACTTGGGTTCAAGTGTTAATTTAATGCCTTATTCCGTTGCTAAACGTTTAGGTTTTACCGATTTCAAACCAACTAAGATCTCCTTGATTTTTGCAGATAGATCCACTAAACTGCCTGTAGGTATAATCGAGGATTTACACGTCCGCATAGGGGACACTCTAATCCCAACCGATTTCGTGGTTCTAGAGCTCGATGAAGAACCAAAGGACCCACTGATTTTGGGGAGATCATTCCTAAACACGGCGCGTGCAATCATCGATGTTGAACAAGGTATAGTCGACCTCCGTCTCGGAGACATGGTGGTACGGTTCGAGATGAGTAAGATGCTCAAGAGGCCGATGATAGATGGGCAAACCTTCGTGATCCACGATGACTCCGAGATGTCGGAAGATGTAGTTGAAGAGATCCTAGCAAAGGACTCTCTCGAAGTTGCATTGATAAAAGCCGAAAGTGAACACGGATTTCTAAGTGAAAACACCCAAGGATTTGCCAAGTTTCTGGATTCCAACACCAGAATAGAGAAAGAAGATGAGTTCCAGAGTCTGACCGAGGGCACAGAAAACGATGTTCTGCCAGATTCCCAGCGAGCACCTGCTCGCTCCGACCGAGCACCTGCTCGGACCGAAAACCAGAACATCACCGGATCATGGAGCGAGCTGAAAGCTCCAAAGGTAGAGTTAAAAACCCTCCCAGCGGGGCTCAGGTATGCATTTCTAGGTCCTAACTCTACATATCCTGTTATAGTGAATGCAGAATTGAATAATGTTGAGATCACTTTGCTTTTGTGTGAGTTGAGGAAATATAGAAAGGCCTTGGGATATTCGTTAGATGATATAACCGGTATATCTCCCGACTTGTGCATGCACCGAATTAATCTAGAGGATGAATCGATGACTTCTATAGAACATCAGAGACGGTTAAACCCGAATCTAAAGGATGTTGTAAAGAAAGAGATAATGAAACTTCTAGAAGCTGGTGTGATCTATGCTATATCTGATAGCAAATGGGTAAGTCCGGTGCATGTTGTACCTAAGAAGGGAGGTATCACGGTAATTAGGAATGAGAAAAACGAATTGATTCCAACTAGAACGGTAACGGGTCATAGAATGTGCATAGACTATAGAAAATTGAATGCTGCTACTCGCAAAGATCATTTTCCTTTGCCTTTTATTGATCAAATGCTTGAACGTCTTGCTAATCACCCTTACTACTGTTTTCTAGATGGTTACTCAGGATTTTTTCAGATACCCATCCATCCCGATGATCAGGAAAAGACAACGTTCACATGTCCATACGGCACATTCGCATGCCATTTGGTTTGTGCAACGCCCCAGCGACTTTCCAACGTTGTATGATGTCCATTTTTACTGATTTAATTGAAGATATTATGGAAGTATTTATGGATGACTTCTCTATGTATGGGAGTTCTTTTTCTGTTTGTTTGTCTAATTTGTGCAGAGTATTACAAAGATGCGAGGAGAAGCATCTAGTGCTGAATTGGGAGAAGTGCCATTTTATGGTCAGGAATGGGATAGTACTTGGGCACCGGATTTCAGAGAAAGGGATAGAGGTTGACAAGGCTAAGATAGAGGTCATGATGAGTTTACAACCGCCTACTACGGTCAAAGGAATCCGAAGCTTTCTAGGCCATGCCGGGTTCTACCGTCGTTTCATCAAAGACTTCTCCAACATTGCTAGGCCTCTCACTAGATTGCTGTGTAAGGAAGTCAAGTTCGACTTTGATAGAGAGTGTTTGGCTGCGTTTCATACTATCAAGGGTGTCTTGGTTAGTGCACCAATAGTCCAACCACCGGATTGGGACTTACCGTTTGAGATTATGACGGATGCGAGTGATTTTGCTGTGGGGGCTGTTCTTGGTCAAAGGAAGGACAAGAAGCTCCATGTGATATATTATGCTAGCCGGACGATGGATGATGCTCAATGTCGGTATGCAACCACCGAAAAGGAGTTATTGGCGATTGTCTTCGCCTTTGAGAAGTTTAGATCATACCTCGTCGGTTCTAAGGTAATTGTTCACACCGATCATGCTGCGTTGAAGTACTTGCTGACCAAGAAAGATGCCAAGCCTAGGCTATTGAGATGGATACTTTTGCTTCAAGAGTTTGATTTAGAGATCAAGGATAAGAAAGGATCCGAGAATGGGGTTGCTGATCATTTGAGTAGGCTTCAAGTTGAGGATGAGACACCTATGGAGGATAGTCTGCCAGATGAGCAAATTTATTCGATCTGCGAAAAATTTCCAGAAGCTGAGCGAGCACCTGCTCGGACTGACCGAGCACCTGCTCGGAAGATTTTTTGTGGAATTATCCAGAATGCCCAACCTTCGATTTTCCCTTGGTTCGGTGACTTTGCTAACTACTTGGCAGCCGATAAGGTTCCGGAAAACCTAACGGGAAGCCAAAAGAAGAAGTTTTTCCGAGATGTTAGACGATACTATTGGGACGAGCCGTACTTGTACAAGCAATGCTCGGATGGGCTGTATAGAAGATGTGTTTCGGAGGAGGAAATCCCTGGGATCTTGCACCATTGTCACGGTTCATCTTATGCCGGACACTTTGCCACATTCAAGACGGTTACAAAAGTGCTACAAGCGGGTCTTTGGTGGCCAACGATGTTCAAGGATACGAATAGGTTTGTTGCTCGATGTAACGCGTGTCAAAGGCAAGGGAACATCAGCAAGCGCAATGAGATGCCTCAAAAATTCATCTTAGAAGTAGAGGTTTTCGATGTTTGGGGTATAGACTTCATGGGACCGTTCCCTTCCTCCTATAAGAACAAGTACATACTTGTAGCCGTTGACTATGTTTCCAAGTGGGTCGAAGCACAAGCTAGCCCGACTTGTGATGCTGCGATAGTTACCAAGTTGCTCAAGACGGTGATTTTCCCTAGGTTTGGAATTCCGAGAGTTGTGATAAGTGATGGAGGTTCACACTTCATTAACAAGGTTTTTGAGAACTTGTTAAGGAAGAATGGAGTCACACATAAGGTAGCCTCTCCTTATCATCCTCAAACTAGTGGACAAGTAGAGGTCTCCAATAGAGAGATAAAGAGTATCTTGCAAAAAACAGTTGGTACAACGCGTAAGGATTGGGCGAATAAGCTAGATGACGCTTTGTGGGCATATAGGACAGCATATAAGACTCCGTTGGGGACAACGCCTTTTCATTTGGTGTATGGGAAGGCATGTCACTTACCGGTAGAATTGGAATACAAGGCGGCATGGGCTGTCAAGCGACTTAATTATGACATCCTTAGTGCATCCGAGAGGAGATCCATGCAGCTGCATGAGTTGGAAGAAATTAGGCATCTCGCCTATGACAATTCCCGAATCTACAAAGAACGGACCAAAGCTTACCACGACAAGAAGATTATCCCTCGAAACTTTGCTCCTAACGATCAAGTTTTATTGTTTAACTCTCGTTTTAAGTTGTTTCCAGGGAAGCTAAAGTCGAGATGGAGTGGTCCGTTCACCATCAAAGAGGTGAAACCATACGGGGCCGTAGTGTTGCTAGACACTAAAGGAGGTGATTTTGTTGTTAATGGTCAATGTCTCAAGCCATACCTTGCGGATACATACGTGGGAGAAGTTGAATCAGTCACTTTTAGTGACCCTCCTCGAGCCTAAAGGGTTTCCAAAGTCGAGCTAACGACTTAAAACAAGCGCTTGGTGGGAGGCAACCCACCGGTAAGGATTTTTGTATAAATTTTGAATTTTAATTCCTTTTATTACTAACATTTCACTTGTGATTTCAGTAATTACATTCTGCGAAAAAGTGTAAAATTGCACCGAGCACCTGCTCGGAAGGAGCGAGCACCTGCTCGAAACCAAAACGCAGCAATTCTCTCAGATTAGCAGAACACAAAAAAATAATAAAAAATATAAAAGAAAAAGAAAAAAAACAGAAAAAGATTTGATTTATTTCTTCTTTCCTTTTTATTTTTTTCACTTTTATTTTCTTCTTTATTTCCTTTTCAATTTTTGCCAAAAACCCTAACCACTCATTTTTCTTCCTTTTTGCAGATAAAGACAACGTTTTGGTCTCCTCCTCTTCCCCAAAACTGCCGAGCATCACCACTCCCCCATCTCCCTTGAGAACCGCAACTCTCCATTAACTCAACCTCCATAAATCCCCATCTCTACCACTCTCCAAGACCAACCACTCACCATAACTCTCTATCACCGGAGACCACTCAAACTCTCAAGCTCCCAAACCGCTCAATTCTCTCTCAATCTTTCAACCTCTCTCGCCGCCGCTCAAGCCCCATAACAACCGAGCACCTGCTCACTTGGCTAAACCACAAAACCACCGCCACATTCCACTATCTCCTCTCCGAAACCAAACCTTAACACTCGGAAACCTCTCTCCGCCTCTTCTCATTCACCATGGCTCCAAAAATCAAGTTCTCCAACAAGGAAAAAGGCAAGGGTAAGGCCTCTACCTCCGCAACCGCTTCTCCACTCACCTTTCCATGGCCTAGACCGGAAGGCGAACCGTTTGACATTGACCGAGCCGGACTCCCAATGTCCTCACCAGACTCTTGGGACGAAATCGACGCCTTCTACTACAACCAACTCCTCCAAGTTGACCTCGAACCTACTCGGTTCATGTGCGATAGAACATTGGTCGAACTTGGTCTTCAACAACAAGTGAGGAGCATACTCTACAATGCTCGTTGCATGGCCTTTGCTCTAGAAGAAGATGTGCTCTATCCCGATCTCACTAGGCAATGCCTAGCAACCGCCGCTCTCTCATACGCAAACCCCAACAAGCCTTCATTCGAGGAGGCCACATTCTCTTTCTTTGCTGGAGGAAAGAGGTACGCTATCTCCATGCTCGATTTTTGCATAGCGTATGGGTTCTATGAGATGGACACGAAGCTATCGAGTCCGAAGAGATTCCAAGAAGCCAAGACCTTTTGGGGACTAATCGCTTCGGGTGACTACTCCTCAAACTCGGCGAGCCAAAACCGCCTTCGCCACCCCGCACTCCGTATCGTGGCAAGGATATTGAGCAACATGCTCTTTGGAAGACCCGTAGGTAACAAAGTTCACACCGATGAATTATTGTTGTTATTGTTGGGTTGTGGTCCTATTGTAGGTGACGGAGACTCGAGCCAATTTGAGAAATACCGATCCAACTTGGGTATACGTTTCGCGGAGATGATTTGTGCGATCAAAGATAACACAACCGCAACAAACAAAGGACCAAGGACGGAGCGTATTGGAAGCTTGCTCACACCGCTATTCCGCAATTTAAGGGTGGATCTTTCTCCATATTCCTACGTCCCGGAGATGAAGCGCATTGATATGGAGCACCTGCTCAATTCCAAGATCATCATCAAGCCGAGCGCATACCAATTCCTAACTGCCAATGGAGAAGCCCAATACATTCAGTTTCCCAACTTAGTCATCACACGGTTTTCCTCCATGGATGATCTCGCGTTTCAGCCACCCGCGGAGTACCTTGTCCCACATCCGAGTCAAGCCTCTTCTGCTGCCCGTCTTAGTACTTCTCGTCGAAGCACATCTAGGCAGCGACACCATGTCTCCGAGGACGCTGGTCCATCGGTCCCGCGCCTTACTCTGCCTGGCTACGACACTGCTTCTCAAAGTGAGTTTGATCTTCCTCCTATTTCTGACGATGCTGAGGATGCCGAGTACAGGAAGTGGATGATCCAATCCACAAAGAAGAACAACAGTATCATGCAGAGGATCATGCAGGCGCTCTCCAAAGGCTGCTGCCAAGCTCCACCACCCCAGACCGAACGAGCACCTGCTCGTTCCCATTCGAGCACCTGCTCGGGTCAGCCAGCCAGAAGGAAGCGGAGAACAGCTGATGACGAGGACGACCTTTCTTCCAGGTGATATCCACTTTCACCCTACTATTTCCATTGTTTATATCACATTTGTTTCTATTTTGTTTTTATTTTGTTTTTGATTTGTACTTGTTTTTAGTCTACTCTTTCGGTACTTTTCTTTCACCGAGACGGTGAAAGTTAAGTCCGGGGGAGTGGATTAATGTTTTAATTGTTTTTGCTTTGAGTCTTTTGCACTCAAAAAAAAAAAAAAAAAAAAAAAAAAAAAAATAAATGCATATAGTTTCTCATGGCATAAACATTTTTATTATCTTTTTCATGCTAGGATCGAGTCTAGAGCATTTTAGGATTGCATTTGCATAGGGAGCAATGATGAAATTTCCTTGTAAAGATTCATTTTAGGATTCCATGATATGCCCTCATTAGAACTTTTTCGTTGCATTAACAATCATGAATTAGAGGCTCATCCATACTTGAATCTTATTTCTTTGAAAATCCCAACTCAATTGAAACTTGCATGATCTAGATTCAACTCTATCAACTTGAACTTAAACTTGATTAATTCTTCTCACTTTTGGACTTTGAATCATAACTATGGATAAACACCTTACATTCAAATCATGTTTGCCTAATTTTTACCACTCTTATCTTGTTTTGAATGGCTATCCCGATCTAAGTTCATCTTTTAGATGAGGATAGTACCACACCTTTAAACCCGACCATTTCATTCAAACCCTTGCATTTATTCTTTGAGTGAGGCCTTTTTCTTTGTGTTGCATTGGTAAAATCTTGCAAGCATTAGAGACGACAAGGCAAAGTTTCCATTAGGCTAGTTTCTTGAGTTTAAGACTAGTCTTAGGTGGGGTATGAAACCGATTTGGTTAAGCGTTTACTTGATTATCTTTGGGTTTGTGGTTAAGTGTGAAAAGAAAGAAAGAAGAAAGGATGAGTTCTAGGGAATAAGTTTGAAAAGAAAAGTATATAGCTCTAAGTGTTTAAAAGAAAAATGATAGCTTAGCATTCTCTTAAATAAATCAAAAGAAGAAAAATGTGTTAGAGAATGCTAGGATAGAAAGAGCTAAAGTTAAGAAAAGAAATTCCCTAGGATTCGTAAAATCTAAAGAAGAAAGAGGAAGTTTGAAAGGTTTAGCCGAAATTCATTATTTATGGTCCAAGACCATACATTTTGATGAATGCAACTTAGAAAAATTTGTTGAATAGATAGATAGAATGAAAAGATCATAACTATACTTAACAGAAAAATACTCAGAAAAGTCCACATACGTCGAAGGCTTTTTGTTACTGTCGGAAAAAGTAGAAGTCCAACTCCTAGTAAAATAGGTACTGGAAGTGGAATGAAAGGGATGATCCATGAATATTGATATGTATGTTCCATAAAATAAAAAATCCTTTTTATTTTATTATTAAATTTATTATTTCTTATTCACTGGTTTGGCTATATATATATATATATTTTTTTTTTTTCAAAGGAGACAATAAAAAAGCACGCGATTTCAAACCTAAATAGAAATTTTTTTCGAATTAGTATAATCCTTCATAAATCTTTCAAAAGAAATAGATATTCAAATCAAAAAAACTATAAGTTATTAAATAATATTACTAGGTTACTCTCAAAAAAATTATTTGTCTTTTTTTTATTACTACGTAAATAAAATTTTAATTTTATGCAGATACCTAAAAAGTGAATTATAATTCCGTATATACAATAATTTATATACATATATTAAGAATAGAACAAAGATTTACACGAGAAAAAAGCCTTAATATTAATTATCTCATAAAAAAACTTTAACTAAAAAAAGTGATTTGAGTTTTATTATTTAAAATTATTAAGGAATTAATTTGAATTTTGGAATTTAGTGATTGTTTTACAGTACACTAAGTGAGCTTTTTTTTTTTTTTGCAAGAAATTTGATTATAATCAAATTTTTTTTTTTTGATAATATAATCTATTAGTATAAATAGTATAAATTTAATTAAATGGGCGCTCTCGTACGAGATTTCAAACGCTTGAATGTCTTTTTTGTTTTGAAAATAATAGATAATAAAATTTGAAAGAAAAAAATAACGTTATATGGAGATGGAGTATGAAAGAATAGAATAATAAATGTCTTTGACATCCAATTATACCGCTGAAAAAGTTTTTTCATTTTTGAATGGCAGTTCCAAAAAAACGTACTTCTATCTCGAAAAAGCGTATTCGTAAAAACATTTGGAAAAGGAAGGGGTATTCGACATCGTTGAAAGCTTTTTCGTTAGGAAAATCGCTTTCTACAGGTAATTCCAAAAGTTTTTTTGTACAACAAAATAAATAAAAAATACTAGAATAATTCGAATTATCCTAACTTAAAAACTAATTGTTTTAGAATACATAAAAAAAAAAGAAAAAAAAAAGAATATATAGATAAATAGATAAAAAAGAAAGGTTCAAAAAAAAAATTTCGGGGGGGGGGGGGGGGGGGGGGGGGAGGGGTTCTGATTTCCCCCATCACTAACTTGACACAATAATAAAGAAAGAAATATCTTGTATTTCCTCGTTAAGAGGAAATACAAGATATTTAAGCGAAATCAATAGATTCTTGAAATTAATTTAAGTGAAAAATTTGTCACTTTATACCTTTATGTTATTGCTCTGAATTTTTATATTCTTTACTTTGAATTAAAGTTATAAAAAAATCTATCCACAATAAAAGCATCTATCCACAATAAGTGAATATTTTTTAATAATATATCATATATTAAGTGATCAAAAAATCTTATGTTTGTACAATATAAAAAGATACATCAAAAGAGATATTTTGATAATTTTTTGATTTCGCTTGAACAATTAGGCAAATCTTATTTTATTTAAAATTTCTAAGAATTTTCAAAAAGTTTTCATTAAGTTTTCATTTTTAGAAAAAGCATTTTTTAATTAATGAAACTTATAAATTTAATATTAATGGAATTTCTAAATTTCATTTCGTGTTTTCATTTCGTGTTTTGTCTTTGAGTTGAAGTCCCAATTACTTGAATTTAGTTACATTTTTCTTAGTTCCATTTTTCATTATATTCTAGAAAAAAAATCTAAAGTACAAAAAGTTAATGAAAAAAATTTCAAATAACTAAGATAAAAAAAAATCGTAATTTAATTAAAACCCCAAATACCTCTTTAAACAAATTTTGATTCATGAAATCAATTGTAAATTGCATTAAATTGGTTTCTTTATTTAAATTTTCGTCTCGACGATTGAATAAAAACTTGTTAGTATTGTTTTGAACAAGTGATATGTTAGGTTTTTAGCCTAATTTACCCATGGTTTTGTGTTGCATTTCTTGTCTTTTTGTTTCCTTTTGATGTCTTTTCAGATTCTAAAGTGCTTTGGAGCACAATTTGGAGCTGCTGGAACTCTATGAAGAAAAGGAGAAGAATTGGAGCAAAAAGAGGAGTTTTCAATCCACCGAGCACCTGCTCGGTCCGAGCGAGCACCTGCTCGCCTGAGAAGCACCAGAACCTAAACCTAATAAAGCTGGCCGCCGAATCCATCTTGAGGCCCACACAAAATCCCAGGAGTTAATGAGTCAACACAATCCCATTTCATTAGGGAATTGATTGATTCTCTTAATAAATGGGATTTTTATTACTTTCCTTGTTTTGCTTTAAGAGATATTTTAGTTTTTAATGTTTTCCTTTGTATTTGAAGGAGCTGAGCCTCCTTAGAAAATAGAATTGGTTTTTTTTTTACGGAAGAATCAGAGAGTTTTTGTTCTTCTTTTTACAATTTTATTAAAAGTTATTTTGTTCTTCATTTTTGTTCTTCATCATTACCGAATCATCCATTCATCATCCATCGAATCACTTGGCCATCCGAATCATCCAATCATCATCTAGAGAAGAATTCTAAACCCCCTTTTCATTCTTCATTTCCATTATGAATTCTTATCTATTTGTTGTTGCATTTGATTTAAGCATGTCCGAGTAGTTTACTAACTAGGTCGAGGTGTTTTCAATGGTGATTTAGGGCTTTAGATGGTTGAGCCAAATAGGGAATTCTTATGTCTTCATCTCTAGGAAGTCTCAATGCTTAGGCTAAATTGATCACTTAGTCTATGATCTCTAGGTTTAATCTATTCACCAAAAATGATATAGGTTGCTAGAATTACCTTTGATGAGCATTCGGTGGTAACCAAAACACCATTGATCGTTCCCATTGAATGTGAACATATTGAACCATTGCATTAAGGCTTGTTTACTTCATTACTAAATCCACTCGAAAGTGTAGGTATTTAGGCTGTAGACAAAGGTATTGATACATCGCCAAAAGCGGGGCAATACATATTTATGTTTGAGTTCTAGACCGCATTTAAATAGACCATGAATAGAAGCTCAACCCAAGTACCCGAAATAACCAAAGAATCATCTCGGCTTAGTGCCTTTTATCATTGTTTAATTACCGATTTTTATTCCAAGCACCTGCTCATTTACATTGAGCACCTGCTCACGTCAGTTTACAACTCATTTAATTTATCTTAGCTTTATTTGAAATCTATAGATTCATAGTGTAACCTTGGTCTCTGTGGATTCGATACCTTATATACTACTGCTTTTGCCTGTGCACTTGCAGCATTATTTTGGGTTAAAACTCGAGACTATCAACAAGTTGCCGCTATGGTGAAATTGGTAGACACGCTGCTCTTAGGAAGCAATGCTAGAGCATCTCGGTTCGAGTCCGAGTAGCGGCATAAGATCGTATAAAAGAGATATTATAAGTTTTATAATCAAATTAATACCCAACTTTTTTTTTATAAAATCGGGTAAAACCTAGTATTTATTTATTAATTTTTAACAAATTTTTTATGATTTTTTCAATTCTAGAGCATATATTAACTCATATATCTTTTTCGGTCGTGTCAATTGTACTGACAATTTATTTTTTCACTTTTTTAGTTAATTTAGATGAAAGCATAGGATTTTTTGATTCATCAGATAAAGGAATCGTAATTACGTTTTTTGGTATAACAGGATTATTATTCACCCGTTGGATTTATTCAGGACATTTTCCATTAAGTAATTTATATGAATCGTTAATTTTTCTTTCATGGGCTTTTTCAATTATTCATATGGTTTCCTATTTTAATAAAAAACCAAAAAATTACTTAAACGCAATAACTGCGCCAAGTGCTATTTTTATTCAGGGTTTTGCTACTTCAGGTCTTTTAAACAAAATGCCTCAATCTGCAATATTAGTACCAGCTCTCCAGTCCCAGTGGTTAATGATGCATGTAAGTATGATGATATTAGGCTATGGCGCTTTGTTATGCGGATCATTATTATCAATAGCTCTTCTAGTTATTACATTTCGCAAAGTCGTACCTACTTTTTGGAACGAGAATATTAAAACAAAAAATTTATTAAATGAATTATTTTATTTTGATGTACTTTACTACATAAACGAAAGAAATTCTATTTTATTACAACAAAACAGTAATTTTAGTTTTTCTAAAAATTATTATAGGTATCAATTGATTGAACAATTAGATTTTTGGAGTTTTCGTATTATTAGTCTTGGATTTATCTTTTTAACCGTCGGCATTCTTTCAGGAGCTGTATGGGCTACTGAGACATGGGGTTCATATTGGAATTGGGATCCAAAAGAAACCTGGGCATTTATTACTTGGACCATATTCGCAATTTATTTACATATTAAAACAAATAGGAATGTTAGGGGTATCCATTCTGCAATTGTGGCTTCGATAGGCTTTCTTTTAATTTGGATATGCTATTTTGGCGTCAATCTTTTAGGAATAGGTTTACACAGTTATGGTTCATTTACATCGAATTAAATAAAACATTACCCCAAAAATAAAGGAATCCAAATAAAAAGAATAGCATCCATATATAACTTCATATAAGTTCAGAAATAGAATTTAGTTTTAGTAGTAAATCATCAAGAACCTTTTGAATCAAGTAGTATAATGATTCAAAAGGTTCTCATAATAGAAAGACCAAAAACGTCTGATTACAATTCAATTGAATTTTTTTTTTATTTCCTGAAAACTATCCATAAAAATAATTAGATAAAATGGATTCGACCTTGTCACTTGCTAATGAGAGCACAAAATCAGGATAAATCCCAATACCAATTATGGGTAGAAGAATCGAGATTGAAAGAAATAACTCTCGGGGTCCAGAATCAAAAAAGACAAGTTTTTGACATTACTTAACTTGTATCCATAAAACATTTGGCGTGACATAGATAATAAATATATAGGAGTTAATATCATTCCAATTGCCATTACAAAAATAATTAAAATTTTTGAAATTACGAAGTATTTTTGGCTGGTAATTATTCCAAAAAAAAACAATTAATTCTGCAACAAAACCACTCATGCCCGGTAATGCAAGGGAGGCCATCGATAAGATAGTGAACATTGTAAATATCTTTGGAATGGAGATAGCCATTCCACCCATTTCATCAAGATAAACAAGCCGCATTCTATCATAACTTGTTCCTGCCAAGAAAAAAAGTGCAGCGCCAATAAAGCCATGAGAGATTATTTGTAAAATAGCTCCATTAAGTCCAGGATCCGTTATAGAACCAATACCTATAATTATAAAACCCATATGAGATACAGAAGAATAGGCTATTCTCTTTTTTAAATTACGTTGACCGGGAGATGTTGAAGCTGCATAAATTATTTGAATTGTACCGACTACCATTAACCAAGGAGAAAACAGAGAATGCGCGTGAGGTAATAATTCCATATTAATTCGAACCAACCCATATGCTCCCATTTTTAATAAGATTCCAGCGAGAAGCATACAGGTACTGTAATGTGCCTCGCCGTGGGTGTCAGGTAACCAAGTATGTAAAGGTATAATCGGTGATTTAACGGCAAAAGCAATAAGAAATCCAATATAAAATAGTATTTCGAGTGTGACAGGATAGGATTGATTAGCTAATAGTTCTAAATTTAATGTTGGTTCGTTCGAACCATATAAACTTATACCTAAAACTCCTATTAATAAAAAAATAGAACTTCCTGCAGTGTATAAAATAAATTTTGTAGCTGAATAGAACTTCATTTTTCTCCTCTATAGTATATAAATACGTCTTGTTGAGAACAAGTTGAATTACAAAAAGACCGAGACTGAAAAAAACATATATTTATACGAAAATAGAAACATTATATGTCATCCGCCTCTTTACAATGCATTTGTTTTAATACTAGGTAACTCCCCGCATCGCACGTGAATTAAACATTATTTAATAATTTTAATATGAAACTGAATAAAAACCATAATTTTATAGTTAAAAGATTAATTGTGGTTAATATAAATATTTATTGGTTAAGACCGTGTGAATTTCTCATTTTGTGAATAATAATATCTAACTCATATTTAGTTGAATTGTATACTAAATATAAATTATGTTAAATTTAGCATCTCCAAATATCTTAAATAAAATTTGGAATGCAAATGAGTTATATGATAATTTTCAAAAAAAATTATTTAGTTTCTTTTAACAATAGAAGGTAAAAAATTCTATATTTTTCTTGTAAATTAAATGTAATTTTGAGTTGTGTTTGTAAAGATTATAATTACCAAATTTTAGGGAACTTTTATGTTATTCAAATGGATGAATGATATAAAATATGAAATTAGATAGCATGTAAAATATCTAAATGTGAATTTAAAAAAAAAACATATAAATCTATATATGAATTATGTGAATATTTTTGTCATTTTCGAATTGATTTTTTAAAATATATTTTTTTGCTTCAAAACGTGCATATATTGGTTTTATAATTCTGGGAAGATTTTTATCACAAAACATAATAAAATGTCTTTTATAAAAGAACTTAATAAGTCTTTGTTATAAAATATTTTTTTTCACAAATTTTACTGTGACGGAAATTAATTTGTAAAAGGGTTAGTTTTATTGTGAGAAGGTAGGTCTAATTTTGAAGGGATTTGTCAAATTAGCCAATTAATCATATTAGTTTGGTTAAAATGCATTTGTTATTTGGCTCATTATAACTATGATTTTTGTCATGTCACATTTTAGGAGATGTCATGTCATATTAAAATTGTGAGAGTGAATGAGGGATGACATGTAGGAATCTTAGGAGAAATCACATCTCTAATAATATATATGGGATGTCGTTTAATGTATCAATGTTATATATAAAAACTTATACAAAATATAAACTAGTATAATATATTAATTCTTTAAGTACTTAAAGCATATAAAATTGATATTTATGATTCAATATAATTATAAGATTAACTGTTTTCTTGTTATGACAATAACAACAATTCTTATCATAGTTATGAGAATTTTCAAGAAATGTCACTTTTAACAAGCCACTTTATAAAAATCCCACTTTCACTTTTTCAAATTTTAAAATCATGTATGTTTAGATTAACTATGTTATATTAAGGTTTAATTTTTTGGGTTTAAGGTTTATTAGGGATCAAAACTTTTATAAAAATTGAGAATATTGAGATATAAGATATTTAAACGAATGTATAAGTGGCATGTTGGTAAGAAAATAATACAAGAGTGGCATGTTTGTAAAAAATCATTCAAAAATGGCATTTTTGCAATAGTCCCGTTATAAGAATTGAATACTTTATGTGTATTTATTAAACTATCAATTTCAGTAAAACATTCTATGTACATTTTGTATATACAAGATATAATGGAAATGATATATTTAAAAAAAAAATAGAGAAATTCCCTAAAATACCATCAAAAAAAGTTTTTGTTCCAAAAATACCATCAAAAAGTTTTTATTCCAAAAATACCATTAATTTTCAAAAATTCCAAAAATACCACAAACTCAAAAATTGATTTTATAGAGTTTCGAATTAAATTTTTTGGGTTTGGGTTAACTAATGCATAATTAGAGTATAGTTTTTGGAGATAGGGTTTCGAGTTGGGGTTTAGGGTTTAGTTTTGAATATTTAAAGTTAATTTGAAATTTGTGGTATTTTTGGAACTTTTGAAAAAATGGTATTTTGGAACAAAAACTTTTTTGGTGGTATTTTTGGAACAAAAATTTTTTTTTGTGGTATTTTTGAGAATTGCCCAAAAAAATATTTGATGGTATATTTTCCGTTTTCTTAGTTAACATGGACTTTTATTAAACCTAAATTTACAAAATCAATGTTTACTTGGGGATTTAATCCGCACAAAAGATAGTTGGGAAAAAATCCGTCAATTGCAAATAGTTGGAGAATTAAATGACCGTTTTTCTTGTACATTATGATTAAGTGCCATTTATTCCAATTTATTTTTGATTTTATATCAATTATGTTTTCACAATCTGAATTTGTATTTGTTTATATATATAGTTGTATGTGTATTTTACAAATTAATTGAGTTAATCATATTAACTAACTAAAAAGAAAGATGCATAAAAGTATGTTCAAAAAAATGTTGAATTGGAAAAATCCCTCCAAATTCCTTTACAACTAGTATTAGATTAATTTTTTTTTATTATTAATTCATCACAATTCCTCAAGTCATATGACACCAGTAGGGCCTAATTAAGACTATCAAATATATGCGTGTGTATGTATGTCTATATAAATATTGAGTAAGAGAGTTATAGAGTGGTACAAGCGAATTTGTTAAAGACTTTAGCATCTTAACTTTATAATATAAATGTTAAACATATTGAAAATATTAATAATATTTAAACAAGATAATGTAGTGGGTTTTCAAGAGAAGAATTTGTAGTCTTTGGCGGAGATAATGATGGTTCGGAGGCCACCAATGGGAGCTACGATCGTCAGTATAACACCTACTACTATGCAGAACTGCAATTTTCACACAAGGAAACAACAATTTCTTGTCATGTTTAACCAAAAAAAAGACACATATATTGTAGAAAATAATGAGTAAGAGGAAGATACCCAGTTAATAGACCAAGACAATCCATACTTCTTTGGTTTCTTGAGAATCAACCACATGATGCATGGTAGCTATTCATACGGAAAATAAAATGTGTATCAATCATTTATTTAGGGTTTGTTCAAAATAAATGAATAGACTTTAATTTGTATACCGAATTACTTACATAGTAAGTTGTTGGGGCGAAGGCGAATCCTCCAAAGAAGCCAAGTAATCCACCAAAAAACGGGATGCATATGGCAACAAACATCGTGAAAGCTAATCCATCAAGTCCAATCAGTGTGTTATTAAGTAAGAGTATATGTTGATTCAATTTGAAACAAAAAAAAAAAAAAACTTACCAACATATAGAGTACGCGTGATGAAGCGGAGTTGGAAGCAAGGAGAGAACATCATCTTCTTTACCAAAAAGGTTTCAAGCATGTCAAAGACCGGCATTGCGTATATCTGATAGCTTCCGACAACATGTACAACCACAAATGCGTTCGCCATGACAATAAGCCATTTGGGGTTTTGCAATGTCATGAGAACATTGTCGTCCACGCTATTTCCGAAAATGTAGTAGCAAACAAATGCAACGGGAAAGTAGCAGATGGCGACTACAATGTAGGCAACTACCACTCCTCTCCACATTGGGATCTTAGATGGTTTCTCAGGAGTTGAGGGAATAGTAGCTTGAATCTCCAACACAACATTGTGTCCTGCATACGCAAATGCCACATCTCCCAATGCAGTCAAGAAGTTAAATACTTTTCCTGAGCTTGTTGTGGCTTTAAACGAGTAGTCTACATCTGGTTGAACCCCTTTCTTCACCGAGGCCGCCCAAGCAATTGTCGAGTAGCTGAATGTATTACAACCATATTCATATTAAGAAACTTAAATAGTAAACAAGCAACATACGCAAATCCACGCATAACCAATTAATTTTGACTTAGCTAATCGCAAATTTAAATTTAATGTCAGAATTAAATATGAATTAAGATAAATGGTTGAAAATTTGAAATTTCATAAACCTATAATCACTTTTGATTATTTGACGAAATTTGCCGTATATTAGTGTGTATTTTGGACCTACCTCAAAGACATAACCGCAGCGGCCAGGGAGACGATGGAGATGGAGTTGAAATTAGGGAGGTGAGAGAGAACAAAGTGGATGGAAGAGAAGATCATGATCCAATAAGTAGTTCTTATGTCTTTACAATCCTCGCAAAGAAGGTCATGGATTTTTTTCAATGACTTCCCTCCCGTAACCATGTACACAATGTTCACACCTACTTCAACGATCAGTTGTTGCGGCACCACAATCCACAGTCCCAGCTTCTCGCCAAATGCGTGCTGACCTAGCTCATGGTACCTATCAAATCTCTTACCTGGAACCATCTCATGCATCTCCACCATTTGCCATAGTGTGTAAAACGTTATCACCCATGACATAATCATTATTGTCACTCCAGGTCCCCTACCATCAAAAATCATAAATTGATTAGAACATTATATGTTAATGCAATCTTCAAACCACCAAAAAAATTAACATTTAATGTGTAATTAATCACAAGTGTTATTTAAGATAACTAGACATTTTCTTGTAGGATATTTATACATATTTAATCAAGTTGAGAGAAATTTGGTATATATACCATCCAAGGTTGGACATGGCATAGGGCAAGCTGAGTACACCAGCACCAACCATGGCAGTGACATTGTGAAACGCAGAGTACCACCATTTAGCGTTTCTAGAGGACGTTATTGGCAACCAGTCGTCCACGTTCTTTTGCTGTTTGGACCCGACCTCGCTTTGGGGAGACTTATTATCTTTCCCCATAGTAGTTTGGCTTCTTTAATTATTTTGATCAGTTCTCTCGAAAACGAGACTAAAACTGAGATGGAGCGAAAAAAGTGACACACAAAAATATTGTGAGAGAGCAAGACACTAAAACACCAACGTTGTAGATCCGTGTCTTGCAATAAAAACTGATATTTCTTGATTTATTTATACAAATATATTTCACTATTTGTGGTTTGTTACCTTACGACAGGTTAATTCGTTTTATCTGTTTCAAAAGAAAGTCATGAGGTGTTCCTGGGAAATGTTGAGGTGTATGTTTCCTAAATAAGGTTATACAACTTGGGTTCTTTGTATTTTCCCTTTATTTGGCGTGAGAATTTTGGTAAAATTTGGTAAAGTCAATGCTGCCCTAAAATGCATGGATTTCGGGGTGACCATATGTAAAGAGTGTTTTGCTATTAATAACCAAAATATTGGTTATTGTTATTTCTTTTTATTCTCTAGTTATTTGTCTGTTTTTAACTGTTAGATCGAATCACTAATATAGGGGCGGATATTACAACCTATTATTTTGTGTTTTTTTTTAACGAACAAAAAACATCCTATCCTATTATAATAAATCACAAGTAAATCTATAAGAAACTACAACTTTCTCCATCTGTCAAGTGGCAAAAATCCAAAATTCTGCTATTTCGTTTTTTACTCTCATTTTTTTTTTCAATTCAATTTGTTTTTTTTTTCAAATTTCTACTAAATAAAAAATGATTATTCCTTTTTTTAACCTAAAATAACAAAAACCACGATCTGCGTTAACAAAAAAAAACCCACGATCTTCTCAACTCCCCTCCCACCTTGGACGCCACTAACTGCTCTCTTCTCATTCTCATTCTTCCTCCCCCCCCCCCCCCCCCCCTAATTTTGAATTATTCTCTCTGTTTATTCAGTAACACAAATTTGTGACTCATTTGTGACTGATTAGAGACACTTTTGCTACTACTGAGAAAACAGTATGACATCAGTCGCAAATATGTGACCAATAACTATAGTCGGAAAATAGTTTGAAATGAGCGACTAGTTTGAGACTGATTTAAAATCTATCACACATTAAAGACTATTTTGCTACTGAAATTTCAGTGACACATTTGTGACTAATTAGCTTCTACATTTTGAGTCACAAATTTGCGACTGAATTTTAAGAGTTACAATTCAGTTACAAATCTGTGACTCATTTGCCACACTATTTTTTTAGTCACACATTTGTGACTAACTAGCCATTGTTTAGCGACTCACATATTATCTTAGCAAATTCAACATAAGATTATAAGTAAAATGTTTATTTTACATACTAACATAGATGTGAATTACAAGTTACACTTAATCTTATCATATATAAAGTATGTATAAAGTTTAATTGTGAGAAATTAAATTTTCAACTTCATGACAAAGGAACCCTAACAAGTAGTTTGATTACTACTTATGATTCTAATCTAAGTTATGTCCAACTCTAATGTTTTACAAAATAAAATTTATTTTGCATTGTTTTGAGGGATATAATAAACCAAACAATTAGTACATACATAACAAACTTATTAGAAACTCTTATACCTAGATTTATGCACAATTGGATTGAGTAGATGCTCATTTGACTTGGGTGTCTAAGGTTCTATATTTTTAACCCATTTTTACATATATAGTCACAAAACAATCCTTAAATAACCACTACTTAGCGACTACTTTGTGACTAATATAGTAAAATGTGACTGATTTGCTTCTATTTACCCACTCATCCGTATGATTTTGGTGAAAACAACAAAGTAAAATTGTTAACAATGTAGTTTTAAATATCTTTAGGTGAAATAACTACTTTTTACCCAAAATATATAATAAGCTTCTTCAAAACTTTTAACTTTGGATTTGATGAAACATGTATACATCTTACATAACATCTTTACATGTATTACATATGTTTATAGGGTAAAGTTGGTGAAGTATGTAAATTTTCATAATTTTGTTAATTAGTATTAGAGTAGGACTTTTAACTTTGCATATGCTTCCTAGACATGATGGTTAATCATGTGAACTATTTTTATGGTTTTAAATATTTAGGGTTTAGGGTATAGTGTTGTGACTGCAAAATAATGTCACAAAAATGTCAGTAATTTGTGACTATTTTATGACCAATTAAAAAAATTTGGAATTTTAACATAAACTGATTCGAATTATTTTAGGTTTTTGGTGAAATTGTTTTGGGCTTTTTTTTTTTGACATCTGAATAACATTTATAAAACCAACTGAGATATTACAAAGACCGGTACGAGGTAATAATTCTCCCTTAAAATAATTCCCCCTAAAATAAATACCCAAATATCAGATCCCCAATTACGAGCCCTAATTTCTTTTGCTTTCTCTCTCGAATCTCGATCTGTGGCGATTACAAACAATGTTCTTCCCTTTCCTTTCCTTCTCGACTTGGATCTCTTTCTCACTTTCCTTCTCGACTTGGATCTCTTCACTCTCCCGTCTTTCTCGACCACACTTCCTCCTCAGTCGTCAACAGTCCCCGGCGAAATCTGCGTTGTTTTCTC
This sequence comes from Draba incana, assembly GCA_963576765.1. Classification (NCBI taxonomy): domain Eukaryota; kingdom Viridiplantae; phylum Streptophyta; class Magnoliopsida; order Brassicales; family Brassicaceae; genus Draba; species Draba incana. The sequence goes on from OY755209.1 coordinate 24,876,828, forward strand.
TGTAAGTTCTTCCTTCGATCGCTCTCTCCGTATGCTTTCTGTGCTCGATTTCTTCTTTTTTCGCTGGGAAAATGCCCTAATGTTCTCGATTCCCAAAAGTTTTTTTGGGGTTTTATGATTTTTTTTGTCCATTTCTCGTAGTTCTATGTAACGAGGCCGGTTTCTTACTGTTTGTGCTCGCTTTGTTTTTCTTTCTCCGTTTTTTCGTTGATCAGAGTCTATCCCGAACAAAGTCTTAGGTTTTGGTTTCGTTTCATATTTTTTGGTCTTATCTACTTCTGACGTTTCCCTGTTAAGCCTATGCGTTGCCTTGTTGTATTTGTGTGGATTCAAAGAATATTGGTGTTGAATTTGGTTTTTGATGCATGCACAGGTTCGTCGAAATGAGTTCTATGGCTAAGGGAAAGGCTGTCTCTCAAGGTAGTTCGAACCCAGAGGTCGAACAATTGGTTCAAGGTCTTGAAGGGACGAATTTAGCCTCACAGGAAGGTGCGAATTGACAAGCCGGATAGGTGATTACTCAGCCGTTGGGTTGACTTCCCAAGTGTGGAGCTGCTAGATCCACCACCGATGGAACACTCCGGTTGAAATGGACAAGAGCACCACTGCTTCCAATTCCCGTAACTCTGACCGTGGTAGCCTAAGAGTTGCTAAGCACGTTCCCGGCCAGAAACCGTTCTTGCATATTCAACAAGATATGGTAAATGTTTTTCTGTTTAATATGTATATGTTTTGTATTTACAAAGTTCCTCTTTAGACTGATATTTTGTATCACTACAGGAGGGCGTCCGGTTCTTTTGGTGAAGTGTCCAAGAGGACTCACAACATTCCACTCATCGCAACCTCACCATTGATGAACAAAATGATATCTTTGTTAAGGTAATTTCCTCTCTTCTTCTTTCTTAGCCTTGAATTGGTTGAACATTGTTGCCTGTATCTGAGTTTTGTTTGCTCTTGCGCTTTTGTTTCTCTTCAACTTGTCTTTTCTTAGTTTCAATTCTACTTTAAGTTGCTTGAATGATATAATGTTTATGGCTTCGGCTTGTAACTGGATCAATTAGGGTTTCTCAATATAATGTTTCTTTTTTTTAGCTTTTAGCAATGAGATCATTATGTTCTTGGCTATGAATCATTTGTCTATCTTTCATCTGGATATATATTCTTGTTTCTCATAGTGATTTATTCTGTTTTTGTTTTGAATCTTTTTCTTTGATATACTTGTTGTTTTAGCTTAATCTGAAACGACTTGGTTAGTTTCATTGAAACTATGACTGTTCCGTTTGTCTGAATATCTGTTTCTGGTTTGTGTTTTTAGTGTACTTCAACAAATAATAAGGGGAACCCATTTGGCATTTGACAACTCCAACATGTGGTCAGCGACAGCAAAACAAATGAAAGTTATGTAAGCTCATCTTCCGCGTTGCTGTTAGAGATGCAAGAACAACTTCAAGCACATGGTAAAAAAATACGTGAACAAGATTTGGAGAATGCACGAGTGATGAGGAGCTAATGCAATTCATGCTCAACTACAAAACTTGGAAAAGCTGTTCACGTTCATGAAAGAGAACATGAATGTTTGTGTTTGTGTTTGTGTTTCTTTTGTGAACATGAATGTTTTTTTGGTGTAATATAAGGCTCTTTAATGTTTTACAGTTTTTTTTATTTTTGACTTTTAATTTTGAAAAACTACTATAAAATATAGTTATTAAATATATATTTTTTTTGTTTTCTGAATAAAGCAATCGCAAAAATGTCCCGTATTTGCAACTGAAAGTTAACAAAATGGTAACAAAATTGTGACAAATCAGTGGCTCTTTTAATACTCATTTACCACTGCCCTAATCGCAGTCTCAAAATTCCGACTGAAATAACGTCTCTAAGCCATCACTAATTTGCCACTACAATCATGTGTCGTGTAATAGTGGCAAATTAGCGACTACAATTTTGGATCTGTAAACAGTCGCAAATGTGCGACTCAAACAAACGGTAACATTTCAGTCGCAAAATAGTGACTGTTCTGCGACCACTCAGATTAGCGACGAACAATTAGTGACTGTTTTTATTGGTCGTAAATGGGTCGCAAATCATGATTTTGCCACAGTTTTGTGACGATTTTGGGGATTGCAAATCAACAGCTTTCTTGTAGTGGAATTCTCCGATAAATGAGTGTGGAGGAGTGAAAACAGAATGTATTCAGACGTTCTCCTCACCGGTGAAAGTCAAAGTGAAGAAGGCAGCTACGGCCAAAGAACGGGTGCGAGATTGTGGCGCGGCGAGAATAAGTAATTCCTCGGAGGATGGTCATAGTCGCCAGATTTTCTCCACCACCTACGATCAATTCCGGTAACGATTTTTTTGTTTTCTCTTCAAAATCGATTTCCGTTTAATTGAAAGAAAAAATAATAGAATATAGTATGATTCTTCATTTCACTTTGAAAGATTATTGATTTGTTATGAGAATTTTTTTACTTAAATAATCTAGGTAGGATAACGATAAGCCATCATTTTGGTTGTATCCAAAAGCATAAAACACTCTTCAAGTTTCCAGATTGACACCAAATGTTTGTTGTGCAACCAATCAGATGGAACATGAAACAATTTGTTCTTCTCATGCTCATCCTCCACAAGGATTTGGATTCACTTCGCTGCAAGGTTAAATCAAAATTGGTAAACCATGACCGAAATTTCCTAATTGCACATTGTTTATGTATGATTTTATGTGTGTGTTATAATGCCCTAAATCATAATTGCTTATCTTTAAAAAAAAAGAGAAATTCCTTAAAATACAACCAAAAAAAGTTTTTTTTCCAAAAATACCACCACTTTTCAAAAGTTCCGTAAATACCACTAAAAGTTCCAAAAATACCATTAATTTTCAACAGTTTCAAAAATACCACAACCTCAAAAATTGATTTTCAAGAGCTTAGAATTTAAATTTTTGGGTTTAAGGGGTAGGGTTTAGGTTTGGGGTTTAGGGTTTTAGTTTTGAATATTTAAAGTTACTTTTAGTTTTGTGATATTTTTGGAAATTTTAGAAAAATGGTATTTTTGGAACTTTTGAAAATTGGTGGTATTTTTGAAAAAAAAACTTTTTTTGGTGGTATTTTTGAAAAAAAAACTTTTTTTGGTGGTATTTTTGAGAATTGCCCTTTTAAAAATCATTCGAGTTGATCATGCTTTCAAAAACAGGATTTCAGTTATCAGATGCCAAAGTCCATCAGCTGCAAGTGAGACCTTTTGCAACCTGATGATGGGTGCATGGAATCAAATCATCAAAACAGAGAAATAGAAACTTGCTCCGTTGAGTCGGTGACAGAAAAGTTTTCACTTCAGCGAGATATGTGGAAACAATGTCTATAAAGGAAGATGAGTTTTTGAAAGACATTTCAAAGAACCACAACACCAACACGGTATGGATTGCCTAGGAATACCTGACACAAAGAGTTTCAACGAAATCACTTTGGTCGAAGAAATAACGGAGAAGAAAATAGTGAACAAATGAAGACCAGAACTCGAAGAAGAATACGTCGTCAAGGTAACATTGACAACACAAAGACTTACTCTGATGATCCACATCAATGTCACATTTCACTTTGCATCACATCCAATGGGTTTAGAGAGTTTACTTAATTATAATTTTCTCTTGTAATATTATCACTTAAAAATCATTAGCTACCTATCTAATTTTTTTATGCAAACCATTTTTCATCTTTCTGTCTAAGTATTGTTTCTTTTTCATATATTTATTTGGGCATTAAGTTTGTCTTGTTCATAAAAATTTTGTAGAATTATGTGTATAACATATATTTGTTTAAATTTTTGTATAATTATTTGTCAACTGTTATGCCACTATACATGCCATATTTAGACAAATATTTTGGTTTAGTTGAATTTATTTTATAAGGGAATGTAATTGTGTAAAACAATTACATAATCCCGGTCATGTCGATTAAAGAAAAACAAAAAAAAACCGGTGCTATACTTAGTGTTATATACTTCATCGTTTTTACTTTTTAAGGGGATTTTTCTTCTAATTAAATTGCTCAAAATAATAAAAAAATAAAGCAAACAATTTGCATGTGTGTATCGTATGCAAATTCTTATTTTTGTCCAAATTTTATTGAATAGCCTAGAAAAATGTTGAAAAGAAAAAGCCATACAAAGAGCAATATCCGATGCTTCTGAATGGATTACTTCCATAGCTTCTCAACACGTTTCCTTTGACATGTCAAGAACAAGATCTAACACCGACAATACACAGAAATCACAGTGGACACCACCGGCAAAAGATTTTCTCAAGTGCAATTACGACTGTCGTTTTCAAATTATCACACCAAGTTAAGCTGGTTGGGTTTTACGTGATCATCATGGATTCTTTATTGAAGCTGGTCGAAGTCAAGGTCGAATTTGTTACTCTGTTTTGGAAGCAGAATTACAAGCATTACTAATGGCGTTACAACATGTTTGGAGTAGAGGATCTCGAAGAGTGATTTTCGAAGGTGATAACAAAAAAATTGTTGGTCTCGTCCATGACTCTTTCAAAAATTTTGGTCTTCATAATTGGGTTCGTGAAATCAGATTTTGGCGATCTAAATTTCATTCCATACAATTCCAGTGGACTCCGCGTGCAAACAATAAGGTAGCCGATCAATTAGCTCATGAAGCATTTGCGCCTCATTGTTCATTTGAATTTCTTATGTATGCGACTCCTTCTATTGTACCATTCCTCCATGAGGATCACACTTTTTCTCTATAATCAAAGTAATCGATGATGTTAAAAAAAAAAAAAAAAAAAAAGCCATTGAAAATAACAAATTACCGATATTTGAAATGTTATATATTTTCTTTGAATCATCAACTTAACTTTGGGATTCAATATATAATCTTATTTACTTTCTCCTTTTAAGTTTCAAAAGAAAAGAAAAAGATATGATCTAATTTGTTCTGAAAATCTGGATATTTAAAACGGTTTTAAATCGGATATGGACGGATTGGATAGTATTAATGTAAATTTAGTCAAATCGCTGAGTTTTTTTTTTTGGTCGGAAAAGGGGAGGTAATTACCCCCCCCCCCCCCCCCCCCCCCCCCATATTATTATGAAACTTCAATTACAATGCAACTAAACGAGGTCTTGAAGACCCATCAACATCCCAATCGAATGTAAATCATCCGGTATGGAGTTAAGTAAATGAAAACCTAAAGGCAATGAAAAAGCATAGTTAGCTAACCCGTCGGCAAGACGATTAGCCTCCCTATACACGTGAGTAACCCGGACTATCCAGTCCTTTGAAATTAAGCCGTAGCACAAACGTACTAGGAAAGACAAAGGGTGAGAATCACTAATCCCCTTTGTCAAGAAACCAACCACTACCTCTGAGTCCACCTCAAGCTCTATCCGCGAACACTTGCGTTCCCAAGCAATATATAAACCGTAGTACACTCCCCATAATTCCGCTAATGGCGCTGAGCATATCCCGATATTCAGAGCAAATCCTCCACACCAAGAACCTCTCTCATCACGTAGTACACCACCAGCTGTAGCCAAGCCTGGATTTCCATGTGAGGCTCCATCCGTGTTAAGTTTTACCCATCCTTCTCTTGGGGCTTTCCACGCAATCCTTCTCTCAACTCGTTGTCCTCTCGGCTTACCAAGACCCAAGTTAGACGTAGCCGTACACACTTCGTTACTCAGCTCTTCAATAAACCGAACTCTATCCCTCCATTTACCGACTTCCCCGAACACAAACTCACACCTCCATTTCCACCCCCACCAAACCGTTAACGCAAACATCGTAGCCCATGAGCTCCCCCGAACAATACTCTCATCGCCAAGGTTCTCATAGATCCACTCAAGTAACGATTTCTCAAAGAAGCCTCTCCTTTTACTCATAGGAATGATCCGATGCCAAATTCCCGCAATTGCAGGGCAGTCCCGAACCACATGAATAATTGACTCAATACCTCCGTTGCACACTGAGCATACATCCGAATCACTCATATGTCTCCTCTTTCGCTCCATATTCGTCAATATAACTTGATTCCCAACCAACCACAAAAAGCATCGCACTCGTTCTGGTACGTTTACCTTCCATATTCGTGTGTAGAACCTCTGCATATCCTGTCCCGATTCAACATCTTTCGTTAGGAAAGAGTATGCCAAGGTAACAGAAAACTTCCCATCCATTGTACCACTCCATGAGATTCGGTCCTTAGCCCCCGTAACGTCATCTAAAACCACCGATAGCAGCTGTAACTTAACATTCTCGGGCACAAAAGGCACGATCTTAGATAAAACCCATCCCGATCCGTATCTCCACAAGTCACTGACCTTTACCTCCCTCTCATCTGCCGGTAACACAGTAGATACCACCTCGATCAAGGGCTTATTTAGAAGCCATTTATCTGTCCAAAAACGGACCTGTTTCCCATCTCCACAAACCCAGCTCAAACCCGGTAGTATCAACTCCCGTAAGCCCACTCCTATACTTCTCCAGGTTGCGGACCAATTGCTCTTTACCATAGTCCATGACGGGTCATGTACATCCTTAACTTGATACTTGCTTCGTAAGATTCTAGCCCAAAGACTACTCGTATCATGTAAAAGTCTCCATCCCAACTTCGCTAAGAGAGCCTTGTTCATCAAATGGGCATGATGAATCCCTAATCCTCCATCTCCTTTCGGTCTACAAACCCTATTCCAAGCAACCAAGTGTATCTTCCTCTTCTCCGGTTTACTTCCCCACAGGAAGGATCTTGATGCTTTGTCTAAATTCAACAACGTCGACTTAGGCAGCGAGATAGTACTCATCGAGTGCACAGGAATAGATGAAAGAACAGCCTTGGTTAACGTTAATCTCCCCGCGAAACTCAGCATCTTACCCTTCCATCCTGCTAACCGTGATGACACTTTCTCAAGAACCTCCCCAAACGTTTCCTTATTAACCCGCTTGTGCAAAACTGGCATACCCAAGTACTTACCAAGCTCCCTCGTCTTTTGAATTCCACTCTCCCCACTAATCAAATTTTCCAAGTCACGGTGACCAAATCGCTGAGTTGTCGAATGGGAAAATAACAAGAAAAACGGCACGCAGTGTTAATGAATCACACAAGTTAGTAATCAGAAAAGTGTCTTGTTTATAAGCTTTAAAAATGAGAAGAAAGGACTTGAGTTGAGTCAGTAAGGGTTTGTTGTCGTCGCTTGCAATTCGCTTCCTCTTCATTTCTTCGTATTCACGCTTTCTTAGGTTTACACTTTCGATTCTCCCCTTCGCTTACATTTTTATAGCTTTCCTCATTCAGTCATGGTTTCGTCAAGATGGATTAGGCCCGAGGTATCGCTCTCATTATATCTGTTTCTTATTACCACTACATATGCGTTACTTTTAAGCGTTACCTACTCGATTTGGTTCTTACTAACTGATGATGGTTTCCTTATTTGATTTAAATGTAAAATTTCTTAAGAGACGATAGATTTAAGCATGATTTCCCCGTTTGGGAGATTTCAGGATATAATCGAGGAATTAGGGTTTAGGTAGTCCCCCCTCTATGGTTTGTGTATAAGAAAAGAGTTAGGGCACATTTGTTTACTCAAATGATTCGGTTTAGCCAAATGATTTTGACAAATTGGCCTAAATATTAAAATCTCATTGATCTATTAGGATGGTGGTTAGTTCTAGCATATAACGAACATCAATGCTCATCTCCATCTAGCTGAATCAACTGAATGAATAAATGAACATGCCCTTAGTGGATTTGTTATTCCTAATATCCATACATCGAATATGTACATGAAATAGCAAACATTTCGTGACACTTTAACCATTTGATGATCCGAAAGATTTGAGATTAATTGATTTGGAATGTGTGACGTTTCAGGTGTATCCTCTGTTTGCTACTGTGGGACTCGCGGTTGGGATTTGCGGAATGCAACTTGTTAGGAACATATCCACTAACCCTGTAGTCAGGTAGAAAGATTGTTTACTCTTGTTTCTGTGTATGAAAGATGCAAGATTTGATTATGGTGAGAATAATATGTGAGAGTGGTATGATCAGGGTGACAAAGGAGAATCGGACGGCTGGTATTCTTGAGAATTTCGCGGAAGGAGAGAGGTACGCAGAGCACGGTCTGAGGAAGTTTGTGCGTAACAAAACTTCTCAGATCATGCCCTCTATCAACGCCTTCTTCTCCGGCCCCGACTACTAAAAGAAGATCTAAGTTGTAATAATACCTCATGATTCAATGAAAGAGAGTTGGTTTTCATGTTAGAATTTGGCAATAAAAAACATTAGTCATGTGCACCTTCTTCTTTCTTGTCTTTCCTCTGTTTCTTGGTTTGTATGAAACCATTACTTCAAACATCTTTATCACGTAAATGAATAACTGTTGTTCATCTATAGTTTACATCTCAAATGTTTTTCCCTAGTATTTATCTCATGTATCATCATCTATAGGAGACAAAACTTGTTTCATATGAGAAAATTGTTATTAATCTTCATAAACATCTTTATCAGGTTTATGAACAACTGTTCATCAATAGTATTACACATATCTGAATGTTTTGTCCCTAGCTTTTATCTCATGTGTCGTGTGTGTTTACTTGTTAAAACTACATTGAAATGAGACAAAACTTGTTTCACTCTGAGAAAATTGTTAATATCCTCCTGAAAAATATAAATACTAACTATTGTGATTGAGCTTGACGAATAAGATATATGGGCCTTGGGCCTTACACTCTATTACTGTCTTAATTGAAAACTCAAAACGACATCGTTATAACCAATCGATCGATACTCGTAAGACACATTTTCCTCTTTTATCGCTGCCTTCTGTGTTGTTCCCCTGGAGAAGAAGGTTTTTACTTTTTAGAAACATTTCTTCATTTCTAATGTGATTGTTGTTTAATTGATGACGACGATAAGGCAAGTTCAACTACTGTCTACTGAATCTTTTTCTTCTATTTCCGCTTCCTCGGCTCGGAATGTTGTCGGAGTTCTCTACCCCAAGTCTGGTTCTGGTAATATCATCGAACACCTTGTGTGCTTCAAATAATTTCTACATATATATTTTTGTTCTAAATTTCGCTTTGTGGTGGATAAATGGATTCTTACGAACGTTGTTGGATTTTGATGAGTAACATACTTGTGAAATCCTAGAGAATTATTTGAGAAATCAATTCACTTTTCGTAGAATTGGTAAAATTGAACCGCAAAACCATAAACTTAACACGTTCTTGTTTCAGTTCGCTGCTTGTCGGTAATAGCGTGTATCTGGGTTTGATTTATTTTGGTTCATGAGTCTGTTTGATGCTTTTCAAGTTCAAAGATTGTTTTTTTCCCCTTGTTAATTTGGTAAGAAGATTCCAATGTTGTTATGGGATTCTGATAAGGCTTAGGCTTCAGTTATCACTGATTTGATACATTCTTGTATAAGTTGTATCGAGAATTAGCTATTATTAAAGATTGGACTGGCTTCACTAAACTTGAATATATGTTTTGTATATGCAAGATTGATTCTTCTAACCTTTGTAACAGTTTCCGCTTTCTGTAGGGTCTTGAAGCCGAATAAAGTTGCTTTCAATACCATGATTCTTTCAGCTATGAAGACTTGCTCAATTTCTGGGTTCCACACTATTCGCCCTAAATCAAGCGCTTTAAGGTCACAGTACTTTTCGACCATTGCCTCACCACTTATCTCTCAAACCACTACACTCTTTCTTCATCCCCGTTCAACGGTAGTTGTGTCAAGCCATCTCTCACCTTCCGATATCCCTCAGAAATCAGAAGAATGGTTTGCGTTACGAAAAGACAAGTTAACCACCAGTACTTTCAGTACAGCGCTCGGCTTCTGGAAGAAAAACCGGCGTTCTGAGCTCTGGCATGAGAAGGTGTATGACTCAGAGTCACGAGTCGTGGATGATTCTGCACGGTTTGCGATGAACTGGGGTGTACAGATGGAATCAGCTGCGATCGATAGGTACAAAAGAATAATGGGTTGTGAGGTTGGCTTAATGGGATTTGCTCTTCACTCTCAAGAACAGTTTCATTGGCTTGGTGCTTCTCCCGATGGAATTCTCGATTACGGTATTCTAGAAGTGAAATGCCCATACAACAAAGGCAAAACCGATACTGTTTTACCCTGGGCCAAAGTACCGTTCTATTACATGCCTCAGTTGCAGGGTCAGATGGAGATAATGGACCGGGAATGGGTCGACCTTTACTGTTGGACACGGAATGGAAGCACGGTTTTCCGTGTGATGAGAGACCGAAGCTATTGGAGGATCATACATGAGGTGTTAAGGGAGTTCTGGTGGGAGAATGTGATTCCTGCAAGAGAGGCTTTGTTGTTAGGGAAGGAGGATGAGGTAGTGAAAGCGTATGAGCCAACATCTACGCATAAGCGAACAGGGCTTGCTATCGCTAAAAGCATAAGTTTGGCTGCTGAATCAAAACTAGTATGCAGAGAAATCGCTGACCATGTTGAGTTTTTTTAGATAAATTTGAGATTCTCTTTGTATCTTTTGATTCATGAAAATAGATCATGTTGTATATTTCTATCAACTGGTTAAATCATGCAACATTAGTTAATCAGATAAATCAAATGTTATTCTACTTCTATTGCCTGTGATTAATTGGATGTGAAGTGTTTTCATTGTTAAAACAGTTAGAGCAAGATGGCCTAACTTACAGACAGAAGAAAAGAAGAAAATATTGATTCTTGTTGCCAACTAAAGCAATTGACCAAAAACAGAAAGGAATGGTAGGAAATTAGTTGGTTCTTGGTTGCCAATAATAACCAGAAAGAAGAACTGAAAACTAATAAGTCAAACCAAGGACAATGAACAAGAAAGCTAAAATAAATAATTTTAAAGATGTTGTGTAGTCTGCTAATGTTTCTTTGATTCTGAAAAAATCTGCAAGAAAAGAAGAAGATGTTGGATTCGGGGTTCTCGTGGGCTGATCAATGGGATTATACGAACCCTGACCCTCTTCCGAGTTCAACGAAAGAAGATGAGAGCATAAAGAAGAAGAAGAAGAAAGAAGACGGAAGCAAAAGCCGAAAGAACATACTAGGGTTCAAATGGATGAAGGATCTTCGCAAGAAATCGAAAAATGATCAGTAGACGTTTTATTGTTGCATATATTGTAATTCTTTTGTGATTAATTAATTCTCTCTTCTTTTTGCTTTTACTATCAAGCTCCTCATCAATAATCACCAATGCAAAAGACTTCAGGGAATGCAAAAGAGAAATTAACCAAAATCTTTTAAATAGGTCGAAGAGAAATAAACTTGATAAATCCAAAAAGAAAAGCTTTTTGTGTTCTGAGTAAAGAAGAAGCAAGCTTTTCAGGGGCTGTTTTGTTCATCTCCTAGACTTCTTTTTAGAGGCCTTAGAGGAAGAAGGCTTGGAATGATCAGCAGCAGCACTCTTAGTGGTTGTTTGGTTTGACTTTGAAGTTGAAGGAGCTGCTTCTTGTTTATCTTGCTTTGTAACTGCACCTTGCGAGCCACGGATTTGAGCTGCACGCTTGTCCTTCCTCTTGGGTCTGTAACTTGATCTTTCCCTTCTAGGAAGCCACCTTTCAGGATCCGGAGGTGGACCAGGGTTTGCCGGATCGAATCCTTTGGGATACTTTGGCTTTCTCTTCCTCTTCCTCTTTGCCTTCTCTTTGTTCTTCACTTCTTCCTGCACCGACGATGCAGTGCCTTCAATGGGTTTTGCACCAGAGGTCTTTTCTAGGTTATCCACGTCAACAGCTTTCAACACAGGTAACGGCTTCAGCTGTTTCTCGTAACTTTCTGCTTTCTCGACATTGACACGAGCAAGTGTAGTCACAAGACCAACTAAAGCATCTGTGCTTTTATGGCTTTTCACAATCTCCTCGTATAGACGTGAAGCCTCCTCTTCTTGACCATGCCTGAGCTTGAAGGAAGCAGCCTGTGGCATCAATATGCTAAGCTTATTGTCCTCGGTCATCGAATTCGACCACCATTTGATTGCTGAATCGAGAACAGCCGCAGCACCGTCATTGTCCCCAGCACGCTCTTTGAGGGCAACAATGGTTGCAACAGTAGCAGGAAAATGCTGGATATCAGGTATTTTGGACAGGGACTCCGCTGCTACGTGAGGATGACCGGCAGAAGCAGCAATCTGTGCCCTGGCCAAGAAAAGCAACTTAGACAGTTCCGGGAACTTTTCTGCACTCTGTCCCAGAAATTCTTCAGCTTTTGCAGCCTTGTTCTCTCTCACCAAAACAGCAGCTTGGAGCAATTTAGGAATCACACGGTCAGGAAACATGCCCAGCAGTGCAGTACAAAGTTCTCGCGCCTGAGGTAAAAGATGTTCTTAACTGGTCAAGCAAAGCAAGCAAAGAATAAAACAGAGAAGAATAAACTAGATCTCAAGTAATAAGGACCTGATCCATCTTATTTGCATGGAGGAGCAGAAGGATGCGATTGCCATATATAGCCTCCTTCTGTTTCTGTGAAAGCTTCGTATCAAGTTCTTGAGTAAGCTGAAAAATTTGGGAGTCTTTTTCTTTGAGCCGATCAAGCTTCCTCAAGCCATCAGAAACATCTTTGGGACCTTTCAAGGCAATAAGGTTATTCACAGCAACAGCAAGTGACAGTTCATCAGGCAGATTTCGTTTAATGATGTCTACATACAAACTGGTCGATTCTTGATTTTTTCCAAGAACCTGACAAAGAGCACAACTATGTTACTAGCGACTGAGAGATATAGGTTAAAGAAAAGACGAGGAGCATAAAAATACCTGTTGGACATATGCTAATTGGACAGCAATTGGGGCTAGCTCAAGCTCAATATCCTCATCAGCAAGATCGTCGTCCGTGAGTGATTCCTGACCAATTCTGTCTCAAAACAACAGCACATATTTATCAGATTCTACGTACATTGTACACAACTTCGCGAGTCAGTAGTCAAATGATCAATGTAATCAAAGTGTTGATAACAATGGCCTAGTAAACGTAAAAACGAGCAATCTTAAGAATAATATGGCTCAAATTCCTCAGAGAATGAAATATTATAATCTTATGTCAAGTGATATACCTCCTGGCAGCTAGTAACATTTCTTCTGCATCAGTGTACTTATTGTTTTCAATCAAAGAGCAAGCATTGTTATAAGCCAACTCAAAACTGCTCATTGGTTTGATCCCCAGTCTAGCTAATGCTCCTTGCACTTGAGAAGCTTTTCCAGCTGAAATCAACCCTGCAACAAGATTGATCTCTAACGATTCGACCTCGGACTTGGGCACTTGTTGATACAAATCAACGCAAGCATCTGCTTTTCCTAGACGGTACAGAATCTGAGCTTCTAAAAGCAAAGTATCTGAATCTCTCTCACGATCTCTTAAACACACAAAAGCTTCTTCTACCTTGTTTAGACGGTACAAACAATATGCCTAACAATTCAGAGGAAAAAAACCATTAGAGCTTCACAAGATTCGATTGATGCAAAATTAAGTCTACAATAAAACTGACCTTTTGAAACCCTAGATCGATTGGAGACGATTGGATAACGGAGAGAGCTTCATCGAGCTTATCGTCTTTGATCAACGCAACAACTTTGCATCGGATCGCATCCTCATCGGAAGGTACAATCGACAACACTGAAACAAAATTCAATTTCACAAATCTTCGATAATCACAAGAATTTTATAGAACGAGGAAGGTAGAGAAATCTGGAAACCTTGATCAGCGACCCTAACGGTTTGTTCATATTCAGATTTCTCGATATGCAGATTAAGAGAAGTGAAGAGATCTTCCATTGCAGGAGGAGGAGGCTGAGGAGTCGAGGGTTTGGGTTTCTCTTTCGATTTGGGAGCCATGGCTAGGATTATTCTCAGGAAAACCAAACACCGAAGAAGAAATTGGGATCCAGCTACAAATATTTTGTTAAGGGTTTGCATTTGTCTCTCAAACGTATGGATGACTGTGAAGACGAAACTAATGGGCTTTAAATGGGCCTATCGCATGATCCAATTATTTGGGTCTTTTTGTGGTGCTTATATTTTTATTTGACAACTAAAACTCTATTATTATGTTGTAAACTATACTAATCAGATAAAAACTTCTTGTTGATACTTATCTTATTATTTACACATATAAATAGAGAGATTAAAGTCGGCTAATGTGTTTCTTATAGGAGAAGAAAACCAATAAATAATGGGAGATTTTGAAAAATACCCTAATTAAGTTTTAAATTTTGAAAAATACACTTTCTTTTTTCTTTTTTGAAAACTAACTCTTTTCATATGTGAAAATATGTTTTTAGCTTGATTGAATTAAAAATTAAAATTATCATAAATCATAATAAAAAATCAAAAAATTATTATTATCAATATTTATTTTATTTTTATTTAAGATAATTATATGTAATTAATATAAATTTTTATTTTACCATCAGATATATGACAATTATATTAAAATATATCAAGTATTATCTTTCAAAAAAAAAAAACTTATTTTGTTTATGTAAACAAAGAGAATAGTTGACCTTGTTTCATCTTAAAAAAAAAAACTAAATCACCACATAAGTATAGACATGAATGTGAAATAAATGAAAAACATATAAGCAATTTAGATACAACAATAAAGAGTGAACATTACGCCGGATACGATGATGATAAAAAAAAATACAATGTATATAAATTAAAGTAAGTACGATGGTGAAAATCTGGATTAGGAAAAATTGATTGGCAATTTAGGAAGAAAAGAGAAAACAACATTCATGATAGTTTTTTGTTGATAACATAACACTACAAGAAAACAGCCGCAAATCCGACGAAATTTCCGACGGTAATCCGACCGATTTCCGACGGAACTGAAATTTTCCAATTCTGTCGGAAATCTGCCGGAATTATTTCCGACGGACAAGAAGAGCGTCAGAAATCGGTCGGATTATTGGACCGTGTAACTAGCCGATGCCGACGCCGGAGGAGATTCCGGTAAGCTGTCGGAAATCCGTCGGAAAATATGAACCGTTAATAGTTTCCGACAGATTTCCGACAGACACCCAACTAGCTGTCGGAAATCTGTCGGAAACAATAGCCGTTATATAGTCGTTATTATATCCGTTGGCTTTCCGACGCTTTTCCGACAGATTTCCGACGGGCAGCGTATTTATATATATGATTCCACACATCTTCATTCACTCACAAAACAACAACAACTTCCAACCAAACATTTGTTAGAAAAAAATCGTTAAGAGAGTGAGATGTCATCTTCTAGATATTATAGATCGTGGATGGATGAAGAGATGTATGATCCGGAGTCGAAGACATTAAATGAAAGTTATGCACGAGGTATATGCGAGTTCATGGCGGTTTCCGACATGGTTACAAGAGATAGTTTCTGGCCCAAGCTTCGAAGCAACTTCATACGTTCGGTATTGCACTAGGGGATTTGCATTTAGGATTCATGAAGAAAGGCCGAGGGCAACTGCAGATTACGGTATTTCAACTACAAGTGGTGATGTAGTCTACTACGGGATTCTCAAAGTAATATTGCAAGTGCGCTATCCAGGAATGTTGGGCATGAGGTGCATTGTTTTCTTGTGTGAGTGGTATGATCCGTCATATCCAGAAGGTGTCCAGGTGAGCCAATTTGGCGTCACTTCAGTAAATTCTTCTAGGAGACTGCAAAAGTATGACCCATTCATCCTAGCATCATAGGCAGACCAGGTTTGATTTTAAAATTTTATAATACGTGCGTTATAGATAAATAATGATATTGTAATTGCCTAAACTAAATATGTTTGTTTCAGGTATGCTACATTTCTTACCCTAGGGTAACACATTGAGGAGATCCTTGGATTACAGTGACTCCAATTAATCCAAGAGGGAGACTATATGGAGTTGCTGAGCAAGATGCTATGCAACCAACTAGAATTACTCTGATGGCTCCAGTTGATCATTCTTCAGCGGTGGACCTTTTTGTTGATTTCACTGAATTTGGTGATAATATCGTACATTCAGAATCAGAAGAAGAAGTTGGAGAATTTGATGAAGACGAAGACACAATTCCTTCGGAAGGATCAGACTCAGACTCAGACTCAGATTAGTTACATTATATGTTTGTATCTGTTAACATAAACAAGAATTTCAGATAATTTATATTTTTCTTTTTTTTTTAAAAAAAAAATGATTTTCCGTCGGAAATATGTCGGAAATATATATATATTTCCGACAGATTTCCGACAGAAACGGATTTTTATATAATCTTCTTATAAAAAATTCATCTGCGTATATCTTGCTAAAACTTGTGTCGATCGACGGTATAGGATTGTCGATCGACACTGGCTCTTCTGTTTTTTTTTGTTATTTTGATAAATCTGTCGGAAATATATATATATATATATATATATATATATTTCTGACAGATTTCCGACGTACTATTCATATCATGCTAACCTTAAAAGATGACACGTGTTACCCTTACATCTGTCAGAAATCTGTCGAAAATATATCTATTTTTCCGACAGAATTTCGACAGATTTAGGGTTTTGAGGTCAAATTCCTGAATTTCGAGAAGACAAAGTCTCGGCATACAATTCTAACAGCTAAAGTAAAAGACAATTGAGCAAATAACCTTGTGGATGATATACAGAACATGATTTGCGATTTGCTCATGTTTGAACCAAAATCATTTCATACAGTTACATATACATAAACATAGATCTTTACGAAAAAATCCTAAAAAAAAACAAATGTTTAGAATTTGAAAGTAACAATAATATTATCAAGTATTTAATCTTCTAAATCATGCTCCAATCATGCTATTCCCTTGTAACTACGAAAATGGATCGTTAACAAGCTTTAAACCACAAATCTGTCGGAAATATATATATTTCCGACAGATGTGCCAAATTTTACCCGCGAAATGAAAATAAATACCGCGAAATGAAAATTAAAACCCGACGGATTTCCGACAGCCTTTAATCCGTCGGAAATTCTAATTTATTAACAGACGCGTCGTCTTCTTCTTCTTCTTCTTCTCCACGCGTAGAAATCCTCCTCCGATCGCCTCCTCCGATCGCGATTTGCCTCGGACCGCCGATTTCGCCGCTTAGACTCGCCGGAATTTGTCCCCGAGCCACGCCACAGCCACGCCGCTCCTCCTCTCCGCAGCCCCGCTGTTCCTCTCGCCACAGTCGATCGCCGCTCCTCCTAGCCGTCGCCGCAGCCTCGCCGTCGCCGCAGCCTTCTCCTCGCCGGATTTGTTATGGCGGATCTTCCTTCCCATTTGTAAGTATATGAATTGATTTGAAGAATTAGGAATTGATTTAGGATTTGAGATTTTGTGAATTATGTATTGATTTTGTAAATTAGGGATTGATTTTGTGAATTAGGAATTGAGTATGTGAATTAGGGATTGAAATTTTGTGAATTAGGTATTGATTTTGTGAATTAGGGATTGATTTTGTGAATTAGGATTAGGGAAGTTTGATTTTAGGGTTAGGAAAATGTTTGATTTTTTTGAAATTTATAGATTTTTTACGGTTAGAATTTATAATTTTTAAACTATTTTACGGATTTATTTAGAATTTTAGAATTTTAATATTATAAAATTTTAAGTATATAAAATTTTAAGTATATAAATTTTAATTAGATTTAGGAAAAATATATTTTATACATTTTTGGAAATGTTTCTAGCATTTTCTACTAATTTTAAAACAATTTTTAGGATTTATTTACAATTTTAGAATTTTAATACATTAGAATTTGAAGATAATGAATTAATTTGTGAATTAATTTGTAGAAATTGTGAATTAGTTTGTGAATTTAGGAAAATTTGTTTGTCAATTAGTTTGTGAATTTAGGGAAATTTAAGAAATGTTTGCGAATTAGGATTTAAGCATTGTTAGCATTTTTAAACAAAATTGGTTAGTTTGGAAAATGTTTTTAACATTTTATACTAATTTTTAAACAATTTTAAGGATTAATTTTAAATTTTAGAATTTTGGAAATTTAAAGCAATGTTTTTTTAAACCATTATATTTTTATAATTATATATTTAACCAATTTCGAAATTTTTATAATTTTTATAATTATTATAATTATAATTATAAGTTTTATAATTATTATAATTATAATTCAGGAGAGCGTCCGAAGAATGGAAGACGAGTACATTCTGTCTCAGCCATCCATTGACGGAACCCCTCCCCTCATCCAAGCCCCGGATGACATCATCAACCAATTCGTCTTAGAGGTATGTAAAATTTAAAATAGTTTTCAAGTTTTTTTCATTTACAATTTAATTTGTTCTGCAGGTTGCTCCGCAGAGCAAAGGGCGGATTTATGGTCTTCCCGACGATGCAGGATCATCGGGGTCTTCTCGTTACTACAGCGAGTCATCCGAGCTGAGAGCCCAGATGCAGGAGAAGGACGCCGAAATTTCAGAATTGAAGACGACGGTCCAACAGATACAAGATGCCCAGAAGGCTATAGAAGCCGAGCGGGAGAAGGAGAGAGCCGAGCGGGACAAGGAGAGGGAGATGATGCAACAGATGATGGAGTACTTGGGGCGCAACCCAGATTTTCCGGGGCCCACCATTTAGATTTTTATTTTCAACGTTTTTGTAAAACAATATTACTTTTTATTTCTACTTTTAATTTTATTTTAATTTCTACTTTTAATTTTATTTTAATTTAAATAATTCAAATTTTAAATTTTAAATTTATATTAATTTAATTATTATTTAATTTATTATCATTTTTAATAATTTCTACGACTACGTAAGAAATCCGTCGGAAATCGATCCGTCGGAAAGCTGTCGGAAATAAATACGTCGGAAATCTTTCGGAAATAAATACGTCGGAAGTCTGTCGGAAAGTCGTCGGTTTACATATAATCGGAACCCGTCGGAAATCTGTTGGAAATAAATACGTCGGAAGTCTGTCGGAAAGTCGTCGGTTTACATGTAATCGGAACCCGTCGGAAATCCGTCGGAAACAAAACCGACGGATTGCCGACGGCAGTATTTCCGACGGAGTTCCGACGGCAGTATTTCCGACGGCAGTATTTCCGACGGAATTCCGACCTGTTGCCGGACTCCGGCAAGCTGTCGGAATTCCGTCAGAAATGCAGCCGTGGGAAATCCGTCGGAAATTTGTGACGGATTTCCGACAGACTTACCATTTCCAACAAGATAGAAACGACGGACATATTCGTCGGAAATCTGTCGGAAAACGCATATTCCGACAGACTTCCGACGGATATTTCCGTCGGTTTCTCGCTGTTTTCTTGTAGTGTAAGACCATGATTAATAATTGGAAATAATTTCCAAACCAATCATTTTTATTGGATTAGTATAATTTAATCGTTTAGGTTTCTTCTTTTCACAATCTCTTTGTTTTAACCATAAAAAGTAGCTTGGTCACAGGCTCACAACTTATAGTTTCAACTAAAACTATTTATATAATTTTTCATAGCATTTACTTTTTAGATAAATAGATCTTTTTTTATGATAAAATGGAGACTAAAAATACCTATATTATTATCTATTTTCGTATATAAGTTGTTGTTCAGGTTATTAATGTTATTTTAGTACATTCAATATTCGAAAAGTGTATTTTTCAAAAACTAAAAATAAATATGTATTTTTCAAATAAAAAACACAAAAGGGGTATTTTTCCAAATTTCCTCATAAATAATCTAGTGGATAACCATTATCACAATAGATTATTATTTATTTACAATACTGTCTCTTAATTATCCATCATTGATATCTTGTTTTGTTGTATTGTGACTATCTCATTTAAAGTTTTCATATAATAACTCAAAAAACCAAAAACCATAATGAAAAGAAAAGAAAAAAAAAAGTAGAATAGCCTATATATATTAATTATGGAGACACTAAAAGTTTTAAATCTTAAGAGCATGATTATTGCAGACACTCATGAGAATGTCTAAAAACTTTTTGTAATTAAATATATTAAATTTTAGGATTTTTCAGTGTCTAAAATCCGAAAAAGGATCTAATATTGGATACTTTTCCGGATTTTAGACACTGAAAGATCCTAAAATTTAATATATTTAATTACAAAAAGTTTTTAGACACTCTCATGAGTGTCTACAATAATCATGGTCTAAGTGTCACTCAAAGAGGCATTTAGAAGATATTAAAACTTAAAAATCCTAGGTGTTATCCAAAGATAGTTTTAGGGACAATTATAATTCTATTTAAACACTAAAAAAAACATTTTTAAACTTATAAACATTTACGGCAACAACAAAAAAACATTCCAATAATTTCGCATCCACTTTCCTACAATATTATGAAAAAAACATTTATATAACTTTCCTAAAATCATAACTTTTGATATATACATTCTCGGAATCCACTAATTGTCTATAGAATGTAATGAATATTGTGGTAATTAATTCTACAAAATCTCTAATTTTCTTATTAATTCTAAATACATTAAAAAAATAATTGATTTTTCAATCAAAGAATGATCTCCAACTTTTTATTTGTTTTGCTTTTTGGTACTAATACAATTTTGTAATTATAAAGATGAAAATCTCGGTTTGGTTTGGTGAACCAACTCAATAAACTTAAATTAAAATTTAAATACTGATTATTTATTCATATTTTAATCAAAATACATGTAAATGTTATTAACTTGAGTGTATATAAATGTTTTGAACATTACACACAAATTATAATACCAAATTAATTTAAACTAAATAAATCGCATTATCATATTTATCTACCATTTAACTATAGACTTTGAAATTGTTTCATAAAATTATTTTCTCAACTCATGTGTTGCTCCTATATATTTTATGCAAATCAAAATATAGAAATAAATAATAAAATTTATAATCTCGCATTTGACGCGGGTCCAAATCTAGTTCTCTCGGAAATGATAGAAATAGTCTTCTCTTTATAAATCGTGTTAAATGACGTGAGCTATGCTTCAAACAAGTCTTATCGCTTCACATATCCCATAAATTAATTAATCTCGATTTGTTCATCACGATCTCATAAAATCAATGAATCAAATAATATTTCAAATAGTGATAGATATTTATCATAAGGATTAAAACATTTTCTTTAGATGTATATCTTTGGTATGTTCTTTGTTATCTCGTTAAAATTTTCATCAAGAAAAAACTCAGTAAGAGAAAAACCATGATTAGAAAAAAGTACAATAACGCTCATCATCGTATAACTCTCCATAGGAAATATCGTCTTCATAAGATGCATTCCGTATATATATGTTCCACTCTTTTAAGAATTTTTTTGCGTGCTTTTGGCTGCTTCGATAAAAAAATTTCATTAAAAAATCCAATGGGACAAATTCACCATAAGGAAAAAAAGTACATCCACGCATATGTTTATCATTTTTTTTCAATCTTTTTCTCTTAAGGTGGGAGATTTGTAGGTTTAGACCTCATTGGTCTTCCATGCTTCATTGAACCCTTAATTCATATATTTACTCCATTAATATGTTTTCCATGAAAATTAATCATTGATGGAACATTAGCAACGAGATATATGACTTTAAAACTAACTTCAAAGGCTTATAAACCAGTGGATGAGCAAAGTTGCTTTGGTTTACCATCAAAAGATTTCAAGATTCTTCCAATATTTCAATCGCTTCTCTTATCGTATGTTTCAAGATAAATTCTAAGTTGTTTTTCAAGAGATAAACACTGCATGAAACTAAAATTTAGCCAATTTCACCAAGGAAAAACCAACATAACCAATTTAGCCAATTTCACCAATTTAGTCAAACTAAAACACTTCAGGTCTACAAAAAGCATCAACATGATTTACAGAAGTCAAATAAATGAGTAGCTTAGTGTTTATTTGAGTAAAACGATCGCTAAAATTTTGAAGCCTAACATTTTAGTAATGTAGATTGGTTATGTTGGTTTTTCCTTGATCTCAGTGAATCGATAAAAATTCTTCTAAGGAGGGGGTATTGGATACGTGAATGTTTGGGAATGTGATTGAATTTAATTTTCTTAAGAATTCTAGTGTTATTCAATTAGGTGTTTTTCTAATTCTCTTAAATTCTTGTGTTATTCAATTGGTTGATTTTGTATTTCCATTAAATACATGTGTTATTCAATTTTAGGAAGATTTTGTGGGAATTTGATTTGAAGAGAATTTAATAGAAACATTCCTTGTAAATTGCAAAGAATCAATTCTCACCTAAATAGGTGATGATTTGAAAAGAATCATTAGATCAAAAACAATTTCGTAATCATAACAAAATACTTACAATAAAATAATTACAAATCTGTTTAACAAATGATTACGTGATCTTTGACTTTTTCTTTAAAAATCCCAAAAAATAGTATTTGCTTAACAATTGAAAAATCAAATCGTAATATTGTTAGCCAATAAAACCATCTGACAAGACGACACGTGTCATCTTTTTTTTACAAATTTTTATTTAAAAAGAAAGTTTAAAATATTTTCTCTAGGTTTCGAACCCAGCAAACCTCAGTAATTTAAGTGGAGAAGAACCACTAGACTACTAAAGATACTTGTATATATCACGGATATAAACATATATAACCCGCTACTAAAAATGTTTCTAAAAGCCATTCACAAAAGTAAGAAATATTTTGAAATACCAAATATTTTTACCTTTTTGTAATGTGGAATCTATTTAATTAAATAAATTTATATAGCTCTAATAATGATCATTCGTGATTGGTATTAATTCCTAACCTTTCAAAATTAATCTTTCCATTTATTTATCAATTATAATTCAACATTTAATTTTTAAACACCCATATAATGTTTTGATTATTTAAATTGATTATTTAATGTTTTGATTATTTAAATTATTTTACCATCAAATTGATCTCATCTAAATTTAACGTCCACATTTACTTACTACAATAAACTTACAAAATCTAATCAATTTATTATTGAAAATAATTAGGAAATCTGAACATTTTACCTTGATAGGAATCAATTTATTTATAATATATCAATATTAAAATAGTTTAAAATCACTTTACCTTTATATGTTTATGCAATATAAATAAAAACTAATTTAGTTTCAAGTCAATTACAAAATTGGTTTTTTTTTTGTCAAATATAAATAATAAGACAAAACATATCGTTTGTCTTTACATCTAATAAAATTTTCAAACATATTATCATATAGTTTTATATTTTGATTTTTAAAAATATAATTTGTGAGAATATTTTTTTAAATATCACTTGTATACAGTAAAATAATCTTAAAATTTATATAAATATTTTTTCCACGCAACACGTGGACTTTTTCTAGTTTGACATATATATGAACTCTAGTTGACTAAATAATATCATAAGGACTCCTATAAAATAATATTTGTTTATTTTTAAAAATAAAAATTTGCAGATATAGCTTGTCCTATAAATTATGTTTATTCTCAAAGAAACAAAATCATTCACGGAAGAAAAAAAAACTGAGAATATTAAATTATAGCAATAATTTTTAAATAAAATTGCTGTAATTTAAAATATTATAGCAATAGTTTTTTTTTTGTTTACAGTAAGTTTCAACTTTTTTAACTACATATTTTATTTGAATAGTTTAATAAGATTATTTTGTTATCATTTATAATATCTTTAGTTGCAGTAATTATATTACAAGATTTCATAGAATTTTTTTTATAGAATTTTTTTTTTAAAGTACATGATTTGAAAGGATTTCAAAGGAATTTATCAAGTTTTTAAATTACCTTAAATTCTATTGTATTCTGTTAAAAGCTGGAAACATAAAAATGTTGAATTCCTGCTTATTACATTAAAAACCCACACAATACTTGAAATTCTCTTGATTAACTTTGCAATTGAATTCTCACAGATTCATTTACATTTTCAGATCCAATACCACCTCCTAATATTCAAAAAATCCGAAAAAGTGAATAGGTGAATAGAGTTTAAATTTAATATTTATTCAAAAATTTATATATCTTCCTACAACGTCTTTACACTCACTTAACTAAAGAAAAAATAGATTAAAACTGTCAGTTATGCTAAATAAAATATACTCCTACAATTGCTGAATAAAAGTTTATTCCAAATATTTAGAAATTTGTATTGTATTTCTACATATTTTGGAATTAATTTTTTTTAAACGAGGTTGAAGATCATAAATAAATAAATAACGTGACCACACACACGATTTTCCCGTCCGTCTCACTTTCAGCCTTGGGGCCATTAATCCATCACCGAGCGAGGGACAACAGTACACTAAACACTAAGCTTTTCCCTCCCAATCGCCATTTTCTTTTTCCCTAGAGAGAAAATAGCACAGAGAAAAATGTCAGAAAACGATGAAAACGAGCAGAAAATGGAAAGATCTAACCCTAAGAAGCTCAAACTCGTAACCTTCACCGGAGCGGCTAGTCTGCTCGGACTCGCCGTTAGCTTCGCCATCTTCGCTTACAAGTCTCACAAGGAAAAATCCAAGAAGAAAGGTAACTTTCTCTTTGCTTAATTCCGCAATTCATGAATTCGAGATTTTACAATGCCGTCTTCGATTAGGTCTTCCTGGGTGTGATACTGTTTGTGTTACCCTATCGGCGAGAGAGATACTCGATTTGGCTGATGAAATTATTTCTAAGTCCACGATAGTTCATGATGCTGTTGCCTCGGTTCCTCTAAATAAGGTATTTGAAACTACTGGATAGTGGAAACCAGATTGGTATGGAAAATAATTTTCTGACTTGAAATTCCTATGTATGTAGCTCTCTTATGAGAATGTTGTATTGCCGCTAGCGGAATTGGAAGCAAGACAATTCTCGCTTATACAATGCTGTGTGTTTCCTAAGATGTTATCTCCGAGTGAGAATGTTCGTAAAGCTAGTGCGGAAGCCGAGCAGAAAATCGACGCTCATATCCTTTCCTGCAGGTGTTCTGGATTAAGTTTTGTTTATTCGTCTCTTTGTTCGATGATTCTCATGAAATGCTGTTTTGAATTTCTGAGCTACTTTCTTAATTCATATGAAATTGATGATCAGGAAACGTGAAGATGTTTACCGGATTATCAAGATTTATGCTGCAAAGGGAGAATCAATTTCCCCTGAAGCTAAATGCTACCTACAGTGTCTGGTAAGGAAAACTGAATCATGTGCTCCTTGTTATATTGCTCTGTAGACTGAATCGTTTCTAAGCGGTTGAAATAATGAGCTTCCTTTGATAGAACATTTGCAAGAGTTGCTTGCAGACTTCTGTTGCCTTTGCTAAGCTGTGTGAGTTGAACGGAATTATTGATTTATGTTTATCAGTGACAGGTTAGAGACTTCGAGGACAATGGTCTGAACCTTACTGCAAGAAAAAGAGAGGAAGTGGAGAGACTGGTAAATGAAATTGATGACCTTAGCTTGCGATACGTTCAGAATTTGAATGAAGATAGTTCGTGCTTGTTTTTTACTGAGGCTGAGCTTGCTGGTTTGCCAATCGAATTTCTTCAGGTGTTAATCCTTATCAGCCTTCTCTGTCACACGCAAATCTGTGACCTTGTCTGTCTTGGACATGAACTAATTTTCAGTTGTGCATTTCATCCTGCAGAGTTTGGAAAAAACTCAGAATAAAGAATTTAAGCTCACCTTTGAAAGTCGTCATGTGGCAGCTATACTAGAGTTGTGCAAGGTAAGAATTGCCCTGTAACTTTTTTATTGCCATGCTATGCAAAGAAGTAGCAGATACAGTTGCTTGCCAGTTCCTGATGCTGGCAATTTTTATAACCAGGAATATTTCAACATCTCTCTATGTGTCCAGGTCAATGCGATAGAATATGTCTTTGAAAATTTGGCTTTTGTTTTAAACTTTGCAGATAGCCAAGACAAGGAAGACTGTGGCTATAGCATATGGAAAGAGATGTGGAGATGCCAATATTCCGGTGTTACAAAAATTGGTACTTGCGCGTTTGTCCTAGAAACCTGCAACACAATTCATCAGTTGACTTCTTCTTATTCTTGTCTCTGTAGGTTCAGTCGCGCCATAGATTAGCTCGCTTACTAGGTTATGCACACTTCGCAGATTATGCTCTTGATCGTAGGATGTCAAAGACATCAACGAGGGTTTGTGAAAGATCCTCAAGTGATTAATTTTTCATTCTTCATTAACTCGTTTGTACTGAAGCCCTGCTTGTGTCCAGGTGATCAGGTTCCTGGAGGACATCTCTTCTAGTTTAACTGAATTGGCTATTAGAGAGTTTTCCATTTTAGAAGACTTGAAGGTAGAATATAATGTTGGTATTTCATGTATAAGGTGATGCCTTTCTCAATACTTAACTTCCAGGGTTCTATTATCAGAGGAAAGAAGAAGGGGAGCTCCCATTTGGCATAGAAGATCTTTTATATTATATAAAGAGGGCAGAGGAGTTGCAGTTTGATCTTGATTTTGTGGATATCCGACAATATTTTCCCGTTAGTTTGGTCCTTCCCGGGATCTTTAAAATATGTCAGGACCTTTTTGGTGAGTGTAGAGTCTGTACTCTTAAATCTTTTGGGGTCTTAATAAGTTTTTTGCTTTGCTTATTGCTAGACGATATTTACGATTTATTCATTTCATCTTTATCATAGCTCACTGACCAATCTTATACGACCAATCTTATAATTTCCATGCAGGAATAAAAATTGAGGAGATTACAGAAATTGATGTCTGGTATCATGATGTTCGAGCTTTTGCCGTCTTTGACTCCGGGTCTGGAAAGCTTCTGGGTTATTTCTATCTTGACATGTTTACAAGGTCCATTAGCAACATTAGTTCTTCATCCTCTTTTGCTTTTAGAGCCTTCATTTTGTTTTACGTTGTGAGCATAATTTTGTTGGACAGGGAAGGGAAATTTAGTCACAGCTGTGTGTTGGCTCTTCAGAATAATGCACTGTTCTCCAATGGTGCATGTCAGGTGAAAATTCTACATCCGTGTCAGACCTTTATCTGGAAGTTTCAGGCAGCTCAAAATATAAATATATATTCGGATCTTGTGTGGATGTATATAACGTGGTTATTATTCTTGTGGCATTTATTTTGTCTCTGTTTCCGTCTCCAGATTCCAGTGGCATTGCTTATTGCACAGCTTGCAAAGGATGGTGGTGGTGAAGCTGTGCCATTGGGATTCTCTGAGGTGGTTAATCTTTTTCATGAGTTTGGCCATGTGGTACGTGAATGAGATTGGTTCCTTGGAACAGTAGATTAAATTCTGTTGTATATCTTTTGTTTATATCAAAGAATGTTATGAGCTGATGTTCCTTGCTAACCATTGGTAAATAGGTTCAACATATCTGCAACCGCGCTTCATTTGCTAGATTCTCGGGCCTACGTGTTGACCCTGACTTTCGGGAGATCCCTTCTCAGTTATTGGAGAACTGGCAAGTAAACTGATATTTGTTTTATTTTTTTCCTGTATGAACACCAATTCCTAACATATGTAATATGAGTTTGGTATCTCTAGGTGTTATGAGAGTTTTACCTTGAAGTTGATATCAGGTTATCGACAGGTGAGTGCTTTTTGCGACAATATTGTTGGCAACTGTTCTTTGGTTCAACTTGGGTTTTATTCCTGTTGCCCTTTATACCGTGACTGAATTATTTAACTCATTGGACTTGCAGGATATCACCAAGCCACTTGTGGATGAAGTCTGCAAAACACTCAAACGTTGGCGATATTCTTTCTCTGCACTTAAGTCGCTTCAGGAGATATTATACTGTGAGCATCTGTGCACATGTCTTTCGGTTGTCTTATTCACTTAAATTTCCTCACAATTGAGATTTGAGGCTCTCATTTTGAGTTAGAGGAAGCAAAAGTTCAGTAAGAGACATAGTAGCGGTGTAAAAAGCTCATGATAAGGTTAAATGTGGCATTGACTAATAATGCTTCAAATGTCGATGAGCAGGTCTATTTGATCAAAAAATATATTCGGACGATGATGTTAACTTTGTCCAGCTAATCAGAACTCTTCATCCGAAGGTAAAAGCAGAAACTCCCAAAGCATAATGGTTTATTTACTGCGTAGAAATTGTATTTATATGTTGTATCTCTCTCTCTCTCTCTAGGTAATGATAGGGCTACCAGTGGTGGAAGGAACAAACCCTGCTTCATGTTTCCCACGTGCTGTAATTGGCTCTGAAGCAACATGTTACAGCCGTATATGGGGTGAGGTAATGATCGAATTGCACTGTGGTAATTCACGCTGATTGCTTGCTCTTCCCATGATTTTGATATGAGAATCTGCTTATTTTCACAGGTATTTGCTGCTGATATATTTGCTTCAAAATTTGGGGATGGGCATCCGAATCTGTATAATGGCATTCAGTTCAGAGACAAAGTAAACGAAAATGAGAAGCGTATTTGCTTATTCCTTTAATTTAGTAATATGTGACCATGAGTTTGACTCCAGCTTTCTTCTTTTAGGTGTTGGCTGCGGGAGGAGGCAAAGAAGCCATGGAACTTCTCACCAGTTTTCTTGGAAGGGAGCCATCAACACAAGCTTTCATCGATAGCCGGACAAAATATAGTTTGTGATCATTTGAACTAACATTAGGACCTCCTAGACTCCTAGTGAATTTTCCGGCTTGGTGAAACTTAATGCTGTTTTGCGAAGCTGGACACTTTTTTGTTGTTGTCGGCGACATCGTTTATTGATGTTTGTTAGTGAGTTGATAGTTGGAATCATTCAGTTTTTTTTTACCTTGGTGTCGTTCACATCCCAATCCCAAACCAACAACCAATGCTATAGGCTAATCGAAAATGTACATAATGTGTTT
This sequence comes from Draba incana, assembly GCA_963576765.1. Classification (NCBI taxonomy): domain Eukaryota; kingdom Viridiplantae; phylum Streptophyta; class Magnoliopsida; order Brassicales; family Brassicaceae; genus Draba; species Draba incana. The sequence goes on from OY755209.1 coordinate 24,905,581, forward strand.
TGATATGAGAGAATGGGTTTAGTCTAGTAGCCAATGCGGATATAAGGTGGTTCCAAACTGGGGAAAATGTTTTGAAAAAACCTCAAGTGTGCAAATAAACCCTAAAATTTGATAATTGAGCTACGTAATTTGCAATTTACTTTTCTGCAACTTGAGAAAATTCGCTATTGAATCCAAAATTCGAATGGTAAATTGATAAGAGAGGAAGATTGGGTTTAGTTAGTTAGTGGCCATTGGCCTAGGCGTGACACAGCAGGTGGATGAAGCTGGTACACAGAATAAAAGGTTTGGTTAAGCCGGTTTACAGTTTCGGTTCAGTTAAACCGAAAAGAACACGTGGCACGCTCAGTGGATAAGGTACTACGATCGACGAAATCATCATCATCATCCCCAAAACCCCCTCTCGACTAGTGGTGAATGAATCTGGTGCTTTAATGGAGGTAAGCATGTCTCTGAACGCGTTAACTCGTCTTCCACTGAAGAACACGGGAAGAAGATTCGAAGAGGTTGGTTTAGCTAAACACTCACTATTCACCTCGAGAACGCCATGCCGAGAACCACGACGGATGGTTTTCGTGGTGGAGGCGAAAGGGAAGAAAGGTATGGCTGCTCGTCAATATCAACGTACTCCTCCTCCTATGCCCAAAATCGAAGACGATGGAAACCCTAGATTCGTTATCTTCATTCGTATGGCCAATGTTCGTCTCTTATCTTTCCCTCATTTTCGATTTCTCAAGTTGTAATTTCATTCATGCTTTCTGGTAGCTTCAACGATTCCACCTTAGGTTCCGTAACTAGATAGAGACGATTGAAATTGTTAATTGAAATGTGTATGTATAACATGAACAGGTGTATCTTTGGTATCCGTTGAGTATAATAGCTGGAGGTACAACTGCTAAGATCATGGTTGCTGCAAAAGATAATCTCTTGGGGAAGTATATCTACAAAGACACCATTGCAAGAAACATTGCTGCTGTTATTTACAGAGTAAATATTATCACAAGCTTCTTCTTGTTTTGATTGTAGATGTGATTTCTGATTGTTGTTGTCATCTTTTGATTCAACAGGATGAGAAGGAGATACAAAAGACGGCGATAAAGCAGCATCGTGTCTTGCGTTCAGCCACAGAGTTTCGATATGGCTACAAACTTGTTGTAAGCTTAATGGAAACATTTTATTAAGCTCTGAGGTATTTGGTTGGTTGTTTTCACTTATTATGGCTGTGTTATACATTTAGGAAAACGGAAACATGAGAGCTGCACTTAGTACCTCAGATGTTATCGAGGTGAGTATACAACTGCTTATTTGTATTAGCTCTCAAACTCCAGAGTGAGACTGAAAGGTGTAGTCAATTAGTCATATATGTTTTCTTTGAAACATTTTAAGTTTTGTTCTGAACAATGACAGCTCCCTACCCAAGACCAGCTTAAAACAGTATTCGACAAAGTGAAAGACTTTTTTGGGGACGCAAAAGAGTCGTTCGGGAAGATATCGTCTTTGAATCCTGGGACTGACGGAGAAAGTGAAGAAAGCTCCGATGAGAAAGCCAAGTAAGTATAAACAGGTCTTTTCTACATTTTCAGTAGAATTTTGGTCTCTTCTCACCAGAATTGATATGATATCATTTTCCAGGGCCCAAGGTTGAACGATTGACACTTGATGGGGTGATTTTGATGTCTCAACCGTCTTGATATGGGCTGGAGAAGGCGACGGGATGCCCATTATTTTGTGCACATTTTCTTTATACATCTCCCAGAGATACAGCTTCCCTGAAATCTCTTGTAACATATAACTTATTGTATCTGTAGATTTGTTTAATGAAAGAGCTGTTGGATACAACTTGCAAGTTCAACAGATGATAGAGAAAATTAGTTTTTGCCATGCCTGGGATGTCGAAAGAGGATGCGAAAGTGTGGAATGAGGAGAAAATGCTAAGGTTGCCAATAAATGCAGTGTGTAGAGATCTTATTCTCAAGATATGACAGGTCAATTATTTTCCTTCCATGAGCAGAAACACATGAAAGGGAAACTGATGTGACAGTGTGAAGATCTTAAGCGACGGTATGAAACACGTGGTCTTATCATTCTCATCCAACTATTTGCTGTAACTAGCCTATGACACTCATGGATTATTGTACATTAGATCATTGAAGGTTCTTGGGAAAGCAAGATTATTTTCAGGTATACCCACAAAATCTTTCTGCATTACACCCACCAATATATGAAAACAAGTTAATGGACCGAGGTCAAGATATGAATAAACCTTGGTCTAACATTAAGGAATACTCGTCAGGTTCGGGCAGCCTCTCATTTCCAAACCAAAGGTGTGGTGGGAGCTCAGATAGGAGTGATGGGCTAGCACTGTAATCTTGAAACTGTAGTAGTCCAGTGTTTGCAAGAAAACGCTCGCCTTGTAGCCAACTCAAGTCTAAGTCTGTGTCTAAAGAACCAGAATGATGTGATTCCAGAAGTTCCCAGTTCAAGCTTCTCAGAATCGACTTTGTATTGTTTGTTACATTTGAGCTGAACTCCTGCTGCTTGATGCAGGAGATGGCAGAGGAAGCGGACAAGTCCAAATCTTGGAGTGTCGCAGTAGGGCTCTTATCTTGCGGCATGAGAAACTCCGTATTCACACAAGGGGAGGTCTCATAAGAAGGCTTTATTTCCTCTTCCATGAGGGACGGTGCCGAATTTGCAACATAGGAACTTTGACTTGGTTGTTGCTGGAGAAAGCTGTTGTCATACAGAATTGGGGGCTTTGATTCTAGTGCCTCTGGAACATCACTCCAGGGAAGCAGAGAGTCAAACGCACTGGAGGTAAGGGGAGGATCAAATCCAGTACGCGTCTTTTTCGTTTTTGGAGGCATATGAACATCACTGTTGGGGTCAGAGATAGAAGCTGAAGCAAGAGGCTTTAAATCAGTCTCTGTTGCTTTGTGGATCAGAGAATTTCCTCCAGAGAATGCATAGCTGCTCTTGCCAGGGCTTTGGTGGCCGGAATTCAGTTCGGCATCTTTTAGAGATGAATCCATATTCTTTGCTCCACCAGAATAACACTTTAGCTCCTTACCTTTCTCCAATCTGCTCAGGTAAAGCCTATATTTCTACAACAGTGACAAAAAACACTTTATAATCTACTTTCATTTCCCCTTTTGAATAAGGACAAGGTAAAGTTTTTACCTGGAGGTGGCTTGCAACATTTTCCCTAGTGAGCCATGGAACATTCATGAGATCTAATATCTTCTTGGGACCAGCTTCTGCCAAATAGACCGGGAAAAAATCACGGCTTTATGAAGACATGATTAAAAGGAAGCTAAGGAAGAGGAAGAAACCGAACTCGTTCAACGTACTTACTGTGATCGCATCCGATCTGGTTAACCGCGTTGACAAACTTCTGATGAAGCTCAAAAGACCAAACCACTCTTGCTTTCTTTGAAGAAGATGGATCACTCTCTTCCTGAAGAAGCTTCTTCTCAAAGTCAAACTCTTTCCTCTTTTTACCAAAAGAAACATCTTCACCACCTCCAAGAAAATGTGCTTCGTCGTTCCGGGTAATCCAATCAACTCCTCCTTCGTAACAACCTTCAATATCTCTAACTTCTTGAAGCTTCTTTCTAAGTACATGTTGCCATATGATCTTAAGCTCCTTCATTCTTATCGGCTTTAACAGGTAATCGCAAGCTCCGTGTTGGACTCCTTTCATTACTCTACTTGTTTCACCATCTACCGACATCACTGTAATAATCGCAACAACAACAAAGTAAATCAAAGATTTTTTTTTTTTTTTTTTTTTGCTTTCTTGAAGAAAAGTTCTCACTTATGACAGGGAGGTCTAACTCAAGACCAACGTGTTCAAGAAGCTTGAATCCATCCATGTCAGGCATGTTCACGTCGCTGATCACGATGTCGTAACCGTCTTTGCGTTCTCGCAGCAACCTGAGAGCTTCTCTAGCTAAACCACAAGTAGTTACTGCAAAGAGAGTTATGGAAATAATATTAAGGAGACATATATATCAAGTAGATTTTGGAATAATCTAAGTGTGTTATAAAGACCTTCGTAAGAACATTTCTTGAGCATTTTCTCGAGAATCTTGAGCCAGGTTGGATCGTCGTCGACTACAAGAACTCTGAGTCCGACGGGAGAGAAGCCTTTCTCCATGTTTGGCCGCCGGAAAAAGAAAGAGAGAGAGAAAGTGGTATGTGTGTGTGTGTATGAGTCTTGTTTTGTTTGGAAATGAGGAACGTGGTGGGAGTGGGTTTTTGTTTGCGTTTTATTGTGAAAAGACAATCCAGAATATTTGGTGCTGTTTAGATAACGGTCACTGTGGCGCACGTTAGCATTTCCTTTTCCTTTCCTGTTTTAGAAATGAGACTTGATTAAAATTTCTCTTTTCATTTTTTGTTGGATTACTTTCGGAGAATGAATTTTGTTCGGTCTAAGTTATTTTTGTTGTTGTGTTAAAGTTCGGTCTAAGATCACTGCCAAGAAAAGGTTCTCCCTCTCAAAAAAAGATTTGTATAAGTTGACGTATTTTCAATGCTCAATATTCCTCCAATAATTTTAGATCTTCAAGTTGCTTTTAATATATTACCATGATAATATTATGGATTATATCACTTTCTATAATTATTATATTTAACTATCTTTATACCCTTCTTTTGGTACTATAAACATACCCTTCGTTTCGTACATACAATACTTTGGTTTAATTGAGTTCTATATTGTTAAAGTTTAATCCTTGTTTGAGTTTGAGTTCTGGTTAGTTTTATCTTGTCAACCTTAAGTAACTAGATACGACTAAAGCTATTGAAATTATAAATCAAATCATTTGGTCCTTTGATGCTCATAGTTTTATATAATTTGATAGATGCATATATCATTGTATAAATTGTTTTTTTTTTCCTGTCCTGAGGTAAAGCCCAAGAAACAAATGCGTTAGGCATAAAATTTTATAAATTATTTAGAGGCATCACTAATTGTGATATTTCTTTGGCGTAGTGGTTGAAGTTTTATAAATTACTTTTTCTCTTGCCGGGTTCGAACCACGTTAAGCGTGTTTTATCTAATTTTATTTTTTTAAATATATCAAAAATATCAGTTTTGAGATTTGTGTTAGGCATCATGGAGCCTCCGGGCCGGCCCTGGTGACTTTTAACCTTCAAGACTTCAAATGTTTGGTCTTTGACTCTTTTAAGTCTTCAAATGTTTGACCTTCATATTTTAATAAAAGACAAAAGAATAAAAGGAAGATGGTACACAGCTTGTTATGCACAACCTTTTTTATGGACCAGGACGTGGCTTGTGGAGACTTGACATACCACAACAGATACTTCCTCATTCATTATTATTTTTTACATAATTATATTTATAAGACAACTAACTAATTGCACAACCTTTTGTAGCCATGATCAGAAAAGGAAAACGCATTATAAATTTATATAATCACTGTTATTATTTGGGAGTTTGTGGATGTGCACAGTTCACTGGCCATGTATCTGTTGTTGAGATTAGGATGAGGTTTGCACGCGATCAACATTTGAAGGAACAATAGCTCGTTTCACTTTCATGACATGTATTATCTCATTACTGTTCCAATTTTATTTGCTAGCTGTTGATGAGAACTTACCGGTTAACCAAACGTCAACCGGCGTAGACTAAATACAAAGATGAAGAATAGACTTAGTGTAAATATATATCATACGAAATAATATATACGACTGATGGGAATCAAACCGGTTAATCTCTAAAAATGTGAAAACACTAGTATATAAATGTCTCGAACAATCCAATTATAGAGAAGAGTGTTTTTTTGCATTATCAGGATATCTAGGCGAAACTCGTAATCCCTTCAATCTCGTAACCATAGCATTTAATATTAGCATTTAATATTGTGCGTTTTTATGCGACCTCTAGACTATGTCATTTAGTAATTTTTCGAGTTAATTGTGGTTTTTAGTTATAGGTACGTAGATTTTTTCGATTCTCTATCCGTGAGGGCAAGCAGTCTTAATTAACGATGATTTATTGGGCTTGAAGACGTATTTGTTGGGATAAGAGACCTCTCTACTCGAGATTAATTTTGTGTTTCTTTTTGTTGAAATGTTAAAACTTTAATTTTGTGTTTGTGCATATATTCGTCTATAGGTTAATGGAATATAAAAATATATAGAATAGATATAGAGGTTAAAATAATGCGCCACAAAAGATGCACTAAGGTTGGATTAGACCCACACAAACACTCCAAAAAGTAATTTCCCCAATCACCTGCCGACATTTCACATTTGTTGTGGTCAAATTGTATATACCCCTTATTTGCATAATGTCGCCATTTTATTGGCTCGTGTCGTCCACGCCATGCTTTAGAAACACTAATCATCAATTATGTGCATGTAAAACAATGCTTAATGCTTTTGCCCTCTAATTATTGGGTGGTATAAGTATAAAACCACTACCATTGAACATAAATCGTCCCTTTAACTGAAGTTTCTAAGTACTTTATTCACCATTTAACAAATACATAAAAAACTCATTCACCATTTTAAATGTTTAATAGTATAGTAATTATCGTAGTTGAGTAATTAAGAAAAGTATAATAATTGGAAAACCAATGAGTGTAGTGCACCCTATTTAAACGAGTGTCGAGGACAAAAAAAATAAAATAAACGAGTGTCATCCACTCCATGACATAACAACTTATGTACACACAAACCAGATGTACTATATGTATATATATGTTATGGACAGGACGGACCTATGGTAAATGTAAATATAGTAGCCGAATATGATTTTTTATGCATTTGTTTTTTTTGTAAAACCTTTGTACAACATGATCAAGTGTAACATGTTATGTTTGTTTATCTTTACATTTGTACAACAAGTGTAACATGTTTGTTTAAAACTTTAGTAGAGCATTAAACTAATAGAAAACATAAACAAAACAGAGGATCAATTATGTGGTGCAAGCTCCAAACAAAGCTACAAGGTCCTCCTTGTAGCGTTCGTTCATATTGCGCAAGGAGCTCATGCTGTTCCGCATAGGTTTGATAAGTTGTTGCGGAGGTGTAGTAGAATCACCATGTCTTCTACCACAATATTCTCTCCATATATGATAAACAGAGGCTTGGAAAACGTACTTGATGAGGAAACTCTTGGTGAAAGATCGAGAAGTGTCACTACAAGAAAACACCCCCATTTGCGAGGGCGATTATCGTCGCAAATTCGTAGCAAAGGGCTATTTGCGACGAATTTGTCGCAAACCAAAAATCGTCGCAAATATATCAATAGTCGCAAAATAGTCGCAATATTAGCGACGGTTTTGCGACTTTACTTTTTGCGACGGTATAGCGACAAATACTGTTCACCACTGATTTGCGACGGAATAGCATCGGATTTACGTGGTAAATGTTTGCGTCAGTTTTGCGACGTAATTACGACGTCTTTTTTGCGTCGGTTTTGCGTCGAATTGTTTTGCGATGGTATTGCGGCTTCTATTTGCGACGGTATTGCGACTAGTTGTTTGCGATATTTTTGCGTCAAACATTTTTGCGACGCAATTGCGAGGGTTTTCGATGTGATTTATTAAAAAAAAAGAAAATCAAATAATTTATAATTTTTTAAAAAAAAATTTGAAAATATTTTAAATTTAATATAAAACATAAAATAAAGTTTAACATAAAACATTAAAATACATAAATCTAAAACCGAAAACAAATCTAATTGATTCTGAAATTATCGAGCGGATCCCTGGTCGATGTGCCTCCTTCGTCATCTTGTCTCCTTCTCATAATCCCGACAATGGCGGGGTTCGTCTTCGCTAACTCCGCGAATATATCATCATAGACGGTCACAGTCCTCTCTAACTTTTTCTCCGTTTCGCCGAGCCGTTGTTTTGTTTCCTGGAGCTCCTTGGCTATTTGCGGATCAGAAGCAAATCTCGAAACGGGACAAAATGGCACTCCATGATCATCCGTCCGGATAGATCCTGTAAATGCCATCTTTCCCTTACGGGTTCGAGGAGCCATCTACAAAATAAAATTAAAAGTTTACAATTTTACATAAATAATAATTTTATAATTTAATTTTTAAAAATGTTAATAGTATAATAAATATTTAAAATTGTGAATAAAATTAAAAAGGAAATTAAGTTTTTACCTGTGATGCGACACAGTTGATCGCCATCGGTGTCATCTGAGTAGGTTGACCATCGGGAGTCACCTGGGTTGAGAGTTCTTCGACTCGGCCAATGACATCGTCGTGGAGCTTGTGGACACGTTCATCAACCCATGTCCCGTCCGGCCTGCGGTGGGTCTTCTCCCAAACCTCTGGCATCGTTGCGGTAGCTCCTTTTTCCACGGCCTGACAATGAAAACATATAAGAAGTTGAGATTTTTGTGACCGTAAAAATTGAAAGTAAAAAAATTAATAACTTACAATGTCAACAACATGCTGAGCATAAAAAATCTGTCCCGAACAGTGTTTTGAAGGCTGGTCACTACCGCCAACCTTCGTCAATCGAGCAGACGAGCACTGGGCAGAATTCTCCTGAGTTGTCTCCAACTGCTAGAAGGCGACAAGGCCATCCCAAATATTGGGATCGAAGAAAGATGGCATGCATACCTTCGGATCCGGATTCTTTTGACACTTCTTCTTCCACCGTCCTATTTGGTCGTTGAGACGGTTCTTCGCTTTCTCCTCAAATTCCTCACGAAATAAACCATTAATCGCGGGGTGCCAATAGTATTTTTGCTGCAAATTGTCATAAATTAGAACATAAGTTAGAAAATTACAAAATTGAATAAATAAATAAAAGTTAAAAAAATATAAAAAACATTTATCGCGAATTGTTTGTACCACCGATCCTTGATCTCCTGGGTAACATACTTCCAACTCGTGTGGCACATCTTGAAATCCCGCTCTACGATCTTTCTAACATCATTTCCGACCGAATTTTTGCAAAACCTTAAAAAATATATAAAAAACATATTATGTGTAAATATATTAATAATTATTAAACACAATTAAATAAAAACTATGTAAAAAAAATTACTTACCACACAGCGTTGCCGGTAGGGTCAGGTTCTAAATGGGGAAGAACCTGCCGTCCGGGACTAACGAGAAGCTGCCCCAAGGTCATGTCATCCCATGAAGGAACTGGTCAAGGGTTTGCCTCGGGAGGTGGCGTCGGCTGTGACTCAGGAATCCCGAAACTAGATGGGGAAGCAGAGGGCTGCGCAGAATGTGTACGCTATCCTGGTCGTGAATGACCTCTACCACGACCAGCACCGGGCTGTAAGTATTCGGTATACTCGTTCTCCTCCATCTAAATAAATTTTATAATTTCTGAAATTAGTAATAGCATATTAAAAAAATATGTAATCTAATATTGATTTTAACAATTTTTATGATAACATTAAATTAACCTAATCAACATTAAACATCAAAATAATTTAACAAAATTAGTAAATTAACAATTTTAACTATTATAATATCAATATTAGTTAATCCTCAATTCTCAAGTACAATTTCATTCCTAATTAATTATTCCTAACAATTCTCCTATAAACCACAATTAACTAATAAATTATATACGAAAGAAAAATTTAAAATTCATAAAAGAAAAGAAAAATTTAGAGATTTACCTTATAAGGGCGGGAATGATTTGGAAAGTCGAGGGATCGGGAATGATTTGGAAGGTCGAGGGAACTTTTTGTTAGAGAGAGAAACGTTTTTTGTAGAGAGAGAAGAGAGATGTGAGGAATGAGAGACGGATTGGAATTGCATATATAGGGAAAACTATCCCTCGCAATTTCGTCACAATTCGGTCGCAAAGTGGGCCGTATATTTCACCCAATGCATGTTTGCCGCCCACAACTTTTTGTTTCCCGCCCAGTTAGCGTCGCAAATATTAAAAAAACCGTCGCAAATGCCTCGCAAAGTGTAGCAAACCATCGCAAATGCCTCGCAAAGTGTAAATTCCAAGGTGAATGTACGATCAATTAATAGAATTGACCGTAATTATGGTCGCAAAAGTGTAGCAAAATTAGCAACGGATTTGCGACGAAATCGTCGCAAATACCTCGCAAATAAACAATTGCTACGCATTTGCGACATGTTCGTCGCAAATTCCACGCAAATGAGGTTTAGGGTATACTTAGGGGTTTGGATGTTTTAGACCAAAATTACGATTCATAAAAGGTAAATATACACTTGTTTAGGTCCTTAGTGCATGTATAAAGCAATGTTAGTCGACTAATTGAAGTTTTTCGTAAAATCAGCAAAAACGATAGATTGATCATATTCTTAGTATAAGTACATGTATGTGATACTTCGTTATATATGTTTCTCGATAATGTTTTGATAAATTTTATTTGAATAATTATAGAGGGATTGTTATTTATTAGACGACTCATACATTTATATTCAAAGATGAGCCAATTTAAACGGTATAAATAATGTATTGGTTAGAGTTTAGGGTATAGGTATTTAATTGCGACGGATTTGCGACGAAGCCCTCGCAAAAACGTAGCAAATTCCTATACCCTAAACCTTAGTGTTTTTTACTTATTCTTATTACTTGGAATAAGTGATTTGATGCAAATAATTTTATATATCAATTAGGGTCTCTATGATATGTTTTTATATTCGAAGAAGAGCCAATTTAAACAGTATAAATAATGTATTGGTTAGAGTTTAGGGTATAGGAGTTTGCTACGTTTTTGCGAGGGAGTCGTCGCAAATTCGTCGCAAATGTTCAGAATTGCGATGGATTTGCGACGCATCCCTCGCAAAAACGTAGCAAACTCTTATACCCTAAACCTTAGTGTTTTTTACTTATTCTTAATACTTGGACATTGATGCAAATAATTTTATATATCAATTAGGGCCTCTATGATATGTTTTTATATTCGAAGAAGAGCCAATTTAGACGGTATAAATAATGTATTGGTTAGAGTTTAGGGTATAGGAGTTTGCTACGTTTTTGCGAGGGATTCGTCGCAAATTCGTCGCAAATGTTCAGAATTGCGAAGGATTTGCGACGCATCCCTCGCAAAAACGTAGCAAATTCTAATATATCTTGTTTAAAAAAAAATATTTTTACACCACACTCGAAAATACATACTTAATATATACACATAATTAATATTAAATTTATTAATCTTCTTCATCATGATCAGAAACATAACGTTCTACTCCGCCATCTTCGTCATCATCGTCGTCCTCATCTTCCTCATCGTCTTCATCAAACTCATCTTCGTTTCCTTCTGAATCCTCGAATATCACATCAAGACCACTATGAAGTGGGTCAATTCTTGTCAAATCGGTGGTTACCTCTGTAGGGATCGAAACTTCTTCGGTTCTTGCAGGTTGCATTGGGGGTTGATCATCATCAGCATCAGCTGCTAACCCCCCGACAATTCGACCCCTTGGGTTAACTTTAATCACGGATTGCCAATCTTGATCCCGTCGTCCACGAGTACGAGGGTAAGGAATGAAGACTACTTGCTCTGCTTGGGATGCTAAAACAAATGGCTCAAACTTGTCAGTGTAGCTCCTATTTCCTTTTACATCAACAACTCCAAATTTGCTGGTTCTAACCCCGAGACCATTGGATGGATCATACCAATCACAACGAAATAATACACTTTTCAAGTTCAACACACCAGCATACTCAATCTCAATGATTTCTTTCAAAATACCATAGAAGTTTGTATCGCCCGGGACATGAATACCATAATTTGCAGTGGCTTTATTTTGTCCATGTTGAAATGTGTGAAAAATAAAGCCGCGAGTACAATACATCTTACTCGTTTTTATGCTTGCAATGGGCCCCAAAACAAACTCATATACCCATAAATGCCAACTTTGTCGAGATTTCTTCGCCACCTATTGTCAAATTGAAATAATTAGTATATATATAAGTAATACTAATATAACTCATGCATGGTTCTTACCTTCTCCCGCATCCAGCCAGCAAAATCACATTCTAGGTAAAATTGAACTTCTTCATCATTTAGTTCAGGAAATGCTTCTCGTATTTGGCATTCTAACATTCTGTACACCCGTTAATTAGTTGTATATATATTTTCAATTAATATATATAAATATATACATATACATATATATATATATATACCTCTCATATGGCTGAAAGTAGTTACAATTTAGCATTATATACGTATGGGCAGCTTGCATATGCTTGAAATCACACCACGTTGATTTCTTCACTTTTCCACCCATCCGACCTACATCACAGAAAACATCTGGTACACCCTCCAAGTGATATGTTCGGCCATCCCCACCATCGTCGTATCGTCTACGATGGGTTTTCTTAGTTTTCACGGTTTGGCTAAAGTAGTAAGTAGAGAAGTTTGATGTCTCCTCTGTCAAACATCCAACAATGATTGATCCCTCTACTCTTGCGAGATTTTTCGCCTTCATCTTCAAATGTTTGAAGAACCTTTCGAAGAGGTACATCCATCGAAATTGGACTGGTCCACCCAAATCTAGCTCACGAGGTAAGTGGACAACCAGATGTTCCATCACATCAAAAAAGGAAGGTGGAAATATCTTCTCTAAGTTGCAAATAATGAGTGGAATGTCTGAATCCAACTTCAAGATTTCCTCCTCCACTAAGGTTCGAGCACATAAGTCCCTGAAAAATGCTCCAATACCTGATAGCACGATCCAGACCGCGTTAGTTAACTATACAATTAACAAATAAATTTTTGAATGTACAAACAATACCAAAAATTAATTAATTAACATGTACCTGCTATTGCCTCGTGTACATCTTGTGATAAAAGCTCTTGTAGGCAGAAAGAGAGAAGTCGCTGCATGAACACATGACAATCGTGGCTCTTCATCCCAGAAAATTTCCTCCCTTGCTCAACTCACCTTGAAAAAGTTGACACGAAGCCATCTGGGAACTTCACCCACTCCTTAACCCAATTAATCAAAACATTCTTCGCAGCAAGTGATAGTCGAAAACTGGGAATAGGTGCCCTACCATCTCTTGTTAGATGCAACTCAGGCCTTATGCATAAAGCCGCGAGATCCAGACAAGATTTTCGATTGTCTTTTGTTTTCCCTGCAACATTTAACAATGTGTGTATAATATTCTCAAAGAAATTTTTCTCCCCATGCATGACATCCAAGTTGTGCCTCAGCAGATGCTCCTTCCAGTAAGGCAATTCCCAAAATATACTTTTCTTATGCCAGTTATGGTATACCCCATACCCAACAGGCATATTTGCTAGATTACTTTGCCAATTACCTCCAACTTTTACAGTTTCTTCCGCACCATATCCATCCATTTGTTCTTCCAACTCCTCACCTGAGAGGTAAACCAAGGGGGAGGTTTTAACAACTCGATTTCGAAATAACGTCCTACTATTTCTGTAAGGATGATCCCTTGGAAGAAAACGACGATGGCAGTCAAACCAGCAAGCTTTCCCTCTTGCTGACAATTGAAATGATTCGGTCTTATCTAAACAATAAGGACATGATAACTTTCCGTGCGTTGTCCATCCAGATAACATACCATACGCCGGAAAGTCGCTTATCGTCCACATGAGGACAACCTTCATGTTGAAGTTCTTACGGCTCGACGGATCAAATGTGCGTACATCAACATGCCACAACTGCTTTAGTTCCTGGATAAGAGGTTGTAGAAAGACATCAAGTGATCTTTTTGGATGCTTTGGCCCTGGAACCAAAATGCTGAAAAATAAAAATTCTCGATGCATACATATTTCCGGTGGGAGATTATATGGCGTCAGTATGACTGGCCACAACGAATATTGCCTACCAGACATCCCAAAAGAACTAAACCCATCAGTGCAAAGACCCAAATACACATTTCTATGTTCTACAACAAAGTCTGGATGTACCGTGTGAAAGTGTTTCCACGCCTTTGCATCTGATGGATGGGCGACCACCCCTTCCTCACAATCGTGTTCTGCGTGCCACCTCATTGCCCCTGCTGTCTGCTCTGATTGATATAATCGCTTCAGCCTATCTGTTATCCATGCAATTTTCACTAAGGTTATCTTCGCTTTTAATTGTCATCATCCTAGATGCTAATGACAATTTTGAAAGCCCTTCTCTACATCCTTCGTAGATAGGTTCGTTAGCAGTATTTAACGTATCATAAAATCTTTTAGCAGGTTTGGTTCTTCAAAAGTATTATCACTAAACGAAGCAGTAGTTTCTTGAAATGCATCATTGACCATATCATTAAACCTATTTCCATATGTATTTCCATATGCAGATTCATTAAAATTATCATGACCATACTGATAATTACTATCCTCATAATTACTACCACCTTCTACATTTCCACGATAACTCGTACTTGAACTACCCTGAACATTGACAACAAAATCCTCCCCATGCGAAAACCAAACATAGTAGTTAGGTAAAAACCCCCTCGTAAATAAATGTTTCCAAACACTTCGCGTATCATGTGGAGCAAAGTTTTTGCATTTCACACAAGGACATAAAATTTTCACGTTACCGTCGTTGGTATATTCTGCGACAGCCCCTTGGTTGCTTGTCACCTGGGTCAAGAATTGGTCAAGCCCTTCTCTTAATTCTCTAGACACTTTGCCCGTTTCTGGATCTTTGCGGTTGTACATCCATGCTCGAACCACGTAGACCTCATGATGCGAAGACATCTTCGATTATCAAATTTTAATATCTTTCTTTGGAAAAAATAGTGTGTTTCTCGGATTTTGATGTTTTTAGAGAATGCTTTGAATGTTTATGAATTCCGTTCTTCACATTCACGGAATTTATAGAACTTTAGATTTTTTTGCTACTCATTTGCGATGTTTTTGCGTGTGTTTTGCGACTCGTTTGCGACAAAAAATATTGTACCCATAAACCGGTAAGACTCATTAAACACGTTTTGTAATAATTTTTGTCGCAACTGCGTAGCAACTATTACTTCGTCGCAAATATCTTAAAATATCTTGCCACGCAAACCCACCGCAATATTTGCGTCGGAATTGCGTCAAGACTTAATAATCGACGCAAAACCGTCGCAAACACTATAACATTTGCGACGGTTTTGCGTCCAAACATACAAGTCGACGCAAAATCGTCACAAATTTGTATTTATAGTTTGGTAAGTTATTACGACGAAACTTTTGTATTTATAGTTTGGTAAGTTAAGATTTAATTTGTACTTTTTTGTTATTAGTATTAATGTGTTAGGGTTACAAGTAAATTTTTGGAAACTTATATTCATATAATATTATGATATTTTAACATTAACATCGATGTTCATAAACGTACGTACAATCGATATATATATATATATATATATATATATATATATATATATATATATATATATATCGTACATTATTGCTTAAAAACGTAATACAAATAAACTGCTAACATAAACACATATTTATTTTCATTTCTTTTATTGATGACGTAATGTATTACTCATCATCAATTTCTTCACCATGTTGACCCTTCGTTAGATTCCTGGGATAACCAATTGTTTGGATTTCGATTAACACGACTGCTACTACTTTCTTCTATGAACGTTGTAGCCATGTTTTCTTTAGATATAACCTGTGAAATCAAATTCTTGAGTTATGTGTAAGGATACTACTTAATACAATACCTTTAAAATATATATTCTACTTAAACTACATTGCTTATGTTCTTAAGAATAATGTTAAGATATGTTGTCACCTTATCAAACTTAACAACTACAACCTCTTTTAGAACCAATACCGAACCCTCCTTTATGTGCGGCCCATATTTGTTATCAGATATGGCGGACCTATGATGCTCGCTTGTACAGTCCTGGTAGGATCCTTCAAGGAAAACAAATAACATTTATCGATTACTAAATATATAATTTGTTAAAAACATCTTTTCTTATAACTTATCTATACATTTTCCCTTTAGTATGACTATCGCGTCCCCCAATCCATTAGGTTCCATTTTATGAATCACTGCTACCACATATGGTACGTGACGCCATTGTGGTTTTATTTTATGCAACTCTTTTACCAGTGTCCACCCACGTGTGTGTCCACCTGTATATATTCAACGTAGAATAAGTAAAATATAATTAAATGTCAATTAAACAATATACAAACTTTGAAATATAATTATTTCTGTTCCTTACTAATATATATTAATAACAATAACATTTCATTATACCTGTTAATTTGTTGATATTTCCAATTGTCGTCTTCCAAAGGACATCGGTGAACGATGGATCTTCTGCCTCAACAACACAGTTAACCATCTGTACATGTCTCTCATAAGAATTGCATTCTTCCAACATCGATTCTTCAAGTTTTTTCCTTGCCCGTTCTTCTGCTTGTCTCACACCAGCCGGACCCGGAATCAAAGATCGATTGTTATCCATATTTGTTGAATTATAGAATGTGAGATAATGTGGATTTTATAGAATGTTCATTTCAGTTTGCGACTAATTTGCAACGATTTTCCAAGACTTTTGCGACTGATTTGCGGCTAAAATATTACACTCATAAACAAGTAAGAATCAATTAAAACGTGTTCAACCTACTTTCGTCGCAAATTCTTCGCAACACTTAAATTGTCGCAAATTCGACGCACATGTTGCGACGGTTTTGCATCTAAACGTCCAACTCGACGCAAAATGTAAATCGACACAAACGCGTCGCAAATTTTGCAACGGTTTTGCGTCCAAACGTACAAGTCGACGCAAAATCGTCGCAAATTTGCGACGATTTTGCGTCGGCATGTTCCTACGCAAATTTGCGACGGTTTTGAGAGTTAATAAGACTGTTCGTCGCAAACCTGTCGCAACTAGGACGCAAATTTGCGAGGCTTTAATTCCGTCGCAAGACCACCTGTTTTCTTGTAGTGTGTCCGAGAAGGTGTGACTGATTAATTCCCAATCAGTTGCAAATGAGTGACCTAGGAGGCCTTGAGAAAGAGAAGGCCAGATTGAAATTGAGTAGGCGCATTCAAAGAAGATGTGATTTCTCAACTCCATTGTGTGTCCGCATAAGACACAAGCCGAAGAGATTCCAGAGTGCCACATGATATCACGTAGTAAGGCGATTGTGAATCCCCAACCATGTTGTAAATGTGTATTTTGAAGTAGCATTATTGAACCAAATGCCCTGAAACCAGCTGACACGTTCATCTTTAACCTGAATTTGATGTCAAGTATCCTTAGAGCTGAAATGTTTGACATATTTTCTAGTGTGTTACTTTGTATTTATGTTTTAATAATAAATCAAAACATTTTTGGGTTGATCCCGGTTTTTACCATCTGACTTATCTCTATATGGTGATTGTAATCGGCGAGTTGTTCACTCATCATGTTTTCTAATCGGTCTAAACTATGGCACCATTTCAATTGGCCAAATGAGAGTACAAATAATTCCACGCTTGAAGAGAATTGAACTATGGCTTTAGATCCACAAAACAACTAAACCACTAGCCCACACTCACTTGGTGATGGGGTTTATAATTTCAAAATGATTTTTTTTTTTTGAAAACTTTGAAGTTCGGGTGGAAACATTAATCTCTGTGCGTCCGGAGTCAATTTCCTTTGGAAATCCCCTCCTCCCAAGTAAATTTGAACTAGGGACCTTTTCTCACTTTTGATGAGGAGGAAACCACTAAACCAAGAGCTTTACATCATCACAAAATATACATGTATTACTCTAAAAAGGGTACGTACATCACAAAATAAAAGAAGAAATATGAGACGTGGTTTGTTCTAAAATCAACAAATTAATGCTGGGAAGTTCGTACCTTTTTTTTTATTAAAGTTCACTCCGTACTTGATTAAAAAATAGTTAATGTGACCACTAATTAAAGCTATACGTCTCAAACGCAATGAAAGTTGGCAAGAAAGTATCCCAATATCAATAACTAAAAAACTAGTAATATAGGCGTAACGAATTAAAAGCATCGCAATTTCTGATACGCGCCCTTGCACTTATAATTTAATCAACCTCTTGCATACTAATTACACCCTATGATTCATTGAACCATTATCGCCCTACCGATCTATCTAAAATATTCTACGAAAGTTAAAACCCCATGCATACCTACAAAATTTCGATGCTATAAACAAATGGAAAATCTACCATTTTTTCGTTTTAGCTAGTTCTTTTAACGGCTAATTATGTATCAAATCGTATAGACTGCAAATGGCTAAGGCTTATTTTGGAATCATGACTTGGTTCATTTATCTTGCTTGAGGAATAATTTCAAGAAAATGGAGACGAAGCGGAATAACGTCAAATCTTTATGGAATGACTTTCCTTGAGCCAATGATAAGCACATTATAAAAAGTCTCCGTAATCATACGGTTGCCACACCAACATGCAGGAAAAAAAAATGCAGCTGCACATGATACTTTTTGTTATTTTTCTTTATATATAACCTTCCATTTTGTAAAATTTAAAATGATAAAAACTAAAGTTCTAACAGAAATTTTGATTATAATATTAATTTAATTTGAAAAATAAGAACCTATTCATAAAGTTTATTATGCATGGGTCAAAATCCCAAAAACAAGTAAAATTTATATTACTCATTTACTGGTTTCTTGAGCCAATGAAATGTTATTGCGATCAAGTCATAGTGTGTATGTTTTGTTACTCATTGACTGGTTTCGAGACAATTCATTGTGTCTTTCAAACAAATTCTAACCAAGAAGAGTATAAAACATGACGTCGTTTTCAGCTTTAAAATATGTGAAAAAATGGAGTGGCTAAAAGGTGAAACTTTTGAGAGGTAGGGGAGAGAATGAACTATAACATTTAAACAAACATACAATATTCAATTTGATTCTAATATTTAATAATATTATTATAGGTATTTTAAAAGTAACTAAATGCAAAATGCCCACTAACAAAGTACTTTATCCCACAAGGAGAAATTAACAAATATTTACCAAAAGAAAATGGCGTATATGTGTATGATTGGTATCCAACAAATTGGAAGGATCAAGATGAACTTCGCCCTTCTTATCTTTTTTTGGCGGAAACTCTCGCCGTCTTCTTATTCTCATTTTTGCAAATTAATTTTCTTAATATATTCGGTTTCTACAAAGACCTTAAATACAATACAATATAATATAAAATAATAAAATGGGTAATAAAATATTAAAACCCCCTCCTACCATACTTCAGGTTATTTGATTTTCACCAATTTATTCTTTCTTCAACTTTTTTTTATAAAAATATTCTTTAATTGATTGGTATAGATACCTGATATTGATGTTTAACTCATTTTATTATAACTAGTATGGTTTACTCCCACTATGTATACTATAATAGTTGTTAATTCGCTGTACCAATACAAACTATGGTAACTTGGATAGGTAGTTGTGAGTTTCAGTGTCACTTATTTTACCGTCAAGTGTTTTTTTCAAGGAACATTGATAGTGGAAGGAAAAAATTATGGTGAAGAAAGAATGGATTGGTTTCTAATGATATTTACATTTTATCAAAAAAATAACTTCAATTTATTTTTCCTGAAGATTAATATATTTCTAAATTTGAAAATAGTTTTGTCACTTATAAGTGTCAATTCACGAAAATATTCGACACACCAAAAATATTCTCACCTCTAGAGCCAAAGATAAACGCTTCGGAGGAAGAGAATAAGGAGGACCTAGAAAAGAAACCCAGCGCCCCAAGTCCCTAGAAAAGCGGTTTAAAGCCAAGGTAAGCCGTGATCCGTACTTAATATATTCATTTTTTTCTTTTCTCCATTATAGTTTTCATGTAGTAGCTTAGTAGTATAGGTAGAGTAGATGAGGATCGAGAGAAACTCGGCGTGGTTGAAGGACCGACCAAGGGCTTGATCCATATACGTAAGTGATACGTATGGATGGGATCCGTACGTATGCTTACGATGGGAACGGACAATGGTCCATACGTACGCGGTAAGAATGGAACATGTGATACGTACGTTCGTGGTACGATGACGGATGTGATCCGTACATACGCGGTACGATGGAACGGACGATGGTCTGGTTTATAAAGTTTTCATGTACTAACGTACTGGCATGGCCTTGGGGTTGCCTCAGTACAATGATCTGGAGATGTTATCGGTATGCCCTCGGGGTTGCCTCGGTTCATCTTGTCTAACCTAGAAAGCAACTGTCCGCGGATTGGTAAGGTCCTAGTCCAAAATCAATACAACCTCAATCCAAAACCAGCACAAGGCCGTAAAGAAAGCTTAAGCTTAGCCATAGGCTCAGTGACAGAGCATTCGGTTTGATCATGGCGATTCAGCTAAGGACTCGTAGGTGTTCATGGTATATGGTCTACTAATCGAGTTGATCTATGAATTCGTTGGCTATGAATTGTATACATGCGCCGAGGACACGCCATGGGATTTCAATTATATGCTCAGGGAAACTTGTCTCAGCTAAAACTAAGGCAAGAGCGACTCGTTGGTTGGTGTGAAAGACAAGAACTCTGGAAGTTCTTTCTAATCACATTTCATATTGCTAGGATTGTTTAGGAAGTGTGAAATGATGGTTTACTATCATTTTTGAATTGAGTCTTGCATTGGCGTAGCTCTACCCTTTCCAGGGAGCTACCATGAGCTAAGTGTTGATCCGATTGCGGTCAATGGTAAGTGGCTCGATTGATCATCACTAAATTATGGAAATAGAGCTACGGTAAGATAAGCAATCAAGTGAGGATTGTCTAAGTGGAGGAAATGCTTATTCATAGGTTCTGTTTCATAAAAACTACTCTACCGCAAGATGGAATGAGAATTGACTCATGTAACCTTGCGGTTACCTCTGGGGACTCATTATATGGATAAGTAAGACTAAAATAAGGACTTCGATCGTAAGAATTATCATTTCGCTTGTTTGCCAAGTTAACTTACCATTAGGGTAAATGACCCAGACAGGATTGGGATGAGCAAATGTAAATGTTGCTCGATCAATCCTTAGTCAACCCGATAATAGGTCAATTAGAAAGATCAGTTTGAGAAGCGCTCAAGAGGTTCAAGCAAACTCTTACTTGGTCTTATACGAGCTGAGGTTAGAGGAAGAACAGATACTAGTTTTATTACAAGTTGTCTTCCATAATTAATGGATAGTTTTATGTATGGATTTCTGCAGAGACGGCTACCGTATGACCATAGATGTTTTTATGGGTAACGTATTGGGATATCCATGCTTATCTGGGGCCGACCATATGGAGCAAGGGTATTGTGTGAAATGCTTCGGCTATTGTTTGAGAACGTAGAGGTATTAAAGACTAGGGTAAAATGGAAGTAGAAACATTGCTTGTGAACTGTAGGAAAGAGTCTAGAGTATAATATATATTAAATTGGTAGGATAGTCAGTTCACAAGCCCACAAAAGAATAATATATTGCATAGGACGTATGTATGGGCATGCGTTCCTCCTGGTTTGTGCTTGGCCTGAAAAAGTGGCACGAAAACCTAACTTGACCAATGGTCTTGTTGAATGAATGAAAGGAAAGAATATTCTGCCGACAGGCCGAATAACGGTAATCTCGTGAGAGATTGCTAATGGAAAATGATAGCTGTTTAACCAGTTGATATTCCTGGTTACTCAAAAATGGTTACAGACTAAGCGTTGCTTAGGACGTATGAGAAACTTGAGAATTGAATGGATAAATGTGAAGGTCACTTGTGAATTGGCTAGACACATAGTGCCGGGGTACTATGTAGGGATTATAATGATTACGGATATTTGTGGATATGTTAAGTCATGGAATGGAGAAGACCGTTTTACTGAGTATTCAACACTCATCCCTTACCAATGTGGCAGGATAGGTAACCAAGGAGGTGGACCAGAGAATGGCAAGGAGGGAGCAGCGGTAATGGTGAAGACTTTCCCAAGACAGTGTAGTATTAGTTTAGAAACGTCTTAATTTACAATTCAATGTAAGATAACTTTTAAGAGCAATGAAATGATATTAAGTTGACTAATATTTGGCTGTTGACTTCTAGTCAGTGAACCGGGTGTTACATTAAATTGCCAGAGCACTTGGTTGATATCAATGCCATGGCATGACACTTGGTTGATAATAATCCCATCAAGCCTTGCAGCCCAATTGGCTAATGTCCCTAAGTAGGTCTTCTTGGCGGATGTCTTAGTCTACTCCTATTAAAATTTCTCGTAGCGTAATCGTAGCATGCGCCTCCATAAGAATGTCAAAATTAACCATTCTTACTTTTTTTACCAAAGTAAAATTTAAAACCAAAATGACCTTTTAAACCCAGTCACCTGAGGCTTTGTTGCCCCTTATACCCACAAACACAAATAAACAAGAAATAATACTATTTTTAAAGAAAGACATCCTGGCTTTGAGACAGGCGGAGTGAGCGTCGATGGATCGGGATGTTATATCAAGAATCTCGACGATCTTCGTCAATGTCAGAAAGAAACTATGAAAAATACATGAACAAACAAGTATCAGAACAAACCTCTTCAAATCAAATTGAAACTGATAAAACTAATGCTTGATGGGTAATTGATCCATGCGAAACCCAAAAATCGATGAAATACTGTGAAATTAAACCATCAAGGGAGAGAGAGAGAGAGAGAGAGAGAGAGAGAGAGAGAGAGAGAGAGAGAGAGAGAGAGAGAGAGAGAGAGAGAGTTCACATATTTAGATGGGTCCAGGATCGAAGCCATCATGACCGGCTCTTCGAGAAGTAGATGGCTGGAATGTAGCGTTAGTGAAAAAAAAAGATGGATCCGGTAAGCTGGATAACAATTGTGGGATTTCTGATGTTTACTGCAAAATCTGAAGAGAGCGATCTTTCGAATTCTGTCAATCGCGAGGAGAAATTTTGATTTTTTTTTGTTTCACATTATATTTAACGTTTTTTTTAAAGACAAGTGTCAATAAAAGAGGCTGCCAACGTGTCACACTCTGGAGAATGCTAGCCATCTTTTATATAGTAGATAGATACTAGTCAAACTATCTAGAAAGTTCAAAGCTCAACAAATTGTACAACAATTATGAAAAGGTATAGAAAAAAGAAAAAAAAACTATTTAAGACCAATTTGGATCGAAAATTCGACACATATTTTACATTAAATTTTGACTATTAACTTAACATTTATCTAGTATTTTTGTTGGTTTAGCAAAACAAAATCATCTTTTGATAAGCTAAAGATGATGAAAATATGACTTGCATATTTCCGTGTATAATATATATTATTTTTTTTTTGCTCAACATCTTAGCAATTTGTTTTGAATAATATTAAGAATCGTAATTGAATGCGCATATCTATATAATATTTTAAGCTTTCCTTTAAATTCAAGTCATGAGAGGATGACATGTGTAATCTATTCTTTTGATATTTGACTTTTTTTTTAACTTCAACAATAATTCCAATAATTTAATATTTCATTCAAAACAATTAAACGTGTTATTATGAACTTTTAATGGTTTTAAAAATTGATATATTATTAATAATGTTTAAGACTTTGGTTTTTATAAATGTAATTGTGATTTGGTTTTTTAAAGAGTTACTAAAGAGAAACTTCGCTAAATAACATGAAGAAGAAATGTTGTCAAAAATTTTAAAATGATTTTAAAACTCTTAGGATTGTTAGAATGCTAACGAGTGATTGGAGAGATTTTGAATGAATATTTTCTTTTAAAAGTCTTTACATTTTCTCAAATCTGATTTCTAATTACCTCTTAATACGATTAATACAATTTGTAATCGACATAACAATTATAACCAAGACTCTCGAAAAAATATTAAGTCCACCACAAATTGTGAATTTGGAAAAATAGAATCACTTTATTAATAAATCGATTTAAAAAATGAAAATCACACCAAAACGATAAAGAGAATGAGACAAAATTTTGATAAGGCATCAACTATTTTCTCATTATGATTCAATGTTCTAATGAAATAAACACAAGATGCATTCTAACATCTTTGTTGATATGATGCAAATGTCTTAATTGAATAGTTAACATACAACTTCTCTTATCAATATTTTTTTTAGAAATGTGTTTGATGCAAAAAAAAAAACTATTAATCATTTTTTCAAGGAACAATTGTGAATAATTATAAAGACATACAAATTTTGTGTCAAAGACGATGTTTTCTACATGATGTAAATTTACGAGCTGTCTATTTCTTGTTTCATATAATGTCAAATATGTCCAACAATTTTCTAAAAATATATATTCTTCTAAGCTAGATAATTATTTACTATAAGTGTCAAATGTACGTAATATGAAATAAATAATATAAGTCAATAAACTAGAAATTATTGCATATTTTATTTGTTAATTTTTAAACTCCTATAAATTAGAAATTATTGCATATTTTATTTGTTAATTTTTAAACTCCTATATGCTGTAAAACTCCTATATGCTGTAAATTTACGAGCAATCTATTTCTTTTTTCATATATTGCCAAATATGTCCAACAATTTGCTAAAATTATTTATTCTTCTAAACTAGATAATTATTTACTAACTATAAGCATCAAATCTATGAAATATTAAATAAAAAATATAAGTCAACAAATTAGAAATTATTGCACATTTTATTTGTTAATATTTAAACCCACACAACGCGTGAACAATTTTTAGTATAAATATATTAACAAGTGACACCGATATTTTAATTCACACACACATATAACTTCATTCGATCTTTAACCTTTTCTATAGCTTTACATTTAACAACAATATTCATATTTTGGATCAAATTCTCACTTTACTCTCTTTGTTAACTTTAAGGAAGATGCTGAATGTTGCAATTGTGCAATTTGCTGAATTTTGTTTCCACATAAGAATGAACTTTTTAGGAAAAGGAAAAATAAAATGAGTTCACTTTCATACTTATTTGGAGATTCCAAAAGGAAAAATAAGAAGTATGATCTAAGCCCAGATAGTAAAGTATGGGGCTTATAATTAGGCTTAAAATATTTCTGTTTCAGAAGAATTGGCCCAATTAATAAGGCTTATAACACACATATATAGTGTAATAACTTGAATTGAAGTTTCCGGAAAATGTGTGACACTACTTTTACAAAAGCAAGAGCCAAGAAGTAGCCAAAGTAGAAAAGGTGAAACTGAAAGTGAAACCGATGCCTTTAATATCTGTAATGAAGAAAAAGAAAAAGAAAAAGCTAATCCGAATATTTCAAATAAAGAAAAACAAATACCTCACACACAAATTGGAGTTTTTGTTTTTTCCTTCTTTTCTCGTGACCCTCAAAGCAAAAAGAATTTGTTTTATTTTTGTTTTAATTTATGGAATTCCAAGAGCATTGATGTGTCTGTGATCTTCAATGGGTCTATGCTCAGCTCAACTGGCTGTTACATGCTTGTTCATACTAGTAGTTGTACCTCTTGTTCTGTCCCAAGTTACAGGTACATTCTGCATATAACCTGTTTGTTTAAATGCCCCAAAGAGATTTTTTTTCCTCCAAAGTCTTCTTCTTGATGTGTTCAAGAACATGAATTTTACAAAGCTTCTATCTTTAGGTTTTTAATAAACGAGGGTTGCCTCAAATTCTCCAATTCTAGACTGCTTTTGGTTAAAAATGTTCATGTGAAAGAGTATTGAAATTCTCTTGTTGACCATTTTGCTGTACTAGTGGGAAATGAATGTAATTTTGATGAATTGGCTATGTATATGCAGAGTTTATAAGTATAGATTGTGGTGGCTCAAGTAACTACACAGACCCAAAAACTGGACTAGGATGGGTTTCAGATTCAGAGTTCATCAAAGACGGCAAGCCAGTAACTTTGGCCAGTACCAATTGGAACTCGATGCAATACCGTAGGAGAAGAGATTTTCCAACGGATAACAAGAAATATTGTTACAGACTCAGCACCAAAGAGAGGAGGAGATACATTGTGAGAACAACGTTTCTTTACGGTAGCTCGAGTAATGAAGAAGCATACCCAAAGTTTCAACTCTACTTAGATGCAACGAAATGGGCTACAGTGACTATTCAAGAAGTGTCTAGGGTTTATGTTGAGGAATTGATTGTTAGGGCAACTTCAAGTTATGTAGATGTGTGTGTATGTTGTGCTATCACCGGCTCTCCTTTCATGTCAACTCTCGAGCTACGTCCGTTGAACCTTTCGATGTATGCTACTGATTACGAGGATAATTTCTTCTTAAAAGTTGCTGCTAGAGTGAATTTCGGTGCTACAAGCATGGATGCCTTGAGGTAAAACCATATCACAACTCTTCTTTCCGTTACATCATTCGCAAGAATTCGGAAAATGCTGAAAGACTTTCTCTTTTAGGTACCCTGATGATCCATATGACAGAATATGGGAGTCAGATATTAATAGACGGCCAAACTTTCTTGTTGGCGTGGCTCCTGGAACGACAAGAATCAATACATCAAAGAATATTAATACGTTGACTAGAGAGTATCCGCCTATGAAAGTCATGCAAACAGGAGTAGTGGGCACACAAGGACTGATCAGCTATAGATTAAACCTGGAAGACTTCCCTGCCAATGCTCGGGCGTATGCTTACTTTGCTGAAATTGAAGACCTCGGTGCTAACGAAACCCGGAAATTTAAGTTGGTGCAACCATACTTTCCTGATTATAGTAATGCAGTGGTGAATATTGCTGAGAATGCCAATGGGAGCTATACACTCTATGAACCTAGCTACATGAATGTGACTTTGGATTTTGTTTTGACGTTCTCATTTGGGAAGACAAAGGATTCTACACGAGGACCACTTCTTAATGCAATCGAAATTAGCAAGTATCTACAAATTTCCTTGAAAACTGATAAGAGTGACGGTGAGTACTAGGGACTATCTATAATTTTTTTTGTCAAAATTTGTTGAAAAAAGAGCTTACAGAAGTTATCTAATTCTGCAGTGTCTGTTCTTGATGCAATTCGTGCGATGTCTCCTGATAGCGATTGGGCTAATGAAGGAGGAGACCCTTGTGTCCCAGTTCTTTGGTCATGGGTAAACTGTAGCTCAACCTCACCACCTAGAGTTACAAAAATGTAAGATCTATATATCAATGTTTTACATAAAATATCAGAGTTTGTAAAATGGTATTTTTAAGATGGTTGCCATTAACCCGGTTGTGTGTGTGCGTATTCCAACAGTGTTCTATCAAGAAAAAATCTGAGAGGTGAGGTTCTGGCTGAGATCAACTATATGGAGGCATTGACAGAGTTGTGAGTGGTTCGATTCTGCATTAGAGATATATTCTTGGATTTGTCTCTTTGTCATTCTTTACTATAATTGCTCTTTTATAGGTGGCTGGACGGTAATGGTTTGACTGGAATCCTTCCAGACTTGAGCAAACTTGTCAACCTGAAAATCATGTAAGATTGTCAATCTTGACCAATATTTCTCTTATAGTTGAAACACTCAAATCCATAAAGCTTGACTTAGCCTCATCTTCTCTGTAGGCATCTAGAAAATAACCAACTTAGTGGTTCACTCCCACCATACCTTGTCCATCTGCCTAACCTACAGGAACTGTATGTAATCAGAAACTTTTTGAAGCGTTTTGGTCGCTTTAGCGATAGACTTTTATACTGATAATGCGTCTGCAATTATCTACTTATATACGGCAAATATAAACAAATGTGATTATCTGGCAGGTTTATAGAAAATAACTCCTTCAGAGGAACTATTCCTTCAGCACTGTTAAAGGGGAACGTTTTGTTCAAGTGAGTATGCTACAAGTTGATTTTTCGAACTAAAAATCTCAGCTTTTCAGCATTTGCACGGAAAGATAAATTTACCCTTTTATCAAAAGATGGAGTTCAACGACTGTTGGACCGTTTTAGTGTATACATTAGGGAAATGAAATAACCATACCAAACTTTAAAATTTCTTATTTGTTGATGGAGTTTCCTCTTGTAGTGCTAATACACAGCTATAACATGTTATTCTCCAGATATAACAATAATCCTGAGCTTCAGAACGAGGCACAGCGAAAGCATTTTAGGCTGATACTGGGGATATCAATAGCCGGTGTCGCAATTCTAATGTTGCTAGTAGGAGGAAGTCTTCTTTTACTTTGTGCCCTTCGAAAGACGAGAAAAGCTGATAAAGGTATATTGACATTGGATTTTGACCAAGTAGCTGTAGCAGGTTTTCCCCCTGTGTAGTCATTGGATTTTGACTGTCTTACTCATGTTTTCATCCGGAGGTTCCACAGGGACTAAGAAAAAAGGTTTGGTAGCTTATTCAGCTGTGCGGGGCGGACACTTATTAGATGAAGGTGTAGCATATTTCATACCTCATCATGTGCTCGAAGAGGCCACAGATAATTTTTCCAAGAGAGTTGGAAAAGGAAGTTTTGGGTCTGTCTACTATGGTAGAATGAAAGATGGGAAAGAAGTTGCAGTTAAGATAACAGCAGATACTTCTAGCCACTTAAACAGACAATTTGTGACTGAGGTAAACTTACTTCTAATGCTGATATTCGCTTTTTGGTGCTCAAAATAAACAATTGCATTGGAACAAACGTGCAGGTTGCTCTGTTATCAAGGATTCACCACAGGAACTTGGTTCCTTTGATTGGATATTGCGAAGAAGCAGATCGTCGTATATTGGTTTACGAATATATGCATAATGGAACCTTGGGAGATCACTTACACGGTTTTTTACCACTTTCCCAGATATTTCTCCTGCCTAAGTTTGGCTTTTTCGTTCTGCGAATGACTCGTGAGATAATTCCTGACAGGTGCAAACGACTACAAGCCATTAGATTGGCCAACTCGGCTACAAATTGCACAGGACGCTGCCAAAGGTTCGAAAGAAAGTTTCAAAGATTATATTCTTTAGTGTGGCTATAATATGAATCCATTGGACAGACAAAACTTCAGATTATTACAGGTCTTGAATACTTGCATACTGGCTGCAATCCTAGCATCATTCACGGGGATGTGAAATCAAGCAATATTCTCCTGGACATTAATATGAGAGCCAAAGTATCGGACTTTGGACTCTCGAGGCAGACAGAAGAAGACTTGACCCACGTATCCAGTGTCGCAAAAGGGACTGTTGGATACCTTGATCCAGAGTAAGGCCAACAATCCAACCTATCAAAAAAATAAAGTCAAATGGAACTTTGACTGATACGACATCGTTTTGGCAGGTACTATGCTAGACAGCAGCTGACTGAGAAGAGTGATGTCTACAGTTTTGGAGTTGTTCTCTTTGAATTACTCTCCGGAAAGAAACCAGTCTCAGTGGAAGATTTTGGTCCTCAACTGAATATAGTTCACTGGGCAAGAGCACTGATCCGAAAAGGAGACGTATGTGGGATCATAGATCCATGTATATTAGGAAATGTGAAGATCGAATCAATCTGGAGAGTTGCAGAGGTCGCAAACCAATGCGTTGAGCAGCGTGGGCATTACAGGCCAAGGATGCAGGAAGTGATAGTGGCGATACAAGACGCGGTTAGGATCGAGAGAGGAAACGAGAACGGGATGAATTCATCGACTTCTAGTGGCTCGAGGGGTCAATCATCTCGTAAGACGTTGCTCACTAGCTTTCTTGAGATAGAGAGCCCTGACATCTCAAGAAACAGCCTAGCTCCAGCTGCTAGGTGAGTCCTCTTGAAGCTTAAGCTCTCTGTTGGTTTACTTCACTCTTTGGACTTACCTTCGTCACATATACATTATATAGGTATTGAATGTGTGTTTGTAATGTATTGTGTATTTAATGTATTGACAAAGTTCTGACATAAACTCCGAAGATGCTGTAGTTGAAAAGGGTTTAATTTGGTAGATAGCAGAAAACCATGGTTTAATTTGATCAAATAACTTCTTATTAAGTAAATATTTTTTTTTTCATACGATAATACTTTTGAATTGACAGAAATTATGAATCAGTCATCAGTGTTCAGTGCTTAAAAAAACATGTCAATGGATTACTTTCATGAGTGATGTTTGTTCAAATATTAAGAACCTTTAGAAATATTTTAAAATTCTTTCACGTTTAAATAAAATCCACATGTGTTTGGTAATAGAAATATGTTTTAATAATACAACAATTGTTTTAATAAGTTTTTGTAAAGTTTAATAAAAATTCATCTAAAGATGTAGTTCGAACTTTTTAGAACCATTCATACTTCTCTACGTAAAGATGTATACATTCCCTATCGTCTTGTAAGGTATGTTTGATCAAAGAATATTTTAAGGATACGTCATTTAATTTAATCAATCAGAATTTCTCAAAAGCCTATTCGGCGGATGTAGTTTTAGTGTTCAAAGACTCAACAAACTTTTGTAAACACGACATTTTTTTTTTTTTTTTTTTGCAATAGACTTACGTAAAGTGTGCATATTTTTAGTATGCTTGATACAAGTCTATTGAGTTCTCGCATACCAAATTACAAGCCCCTTGGATAGATTCGGAAATATACTAAAAATGTGTACATTTTGCCAAAATCTACCATAAACATCCAGAGTTTACGGAAGTTACCGAATGTATACAAGTTTACAAAATTCATGTAGGGTTACATTAGCTATTTTATAGTTGTTCTATAACGAGTCTGCTTTTAAAATAATAAAAATCTAGTATTATTCTAACAACCAAACCAAAATTATGCAGTCAAAAGTATACAAATTATGTAAACAAAAATCATGTACGTAACCCTTTGCACCCCAAAAAAAAAAAAAAATGATGTTAAACTCTATATATCCACCTTCGTCCTTTGAGTCGGTATCCCTTCACATCTCCTTAAATTGCTTCCGGACCCAATCTGTCTTTTCGCCATATTCAATTCCTCTCTCACTCTCCTTAAAGACCCTACTTCCTCTCCTCATTTCTCAGAAAAGTGAGTGAAACCCATTTCCTCGATCTTTTCTCATGGAGCTATGTACTTACTTCAAATCCCAACCCATTTGGCTCCTCGTTCTCTTCGCAATCGGCTCCATCTCCATCTTCAAATTCATCTTCACTCTCCTCAGATCTTTCTACATCTACTTCCTCCGACCGGCCAAGAATCTCTGTCGATATGGATCTTGGGCACTCATCACCGGACCCACCAACGGTATCGGTAAAGCTTTCGCCTTTCAGCTGGCCAAGAAAGGGCTTAACCTCGTGCTCGTTGCTCGTAATCATGACAAGCTCAACAATGTCTCTGATTCGATCAGATCCAAGTATAGTAAGATCCAGATCAAGACCGTGGTCATGGATTTCTCGGGAGATATCGGAGAAGGTGTGAAGCTGATCAAGGAGACCATCGAGGGTTTGGAAGTTGGTATACTAATCAACAACGCCGGAATGGCATACCCTTACGTTAAGTACTTCACGAGGTTGATGAAGAATTACTCAATAACCTTATAAAGATCAACGTTGAAGGGACCACGAAAGTTACTCATGCAGTGTTGCACCATATGCTTCAGAGGAAGCGAGGTGCCATAATCAATATTGGCTCTGGTGGTGCAGCTCTTATACCTTCGTATCCTTTCCACACTGTTTATGCTGCTGTCAAAAGGTAAAAGAATATACTTGCCTTGTTTGTTGGTTGCATGGCGCTTCAAGTGCTTTAAGAAAGATATTGTTGGTTTTTGCATGTTCTTAGAGCATGATTATTGGTAGGTCTTAAGTTGGGGTGCTAAGTAATTTTTTTATTATAAATTGTGTTGGAGTAAAAATTAGAACCCCAAAATAATATATGTTGTTTTTGGTGTAGTTGCTAAGGAGGGGTGCTTAAAAAATTATAAATCTTTTTTTAAAAAAAATTTAAGAAAAATTTAAAGATTGAAAAGCTAAGGAAGAAATACTAATCATATGCTAATACTATTTTCTTCCCCTAGTTAACATTAACATAGACAAAAATTCAACAAATCAAACACCAAATTTTTATGTTTGCTCCTCTTTTACGTTTCCGGTTCACCTGTGAATCACATTCTTTCCCTTCTTCTTCTTCTTCTTCTTCTTTGAAATTCTGCCCTGACGCCTCTGCATATATCAAGAATTGATCAAATCAAAAATATCAACGTAGTTGAACATAGTAGTCTAATTGGGTACCAAAAACAAAAACAAAATTACAACAATTTACAAACACAACAATCAGAATTGTGTTTCTCATTCGTCCAACCATCCTGCTTACAATTTTCGTTCGAGCTCATTTCTTCTTTGATTTCTGGAGCACTCATTTCAGAAATAAACAAAAGGAAACACAAAATCTAGAAAACATAAAGTTCTTTGAAGCATTGTGTCGAGCACCTTGTGTGCCTATAGTTACCAATATTCTCAATCAACAAATAAACAACCAAACTCAACCCAGATGCCACATATCAACATTATTTTGGTTATAATTAAATTATCTAAGAGCTACGAAATACAAACCCAATAGCTACGGAAATCAAACTAGAAACTTGATTCACAAGTTTCGATTTTTAAACGTAAAAATTAAAAATACATACCTCATTGATGCGAAATCGAACTCAAATCCCTATGCTTACACGATTTCTTCACCAAATCATTGTGAATCAAGATACAGAGATTCGATTATGAAACCTAAAAAGAAGAAATGAGCTCGGAAGCAAATGACGACCCGATGGAGAGAAAGAGGAACGACGGAGAAAGGGAGAAGAAAGAAAAAATTTGGCGTTTGGTCAATGGTCGGGATTGAGTTTTATGTGTTCAGATTAGGCCTGGCATTCGGTTAACCGATCGGTTTTCGGTTTGGATAATTCGATTTTCGGGCATGGTCGGCCCTTGTGCCAAAGGTCGGCCCTTGTGCCAAAGCTGTGGTCGGCCCTTGTGCCGGGGCCGAGCACGCCTCCATCTGTCACATCTTGGATTGTCCTCCATCTTGTCCAGACAGCTTCCATGGTTACGGGCTTTGCTTTGCGTGAAGACCTAGGAGCCATTTTGCCATGTCCATCGAGATTCTCGATGGTTACTTCTTCAGTCATCTGACTTTGAATGTTAATGTTGAGCGGGTGAAAACCGACCCCAACAGTTAGCCCCCCAGCTCGGTAGTGTTAGAGATAACAGTGTCAAGTTTAAGATGTGTTAGATATCGACATTTCCGTTCAAAGTCAAAGTGTTTGCTTATCCTTTTCTGCAGCAGTAGAGAGCGACTTTATACATGAGGTTTTAAGACTCCGTAAGCGTTTTGAAGATTTTAAGACTTCTTGCTTCCTTTGCCGAAGCTGCTGCGTTTTCTGCAGAAAAGATTTTTTTTTTTTTTTCGAAGGTTTTAAGACTTCGTGTTCCCTATGGAGGTTTCAAGACTCCGTGCTGCGATTGCCGGTGTCAACGACGTTTCCGAGTGATAGGCAGGCGATTTATGGAGGGAAGAGTGTTTTCTTTTTGAATGGAGCCGGGACCCGCTTGGTGAGAGAAGGAGAGGATAAGGTTTTGACTTGGTCCACTATTTCTCTTTCTCCTTCCTTCTTCCTTTCTCTTTCCTCCATCACCTTCTAGATCTCTTGAGAGATTTTTTTTTTCTTTCGCACCTCCATCTTGCCGCCGGATTTTTGTGCCGCAGCCGACCGGAGCTTCGCGTGATTTCCGACTGTGAGCTCGCCTCATCTATTCACCTATCTCTCTTTGATTCCCACAGATTTTTGGTTGAGAACCCAAGCTTTTGAATCTTGCTTTAAGAAGAATAATTCTTGGCCATGAGATATTGTTAGGAGTAGATCCCAAATCCCTTGATTCCCATTGTTTCCAAGCTCCAATTGTTGATGAGATTGACTTTGGACTTGCATAGATTTTTGAGAATCCTCTTTGAAGCTCGTTTAGGAATACAGATTGTTCTTGGTGGAAAAATGTCAAACCTCACTTTTTGATCTTTATTTTGGGTTAATGTAGATTTGGTCACGTTATGGATAAGACAAAACTCGGTTCGGTTGATCATGGTGGATCGGTGGTGCCGTGCCTCCGACTCGAACCGACCCCGCGGTCGTGTCTTCGAGTAGGACCGGGCCCGTGGTCGCGGCTTTGTGTGGGACCGAGCCCGTGGTCGTGACATTGAGTAGAACCGATCATGTGGTCGCACCCTTGGGTGGAACCGATCCCGTGGTCGCGACGTTGAGTGGTACCGACCCCGCGGTCGCATCCTTGGGTGGATCCGATCGCGTTGTTGCTTTGCCGAACCGAACCGGGGACAAGGTTATGACTCCATCCTCGCCGGGGGTTGTGACGGTGTCCTTGGCATCTCCTGAGAATGCCGGCATCGGAATTCGTCTTCGTAGCAAACTCACCGTTCCGCGGGTTTGCCTTAGCGGACCCGATGAGGGTGATGAGAATGCTTTTGATGACTTAACGGAGGTCGAGGAGGAGAGGAGACCTAGTGGTGACGAAGACTTGATGGCCCGTGGCGGGGGAATTGGACTCTTTTCCCCCCTTAATGACGAGGACCCAGGGCTCTTAGATGGTGCAACCGACGCCACCCTGTCATCAGACTCTTCTTCTACTTTCAGGTCACTCCCTTCCGGTGCTGAGGACGGTGATGATGACACCTTTACAGAGGTTGACCGACCTGCGGTGGCCAAGAAGAAGAAGGGGCGTCCGGATCCTCCAGGATCTACTCTTTCTGACGAGGAGTCGCTACAGCTTCTCCGAAAGAGGTGCGAGATTTCGGATGAGATCAGGCTAGTTATTCTCGATCGCACTCATCGAGCTGATGCTCCGCCTCCAGGGCACTTCACCTTGTACGAGAACTTCATCGAGCACTGTTTACTGTGGTTTCCGGTGCCTGGTTTTCTTCTTTGTTTCTTAGAGGTGAATGGTATCTCCCTTGCTCAGATCAACCCCAGGGGGGTTGGGGCATATCATCGGCATCTACGTGCTGAGTAGGGAGTGTAACGCGGAGATTAGCATCGAGCAGCTGTCCAGCCTGCTGGACTTCAGGCCTCGTGGCCGTACAGAGGAGCTTAGGTATCTAGTTTCTCCAGTTCAGGGTTGCGTGCTCATCGATGGATTCCCGAGCAAGGACGATCGCTTTGAAGATCGATCTTTCTTTGTCAAGATTTTGGAAAAGACCTTTGAGGTGGATTGCATATCCCTCGTGATGACGAGCTGAGAGAGGAGAGGTAATTTTATACTTAGAAATATTTGTCGTAGCATGTTCACGTTTTGAGTACTGATTTCTAGATTGTTTCTTTTTGCAGTAAAGCCAGCATCTAAGACAGTCAGCCGGGGTGACGTAACGGCCATCCAAAACGTTCTTGCCTCTGGGGACGGTGACTGGGTAAAGTCTTTTACTCGTCAGAGGATCCAGAAGGCGCTTTCCACCAGAATCTTCCTAGGGAAGGTTCTCGGACGGGGTGCTCCTAGGGTCTCGGCCTACCAGCGAGTGGAGAAAGCGAAGGCGGAGTCGACAAGCACCGCGGTCTCGGCGAAAGCGTGCTCAAAGACTCGGGCTCCGTCAACTGCAGCGCCAAAGACTCCTGCTGCACCGATCCAGCGTTCTCATGCTCTTGACCTTACCTTTGACAAGATTGCGATGCAGCGTGAGCAATCACGGAAGAGAGCCCTTAGGTGAAAGGGCAAGGCTGGAAGTACTCCCGACGGGGCACCTCCGAAGTGACAGATGGCGGGCTCTTCTCCTGCCTTTATTGCCGGGCTGACGGGCCATGGCATTGCAGCACCATCCTCTCCGACTCCCGGTTCCAGCGGGATGGCTTTTGGGCTGGCGAAAGCCAAAGTTTATGAGGTTCCGTTTCTTTCCTTCCTTGTGCTTGTTATTGCTACTTAACTTCTTTTGGTCCTAATGCCATTTCCTTTGTTTTTCTCTGCATGCAGCTTTCCACCCAGCTGGACCACATAGCCTTCTGCTTTGAAGAGGACTCTCACTCTCGTGATAATGAGCTCAGCGAGGCCAAGAAGGCCAGCTCTTGAGGACGACGTTGCTTCTGTGAAGAAGAAGTCGGAAGAGTTGAGTGGCAAGCTGTCAAGGGCGTCTCTGAGGCACGCGAAGGACAAGGAGGAGATTTCTTTGCTTAGGAGTAAGCTATTGGACGCTGAGGATCTCAAGGACACCAAGATTGAAGAGGCCGTTGCTAAGGCCGAGGACGAGGCGGCTCGTAGCTTTGCTAGCCAGTCCAGACATGTCGCCAGGTTGCTTGATAGGATTGGGGGAACAGCGAAGGAAAACATGCTGGACCTTGCTGAAATTGATGCGAACGTGGAACACCTCCGCGAGCCTGACGGACCGACTCTGGATGCCGTGGAGCAGCTCTTGGTTGAGAAGAAAATCCCGATTTATGATGCTCGTGATGTGTTTGATGAGCTTGTCTCTGGCGTGAGGCAAGCCTTAGAGATCTCAGAGGACGACGGTGCGGCCAATGGGGACGAGGCGGCCGACAAGTGACCACTTCTCTCCGTTCGTGACTTAGTTTATTTTTAGTCCCTTTATGACTTTTGTTTCTAAGACCTTTGTCGGATTTTGATGATTTTCGGTTGTAGTATTGGATGGTTTGTATCCTTACTAACATTTTTGGGTCCTTGCGTTGTGGCGAATGCGGGATGACTCTCTAGCCTTTGTATCTTATGATGAACCTTGCTGGTTTTGGAGTTATGTACTCGTTTTTAGATGTCTTCCTATACTTAGGAGCGTTTTAGGCTGTTATGTGTTTTTGCAATGCGTTTGCCAACACTGCTGTTGGGCTTTTTGTGTTGGTGCTGCTCTTCTAGACACGTCTGTCAGAGAACAAGTTCACCCTAGGTTTTACCAGCGTGCATCCTGGGTTTCTGAATGACTCGTTCAGGGTAAATACCGAACGAAATTATTAGCAGCTGCATTTTACCAACGATGCTTGTTGGGTTTCTGAGCGATCAGTTGGGTTCGTCCGCCCCAATACTGAACACTGATACTTATATAGCGCGCTTTATATCCGATGCTAGATGTCATTGTGTTCGTACTCTCGCATTATCGATGTGGCCAGCATCAATAAATGCGGAACGACTCTACTTGATTGAAGCTTTGATTAGTCCATGAAGAACATAGCTGTTCACATGAGGTTTGTGTCAAGTGTTTGAAGCTTCTGGTGATGATGTTGTTAAAGAGTGGCGTATGAGTACCCCACTCCCCCCCCTTTTAGACGAAGGAGGAAACTGAAATCGTCTAGAAAGATTGAGCTTGTCCGAAGACAAGGCTTTGAAACACTCACCCCCCCCCCCCCCCCCCCCCCCCTAAGGCGGAGGAGATCAAGTGAGCTCGTCCGGGAACGAGGCTTAAGGAAAACACTCACTCCCCCCCCCCCCCCCTAAGGCGGAGGAGATCAAGTGAGCTCGTCCGGGAACGAGGCTTAAGTAAAACACTCACTCCCCTCCCCCCCCCCCCCCTAAGGTGGAGGAGATCAAGTGAGCTCGTCCGGGAACGAGGCTTAAGGAAAACACTCACTCCCCCCCCCCCCCCCCCTAAGGCGGACGAGAGCAAGTGAGCTCGTCCGGGAATGCGGCTTACGTAAAACACTCACTCCCGCCCCCCCCCCCCCCCCTACCTAAGGCGGAGGAGATCAAGTGAGCTCCTCCGGGAACGAGGCTGATGAAGTGTGGAATCCCCCCCTTTTGACGGAGGGGGACAACTGAACCTATCCGAGGACAGGCTGCCTACGTACCCTTTACAGGGATCAAGTCGCCTCGTAGTTCATTTGGGGGAGAAGACTAGCGATAGTACTTCTTCAAGTGCTTGGCATTCCAAGAGTGGAGGATTGGAGTGCCGGTCATGATGGAGAGTTCGTAGACGCCAGGACGAATGACTATTGTGATCTTGTATGGGCCTTCCCAGTGAGCTCCGAGCTTGCCTACGTTTGGCTATGCTGTGTTCTGGAACACCTCACGCAGGACTAAGTCACCCTTGCAGAAACGTCTTTCTCTGACTTTGTAGTTGTAATACCTCGAGGCTGCGCTCTGGCAGTTGGTAATTCTGACAAGCGCTTAATCGCGTCGCTCATCGAGGAAGTCCAACGCATGAAGCTGCATTGACCGGTTGATTGGTTCGTTGGTAGGTAAGAGCTGACGTCGTACTCCAGGCGAGCAGATTTCGGACGGGATGACGCATTCGGTTCCATAGACGAGGGCAAAAGGAATCTCGCTTGTTGCCCGGCGGAGAGTGGTGCGGTGGGACCATAAAATTCCCTCTAGCTTGTCGGCCCAGCGACCCTTCTTTGCCTCTAAGCGCTTCTTAAGGACATCAAGGATTGTCTTGTTGATAGCTTCTGCTAGACCATTGCCCTGAGGGTAGCGAGGCGTAGACTTGCTAAGTCGGATATTCCATTTTTCACAGAATATCTCGAACCGGTTGAATATAAACTGCAAACCGTTGTCTGTAACGATCTCATATGGAACTCCGTGATGACATATGATGTTTCTCCAGACAAAGTTTTTCACCTGGACATCCTTGATTGTAGCATATGCTTCAGCTTCTACCCACTTGGAGAAGTTGTCTGTCAGAACAAGCAAGAACCGTTTCTGCTTGGATGGGTGCAATGGTCCAACAATGTCCATGGCCCATCTCATGATTGGGTAAGGCGAAGTGACAGAAGAGAGCCTCTCAGTTGGTTGATGAATTTTTGGAGCGTGCCGCTAGCACTTCTCACACTTGGCTGAGAACTTCATGCAATCGCCTACTATAGTAGGCCAGAAGTGACCATGTCTCTTGATTTTGATCGCAAGCGCTTTGCCTCCTGAATGATTGCCGCAAGACCCACTATGGACTTCTTCCATTATTCGTCTTGCTTCTTTTCCTTCCACACAGGTGAGCATAGGACCGAAGAATCCACACCTGAAGAGGTTACCATCAAATAGAACATAGCGAGCTGCTTGCTTCTGTAACTTGCGGGCTGCCCACTTGCTACTAGGCAATGTGCCATCAGCAATATACTCTCGTATCTCACCCATCCATAGCTTGTCGCAGCCGTACTCCGGCTCTTTAGCGTCTGTGTCTATTGGGATCGCTTCAGGACGGTGAGAGCTGCTGGCAGGAGAAATATCGTGCATGTCAACGTCTGGGACTTCGGGAGCTTCTACCATTTCTACATCTTCATTGATTTCTTCAGCAAAGACGCCCGCTTGCTTTGCTGCTTGAGAGCGTGTTAAGATGGCGTGCGCCAGGTCTTCTTGAATGCTAGGGAATTGAATGAACTCGACTGGAATGATCCGCTTCAAAGCCGGATCTTCTAGCGCAGCGGTGGTGGAGGCAAGGTTGGCCAATGCATCGACATTCATATTCTCACCTCTGGGAATCCTTGTAAGGATGAACTCCTGAAATGTAGAGGCAAGGTTCTTCACTATCTTCAGATAAGCCTCCATGCGATCATCCTTTGCGATGTACTCGCCGCTGAACTGACTGGTTACCAGCTGTGAATCGGAGAATGCGTGAACGTGCTCGATCCTTAGTCCTTGGACGAACCTCATGCCGGCGACGAGGGCCTAATACTCTGCTTCGTTGTTAGAAGCTTTGAATCCAAGTCGAAATGATTGCTCAAGGACTTCTCTGGTTGGAGACACTAATCGTATCCCAACTCCAGAACCATTCTTCGAGGATGAGCCATCCACATATAGTTGCCAGATCCCGGGCTGCACCCCCTTTGAATCCTTATCCTCTGGAAGTTCTATGAGGAAATCCGCCAGCACTTGTGACTTGTTGCATGTTTGCCCCTTATACTCAATGTCATACTCGCTGAGCTCTACAGCCCACTTGGCCAGCCTGAAGATTGACTTGGGCTATGTAAAACCGAACGTAGCAGAAACGTACTAAGGACAATAATTGAGTAAGATTAAAAGTAAGGCCTTAGCTTTCTTGATGCCATGAGGACGGACAGTGCTAGCTTTTCCAGTTGGGGGTATCTTGTCTCAGCGTCTATGAGCGTTTTTCTCACATAGAAGATAGGACTCTGCTCGCCTCTTTCCTCCCGTACAAGGACAGCGCTGACTGCTGTTTCTGAGACAGCAATGTAGAGGAAGAAAGGTTCTCCAGTCACTGGCTTAGCAAGGATGGGTGGCGTTGCCAGATATTCCTTAAGCTGCTTGAAGGCGTCTTCACACTTTTCTGACCACTCAAACTGTTTGGTTCCTCGCAGAGTGTTGTAGAAGGGAAGACACTTATCAGTGGAGCGTGAGATGAACCGATTGAGTGCAGCCACTCTCCCAGTTAATCTCTGTACTTCACGTTTATTCCTTGGCGAAGCCATCTGGATCAGTGCATCGATCTGCTTCGGGTTAGCTTCAATGCCCCGGCGAGTAACTAGGTACCCAAGGAACTCGCCAGAAGTCACAGCAAACCTGCACTTCGTTGGGTTGAGCTTCATGTTGTGGATGTTCAGTTGGTCGAAGCATTCTTCCAGGTGGGCGATGTGGTCTTCTTCCTCGAGTGACTTGACAAGCATGTCGTCGATGTAGACCTCCATAGTCTTTCCCAACTGGTCCTGGAACACCTTGTTCACCAGTCTCTGGTATGTTGCACCGGCGTTCTTTAGGCCAAAGGGCATCACCTTGTAGCAGTAGATGTCTCGGTTTGTGATGAAAGCTTTCTTCTCACGATCATCAGGGTGCATCAGAATCTGGTTATAGCCGGAGTAAGCGTCTATGAAGCTAAGAAGCTTGTTACCCGTCGTTGCTTCCACCAAGCGGTCAATGTGAGGTAAGGGGAAGCTGTCTTTCGGACAAGCTTTGTTAAGGTCCGTGAAGTCAACGCAGACACGCCACTTCCCATTCTTCTTCTTTACCACGACCGGGTTGGCGAGCCAGTCGGGATACTTGACCTCGGTTATCGACCCGACTCGGAGAAGCCTTACGACTTTGTCAATAACAGCCTTTACCCGTTCAGGACCCAACTTCCTTCTTTTTTGCTTGACTGGTCTAAACGTAGGATCAACATTGAGTTCGTGGCTGGCGACTTTGATATCTATCCCAGACATGTCTTCAGCGGTCCAGGCAAAGGTGTTGACGTTCTTTTGGAGAAACGCCACTAGTTTTGTTTTGAGCATTTTGTCAAGGACAACTTCGATCTCGACGCATCTTTCCGGGTGCTGCTTGTCAATGCACACAAAGATCACATGTTCGCAGGTAGGTCGCTCTTCTTCTGCACGACCGGCTGCGATCTGTAATTGCTATAAGTGGTTAGCCAGGTTTTTCACCTGTCTAAAATTGGTTCTTGCTTTCTTTTGTGGCCCCTGTGAGGTCGAGTCGTCCTTCTTCTCTTCACGATTGAGCAGCTTATGCTTTGCTAAGAAACACATGCGTGAATCCTTTTAGTTGCCAAAAATCGTCTTTACGCCGTCACTGGTCGGGAACATTAAGCACAAGTGGTATGTTGATGGTACAGCTTGCATCTGACTAAGCTATGGTGTTCCCATGATCAAATTGTAGATGGCGGGATGGTCAGACACCGTGAAGTTCATCATCTTCTTGATGCTCCAAGCTTGAACTGGTAGGCGAATCGTTCCCATTGTCAAAGTTGTCTCGCCTGAGAAGCCCATTATTGGCTTCGGTTGCCCTTTGACGAGTGATAGGTCGATCTTCATCTTTTCGAATGTTTCTTTGAAGATAACGTCCACCGAGCTTCCAGTGTCGATGAGGACTCGAGCAACATTGAAATCGAAGACGGCCAGGTTGATCACCAACAGATCGTTATGCGGATGGTCAATACCCTCGGCATCATCCTCATCAAAAGTGATAGGATCACTAGCACGCTTCGTCCTCGGGGACGTAGAGATGTTGGCGCAGACTTTGGCGCGCCTCTGTTAAGCCTCGATCGCAGTTACGTTGTCAGCACAATACTGCAATCCTCCCATGATCATGTTGATGGTGCCTTGGGGATTTCCGCTCTCGGGGTTATCACCACGATGCTGTCGTCTGGGATTTTCCATCTGACCCTCGGTAGCATCTTGAGCCTTTTCCTCAGGCTTGAAATCTGACAGGCTGATGTTACCTTTGAGAGTGCCCTCGGCCAGCCTTGCAGCGAGCTGTCGTCCCAACTCGCGGCACCTCGCAGTCGAATGCCCAGTTGCTTTGTGGAATTCACAGTACAACTTTTCATCTTATTCCTTCGGATCTCTGACCCATGTAAAGCTTCCTCTGCCGCGTCCGCGACCACGGGCTCGACCTCTGCCAAAACCAGGTGACTCAATTTGGTAGTTATGAGCTCCACTTGTCCCCCCTTCAAACTGGACGAAGGCGGGAAAGCTTTTCTTCATTGCAGCAGGGGTTGGAACCTGAGTAGGTTTGTTTGTCTGCTTGGCCTTTCCGCCCCTTTTGGCACAGAGTTCTTCTTCACTTCAGGCGAAATCAGCTGCACGGTGAAGAGCGTCTTGAATTGTTGTTATTGGGTTGATGGTGAGTTCTTGCCAAAACAGAGATGGGCACCTAACTGCTCCTCTTAAGGCTTCTAGCGCAGAGGTGTTGCTAATTCCATCTACCTTTGAAAAGGTATGCTTGAACCATATCATTAAAGACCGCAAGCTTTCGCTCTCTCCTTGCTTGATGGTCCACAGCTCTGCATCGTAAATCTTTCGTTGAGCAAAGATGTTGTTGTGTTGTACAAACATCTCAGAAAGTTGGTGGAAGTTGTAGATTGAATTTTTTTCCAGCTTGTAGAACCACTGGAGGGCAGGCCCTTTGAGGCTTTCCATGAACATCTTGCAATAGCCGACGTCCTTCTCGGCTTCCCTAAAGTTTGCCCTTCCTAGGGCATAGATGATCAGCGGGGTCGGAGGTTCCTTCATAACTTGGAAGCTTGATTCTTCCTGGATCGGAGATTCTAGCCCCTGAGATGTTTTCAGCAAAAGGGCTGTTTCGTACCTTTTCCAGCTCGTAGGCGACCCCAGGAGCCCTTCCCGTGCTTTGGTACATCTGCAGCTTGGTAGTCCGCAGATCGGAGACGACCTGGTCTAGCTGGGCTTTCAGCGTAGCCACATCTTTGTACCGGGAGCCCTGCGCTCCTACTCTCTCCTGTAAGGCTCGCTAAGATTGGATCCCCTTCTTTGTTGGCAAAACCGTTGTCAGCCGCTGTGTCGGTTCGAGCTCGTCTCTGAGGTGGTTGATCTTTGTCCGAGTCTTCTATGACACTCTCGGGAGTTGCATCAGATTCCTGACGAGGCGGTGGTGGAGGCAATTCCTCTGGGCCTGTGCGATTAGTCCGAGGTGGCAGCTCCTCGTTCCGATTCCTTCGGTTAGTTCAAGGCGTGTTGAAGCTGAGTCGTGTTGGACGGACACGGGATCTTTTGCGTGTCTTTTTCTTGAGTGCTTGTAGCTCGCTCATAGTAGCTTTGTTGTGCCTCTCTTGATCCCGTGCTTTGTTCTCCAGCGTCTCAAGCATCTGCTTGATCTCCGTGATATTCGCTGGGTTGTTAGCAGCGCGAGGCGCAGTGTTCTCCAAGGGGTTCTCCCTTGCCTCGTCGTTCCTGCGAGACGAGGATCCTTTGCTGCTCGCGCTATTGTTGCCTGACATCTTGACGGTGTTGCGAAACCTAGCTTTCTTGTGTCAGAAACTCTCTAGTCCCCC
Organism: Draba incana; assembly: GCA_963576765.1. Lineage (NCBI taxonomy): Eukaryota > Viridiplantae > Streptophyta > Magnoliopsida > Brassicales > Brassicaceae > Draba > Draba incana. The sequence continues at coordinate 24,949,019 of OY755209.1, forward strand.
TTAGTCAGCGCCAAATTGTGGGAGCCTAAACTAGCACAATTAGATTTGTAAGGGTTTCGTGAGGAGGTAGAGATTTCTAGGGTTAGCTAAGGTCGCAAGAGATGAATAAGAGCTTTTTATTACTGTGTAAGAGTTCGAGTACAAGATTGTGAATGAATTTTCGAATCACCCTTTAGGGTGTGTACAAAGTTGTATATATAAGTTCCTAGGTCGGCTAAGTCTCCTAAGCCTTCGCGGAATCGCCTGGCTTGAGTCGGTTGTGGGCTTCGTGTCTGGACCAGGCTATCTTGATGTCGTTGGGCCGAAGACTGTATTGGAGAGGACGTGGTCGACGGCCGGGAAGAGGCCATGTTCGCTCGTGGGCCGAAGTCGTGGTCGCCCGTGGACCAAAGCCGTGGTCGCCCGTGGACCGAAGCCGTGCTCGTCCCCTGTGCCGAAGCCACGGTTGGCCCTTGTGCCAAAGCTGTGGTCGGCCCTTGTGTCGGGGCCAAGCACGCCTCCATCTGTCACATCTTGGATTGTCCTCCATCTTGTCCAGACAGCTTCCATGGTTACGGGCTTTGCTTTGCGTGAAGACCTAGGAGCCATTTTGCCATGTCCATCGAGATTCTCGATGGTTACTTCTTCAGTCATCTGACTTTGAATGTTAATGTTGAGCGGGTGAAAACCGACCCCAACAATGCCCAGGCCTAGTTGAGATTATTATTTAATTATTTTTTACTCTTTAGCAACTCATTAAAACCACTAGAGTCTAGCGAGCATCATTATTGGAGACCCAATAGGGTCTAAAGTGTTTATAAAATTATTAAAATTTGAGTTAAAGGAAGAAATAGAGTGTTTTTGTGGGGTATATTGAAATATAAAATTTGAGTAAAAGGAAGAAAGAGAGTGTGTTTAAATATAAAATTAATAAAAGTTGAGTAAAAGGGAGAGAGAGGGATCTAATATTGGATCTTTTGGAGAGTGTATTTAAAAGGAAAAGAGAGTGTTTAAATATAAAATTAATAAAAGTTGAGTAAAATGATGAAAGAGAAGATATAAAGTTGAGTAAAAAGAAGAGAGAGTGTGTGTTTTAATAATTTTTTTATTAATTTTAGACCCCAAGGGGTTTGGAATAAGGATGCTCAACTTGGGGTCAGTTCCAAACCCCTTGGGGTCTAAAATTAGGTACATGGATCAGTTCACTAGGTGCCTCCATGCAGAGTACAAGAAAAATGGGATAGATGTTCAATGCCAGGTGAGGTTTCGTAAAGAAAATCGCTGCTTCAATTTTTTATTTTTTTTAATATTAAACCGAGGACCAGAGTATTACTGCCTCATTTCTTGATAATATCACTACAAGAAAACAGACAGATTTCCGACGGCCTGTTTTTTTCCGTCGGAAATCCGTCTGCCCAATCCGACGGGTTCCCGACGGCTTACTGACAAAAACAGTTCCCAACAGATTAATCTGACGGAATTCCGACGGAAATCCACGCGGTCACCATTCCGTTGGAAAGCCGTCGGAAAACTCCGACGGAATGTGAGACGGCAATGATCCGCCGGCCCTTTCCGACGGCATTGCGACGGATTACCGACGGAATTCAAACTTTCCGATGTCGGCAACGGCTGATTGATCGGACTTATTTCGGACGGACAAAATCTGTCGGAATGGGGGACGAATTTTCGACGGTATTCCGATGGTTTATGATGTCGACAAAGTTTGAGTGGTTGCCATATCTTCTAGGCTGGCCGATGGGATGAGTGGGGGTGTTATGTCGGAGGTATTGACGGAATTCCGACGGATTTCTGACGGAAATCCATTCTACATAAGTTTGCAGAATGGTTCATTCCATCATAACAAAATTTTGAGAAAAAAAAACTGTAAAGATGAGTTCATATTTTCGGGCATGGATAGACGAGCCAATGACGAATGAGGGCTCAGACTTATTAAGGGACGAGTACGCTCAAGGATTATGAACCTTATTTTCCGGATAGCGTAGGGGAACCTACAACGGAAGTAGATGTTGGGGTAAGTACGGTTGCGACGGTTAACGATGCGTTTAGAGAGAATTTGCAGTCGGGTGGGTATGAGGGCCATAGGGCTGAAGAACCTAATTTAGAATCTCGAAGGTTTCGCGATATGTTAGACGCATCAAACCAACCAATGTACAGCGGCTGTAGGGAAGGTCTTTCGCCGCTATATTCTGCGACTAGGACGATGAAAATAAAGACTGATCACAATTTGTCCGAAGAATGTGTTGATGCATTCGCCGAGTACGTGAAAGATGTTTTGCCTGAAGATAATCTGACCCCAGGATCATACTACGACGTCCAAAAACTTGTCGCCGGTCTTGGTTTGCCCTACCAGGTTATAGACGTGTGCATCGACAACTGTATGATATACTGGAGAGAGGACGAGAACCGAAAGAAATGTAAATTTTGCCGCAAACCCCGGTTCGAGGAGACTATTGGCAGGGTGAAGATTCCATTCAAACGGATGTGGTATTTACCCTTAACGGAGAGGTTGAAGAGGTTATACGAATCACACCGCACAGCAAAGACTATGAGATGACATGCAGAGCATAGTCAAGATGGAGATATCACGCATCCTTCTGACGCAGAAGCGTGGAAACACTTCCAATCCGTATATCCAGATTTTGAATACGAACGACGGAATGTATACATAGGCTTATCCACTGATGGTTTCAACCCATTTGGAAAGCATGGAAGAAAATATTCTTTGGGGCCGGTCATCGTAACACCTTACAATTTGCCTACATCTATGTGCATGCGGCGAGAGTTCCTGTTCTCTCAATTCTAGTTCCCGGGCCAAATCATCCAAAACGGTCACTCGACATATTCCTCCAACCATTGATCTGTGAGTTGCAAATGTTGTGGGAGCATGGTGTTACGGCATAAGATGTTTCAGTGCAGTAGAATTTCAACATGCGTGCGGTTCTTATGTGGACCATAAGCGATTTTCCGGCGTACGGTATGTTATCTAGATGGACAACGCATGGAAGATTGGCGTGTCCTTATTGCCAAGACAATACCTCAGCTTTCCAATTGCAGCACGGCAGGAAGACTTCATGGTTTGATTGCCATAGGTGTTTTTTGCCGGCAAATCATCCATATCGTCGATCTAGAAGACATTTCAAGACGAATGTACAAGTGTTTCATGGTCCACCTCCTGAGATAGATGGTCGCAACATGTTGGAACAGTTACGTGATTTTGGTGCAGAGCGAACCCCGGAATGTGGGGGTAATGGCCATCACCCCGTCAACGGTTGTGGGGAATTTCACAATTGGCACAAGAAAAGTATTTTCTGGGATTTGCCTTATTGGAGAGACCATCTACTTTGGCATAATCTAGACGTCATGCATGTTGAAAAGAATTTCTTTGACAACATCATGCACACCATATTAAACGTCCCAGGAAAGACCAAAGACAACTGGAAGTCTAGATTCAACTTACCATTGATTTGTACGAGGCCATCTCTTCATGTTTCGGCTGGTAGATTGCCGATGCATGCGTACCGGTTAGACGTTCGTCAGAAAGAAGTTTTTTTGGAATGGTTCAAAAAATTTGTAAAATTTCCAGACGGCTACGCATCTAACCTATGTAATTGCGTGGATTCGACGGAAGGGAAGTTTATAGGAATGAAGAGTCATGATTGTCATGTCGTGATGCAGCGTCTTCTTCCATTTGTATTTGCATATCTTCTTCAAAAACCTATCCACCGAGCAATTGGAGGTATATTTCTTACTCCCATTAGTTTCTTACTACCATAATATTTCTATATATGTACTGACTTGTTTAATTTTCGTTTATAGGAGTTGGTGCATTCTTCCGAGATTTATGTTCAAGAACGCTTACCGTCCACGGGATACGTAACTTGGAGGCCAATATCCCGGTTCTCCTTTGTAATCTTGAGAAGATATTTCCACCGTCTTTTTTTGACGTTATGGAACATCTTTCTATTCACTTCCCACGAGAAGCAGCCTTAGGAGGCCCTGTTCAATACCGATGGATGTATCCGTTCGAGCGTTACATGTTCCATTTGAAAAAAAGGTTAAAAATTTAAGCAAGGTTGAGGGATCTATTGCCGCACAAAGCCTAAACGAGGAAGTCTCACACTTTGCCGAATCTTACTTTCCATCGGAAGTTCGTACTAAGGCGAGACGTCCTGCACGACATGATGATAGAGGTGAGAAAGCATTCTATGACGTGGTTGTTCCTGAGTTGTTTGCCCAAGTTGGTCGAGCAAGTGGAAAACGAAAGACACGCATACTATCAAAACAAGAGGTCACACATTTGCATACGTATATCCTCAGAAACTGTGACGAAATGTTGGAGTACGAAAGGTATAGCAGTTATTATACTAAATTTATGGAATTATTTGCTTTCATCAACTAATGACTGTTATGTTACAGGATCTACATGTCTCTGGCACGTGATTACCATTATGGTAAGACAGATGCCGAACTTGCTGTATTGAAAGATGAAGAATTTCCGGGGTGGTTGAAATGTTATGTAAGTGTAATATAATTACTTACTCTTACTTTTCCATATATGTTTTCACGTTCATATGTTACTTATATGTTACGTATATCATTTTTAGGTTTCTGAAAGTATAGCAAGTGGTCAATCACTCCCGACATGGTTAGTGGAGGTTGCTCATGGTTTACGCAGCACCGCGACTTCATATCCCAAGTTTTGCACTAGGGGATATGCGTTCAGGATCCGTGAGGAAGGACGTCAAAAGTAAACTTCGGACTATGGTATTTCAGCGCAATCCGGGGATACCATGTACTATGGGATTTAAAAAGAAATATTGGAAATCCGCTATCTAAGAATGCTGAACTTGAGGTGCATTGTGTTTATGTGCGATTGGTATGACCCATCCAATGGTCGAGGGGTTCGAGTTGACCCTCTTGGTGTTATTTCGATAAATTCAAGTCGGAAACTACAGTATTACGATCCATTTATCCTTGCGTCTCAAGCTGACCAGGTATCAATACACTAATACGTTTACCTACGTACTCATACTTAAAGTTTCTTGTTCATGTATATTAACAATATCCACTAATTAATAATAGGTTTGCTACATTCCATATCCTCGAGTTGCCTACCGTACAGATTCATGGATCATAGTAACTCCAATAAACCCGAGAGGCAAAATCTATGGAGTTCCAGAACAAGATGCTCTACAACCATCGAGAAGTGTACAAATGTCACCTGTTGAGGAGATGGATAACATTGACCTTGTCGTTGATGTCACATATGTCGGGGATGATCTAGTGCATTCGGACGAAGAGGAAACACGTGGAGAATTTGACGACGATTCCGACTCCATCCCTAGTGATGGTTCCTCCGGAGATTCCGAATAATAATTAATTGTCAATAAATGCTTGCTTATTCATGTTGTTCTCTCACATTTGTGTGATCCCTATAATATTTTCCCTATCATTATCCCAAATCTTGTATATCATATTATTTAATAGTATATATATAATCATGTTCGATGACTAATTAACGATTCCTTTGGTATTACAACTCCAATAAAACCTTACATTTACTGAAACATAAAATTAAAAACACATTATTGAACAGGTACATTACAGACTTGCAAATATTTAACACACAACGGTTATGGTACAAGTACATAATAAACTTCTCATTTTACAATCAAATTTCGGTTTCCACTCCGAACTTACCATTTGTTAGAACCATTTGGTGAAGTTGTTTCCTTTTTTTTTCTTTTGTGGAGAATCTACAAATCCGTCGCACAATTTGCTTTTGATTGCATCAACATCTAGATTTATGTATGCCTTGTCTGGGCTTTGGGCGAATTCGAAATCATAGTAATGATCCTTTCCTGGAGAATCTATAAATCCGTCGCACAATTCACTTTTGATTGCATCAACATCTAAATTTAAATTTGGCTTTTCTGGGCTTTGGGCGAATTCATAACCATAGTACTCATCCTTACATACGTTTGAAGTACTTGCACCGTAAATATCTGACTTTTCTATCATTTGACATGGTTGATCGGCTTCGATAACCCGCATCTGATCAATACATTGTGGCTGCCTATCGTAAATGTGGTGGATGTTTGCCAAGCACTGGCTGTCAGGCACTACTGTCGATGTAGAATCTGCATTATAGATTGGTGAGGACGTATCAAATTCCCACGAGTAAGTGGGAATTTCTTGGGTGAATTCGTCGCAATGAGATTCGGTTTCCCACGAGTATTTTGGAACATGGAAAAAATTAGCCACGCCTTTTGTGTTTGAGTCTTCATTAGGAGAGGTAGAAGAAATTTTGTGTAATTTTAAGGTGTAGAACATAAAACACTCCATAGGGATTATTTATAGAAGACGTTATATGTGTAAACCGTCGGTATACCGTTGTCGTTTCTGACGGATTATCGACGGAATTCAGACAGCACGATGTCAGCAAAGTATGATTGGTCAGTGGGTATGGACGGATTTCCGACGCACTAAATCCGTCAGAAGTAGTGACGGTTTTCAGACTTCATTCAGACGGAATCCGATGTCAGCAAAGTTTGATTGGTCAGCTGTACCGACGGATTTCCGACGGAGCTATGTCGTCAGAAATATGTAAAGGATTTCCGACGGTTTGCAGACGGTTTCCGATGTCGGCAAAGTTTGAGTGGTTAATAAATCGTCTACAGTGGCCGAAGGGATTGGTGGGGTCTTATGTCGGAGTGTTTTGACGGTTTACCGACGGAAATCCGACGGATCCGTTCTACATAAGTTTGCACATTTTGTCATGCCTTCATAAAAAAATTACAACACAAATTCATAACACAGAAAAATTCAATTACGTAATGGCAAACAAAGATTTGTGGAATTACTATATGCAAAACCGAGCCCCCGGTCATAACCCTCCTGCCACAAATCTTTTTCCTTCAAGCCCTCCTTACGATAACTTAAATGTTACTTATGCTGAACCGACTGTTTCACTCCATCCAACTCAACAATCCCAGAACCAAACGCCTGTAATACCGGGACCTAGCCAAGTTGTACGGCGAGGCCTGTTTCGAAAGAGGTCTCATGATGCAAAGGTGATGCGAGGTGAAAGTTCTCAACCACGCCCAACACAAGATTTTATTCGTGAGGCCATTAATTAGGCACCACAAGCGAACCAGGATTTTAGTAGTCCTTCGTGGACTTCTAATATCGATTACATAATCCGTGAAGGTATATATATATATATATATATATATATATATATAATTACCGGTTTTACTTTTACAATAATGATTGTAGCTGACAAATACTAAATCTATCATTCATACATGTAGGTTCTTATAACAAAAGGAGCACACCATTCTGGACCCAGGTTGCAGAAATTGAATCCCCGCATTCACAATTTTTTAAAGTCAAAAAGGTTAACGTTTTGGAACATATTTTATTAATTAACATTTAGACATACAATTTATCTGACAAGTATATTCTATTTCATTATCAGATTGTGGCTATGCTCTCTAGTTTAACGCCCAATGAGCAGGGAGATATGCTAGTAACCTTAAAAGATCCTTCAGGAAAAATCGAGGGAACCATGCACCATAACATCTTTAAGAAGGACGAGTACAGACTCACCACTGGTGTAGGTGCGGTGGTCATCCTGAAGAATGTTACCGTTTGCCGTTTTGATAGGAACCCAAAGTACCTGAACATCATAGAGCGGAACATTGTTAAGTATATACTCCATACGTTTATAAATATTTATGCGAATGCTTAAGTAAATTCATTTTTGAAATAGATAATCGGTGCTAATTCGATGATTGCTAAATACCAACCAATGGAAGTATCTACCATCGAGGAGGAAGGTGGAGGAACTACTGGGTACGAATATGAAACAGTTCCAGACTCCGATGAAGACTAAACATCCAACTCGTCCATGATTAAGAATAATTTTATGATAACAGCTTTATGTTGCATTAATATTAAATAATGTCCTAGCATCTATTGTACGATTTTATAATGTTGTGATGTGTTTTATTTCCTATTAGGGATTGTGAAATGTTGGTGTTATATATGTGTAATACGTTTCGAAGAAAAATTGGTACGCAAATCATAAAAAAAATAGGAAACTAAAATATATAAAAAGTTCGTACCGTTGAGTACATGATAAACCATCCGGGCCTAACCGGATAGCCAATAGGGAAAAAAAATTAAAATATAAACTTTGATCTGGAAAGAATATTTATATTAGTAAAAAGGAAGGTATACTATCAAACTTATACTAGTCTCAATGCAATGTGTTTACACAATCCAATGTTCAGTGCAACTTTTGAAGCCGCAGTAATATATTATTCTTGGTTTCGAGGGTAAAATTAACTTGCATGACAAATAATTATCATATAATTTACAAAACTCTTATAATTATTTTTAAAAACCTTATAATCAACTTTAAAACCATATCATATAATTTAAAATCATAAAAAACCCATAACCATCGGAATTACGTCTTACATTTAAGACGGAATTCCGACGGTTTGGGTTTTTAATTTAATTAAATTTGTATCGACAAATTAAAATCATAAAAAACAATAATTACCGTCGGAATTCCGTCTTAATTTTAAGACGGAATTCCGACGGTTTTGGGTTTTTAATTTAATTAAATTTTTATCGACAAATTAAAATCATAAAAAAACAATAATTACCGTCGGAATTCCGTCATAAACTTAAGACGGAATTCCGACGGTTTTGGGTTTTTAATTTAATTAAATTTTTATCGACAAATTAAAATCATAAAAAACCAAAAACCGTCGGAAGTCCGTCTTAATTTTAAGACGGAATTCCGACGGTTTTGGGTTTTTTTACGATTTTTAATTTTATCGAGAAATTTATATAAATTAAAAACCCAAAACCGTCAAAACCCAAAACCGTCGGAATTCCGTCTTAAAATTAAGACGGAATTCCGACGGTTTTGGGTTTTTTTTATGATTTTAAAGTATATGATATGGTTTTCAAGTTGATTATAAGGTTTTCAAAAATAATTTTAAGAGTTTTGTAAATTATATGATAATTAATGTTTCGAAAATAACATCATCAATTTGAAAAATAGTAGTTGGTTATATATAACCTTATACTATGTTTCAAAAAAACCAAACAACTTCGTCATCATCATCAAACCGGGAAATCCGTCTGAATTCACAAAGTGCATAAATCACAAAACCACATAATCCCAAATTGAATAAATTCTATTATTACCAAAATCTTAAATTCCCATCAATCTATATGTCCTTACATAACAAAATGTCCGAAAAGTCAATTCTTTTAATTTCTATATTCCAAAAACCATTAATTCTCAATATCCTTATATATCCCTAAATCCAAAATTTCGAAATAAATAAATCACATAATCTTAAAATCCCAAATTCATATAAATTTCATTTTCCATAACTCCTGAAATCTCAAACTCTTAAAATTTTGGATACAAACAATTTATTTGGACGGGAAAATATTAAAAAAATGTACAATTTAATTTTTTAAAAGAATTTCCGTCGGAATTCCGTCTTAAATTCCGACGGTCTACCGACGGAAACCCTAATTTCACCAGCCGCCAAAATACTTCGTAATCTTCGTCAAAGCGGGAAAACCGTCGGAAGTACCGTCGGAATAATGACTGACCGTCGGAATTCCGTCTGAACGCCGTCGGATAGTCTATTAAATCCACAGTCTTCGTCTTCCACGAAGACAGATCTGGAAAAAAAAAATTTCTCCAAAATTTTTGTTTGTCGCCGCCGATCCCTTGCCGAGTCACCGCCTCGTTCCAGTCGTGTAAGCCCTCGGTCTCCTCTTCTTCCCGATTCTTCAACGGAGACAACCAAAACAAAAAAACCTTTCACCGCCGGATTTCGCTTTCAACCGCCGGAAAACTCACACAAACCGCCGGAATCATCCTAATCCACACCCTCCTTCCCGAATTCAACAAAGCTATGTAAGTTTTTTTATGATTACAAAGTTTGTTTATAAAAAAAAAATTTGTTCTTCATAATAATAAAATGTGTTCTTGGAAAAAAAAAATTTATCTTCATAAAATTTTAAATTTGTAAATACCTATATAGAATAATTTTACATAATATTCTAACATTAATAAAACAATTTAAATTTAAAACAATATAGAATATTAGGTTTAAAATTTTAAAATTTTTAAAACAAATAACATTAACAAAACAATTTATACCTTGAACAATTTAAACCTATTTAAAAATAATAAATTTAAAACTTTAAATCATTGAAATCCTTTAAATTGAAAAAGTAAAAATTTTACAATTTAAACCATTAAATTCTTCAACCAAATAAAAAATTATGTAAGTTTTAAAACAATTTAAACCTATAAAATTTTAAACCTATTTAAAATTAATAAAATTTTAAACTTTAAATCATTTAAATCCTTTAAATTTATAACGTTAACAAATTAAAACTTTAAATCCATCAAATTTAAAAACATTTTTACGTTAATAAAATTTGTCAAATTATTGTTAACAATTTTAAACAATTAAAAAAAATTTAAACCTTTAAATCCTTCATATTTACAAATTTTTAACAATTTTTTAAAATTTGTCAAATTAATGTTAATAAAAAAATTTTAACAATCCAAACTTTAAAAAAAATAAAACCTTTAAATCCTTTAAATCCTTCAAATTTACAAATTTTTAACAATTTTAAAAAATTTGGAAAAACTAATGTTAATAAAAAATTATAACAATTAAAAAATAAAAATATTTAAAATTTTAAATCCTTTAAATCTTGTAAATCAAACAAAACCTAAATCCATGAAATTCGGTTTCTGAATATACAATATAAAAACAAGCCCTGATTACTTAATTTTAAAAATTACAATTTCCCTAAATCCCTAAGTCCATAAATCACAAAACCACGTAATCCCAATTTAATTAAATTCATTTATTACAAAACTCTTCAATTTCCCAATATACTTATATCCCTAAATCCGAAATTTTCAAATAACCAAATCGCAAAATATAAAAATCCTGAAGTCCCATAAATCCCGAAATATCAAACTCTTAGAATTTTTAAAATCGTAGGGACTATGAGCATTTTCATCGCTCTAGAGGAGGTGCGACTTCCAGTAGGGGAGATCGGACTTCGAGTCAGACGGGTATCCCAGAGGATAGTCCCGACTTAGAGACCCAATACATGTCTCAGCCCCCGCCCACAGCCTACTCAGCTCCCACGTCCATGACCATCGAGCAGTTTGTGGCGCAACCCGGACGTGATAGGTTGACTCGTCTAGATCCAAACACGCCACCTAACACGACCTGGTAAGTCTTATTTAAATATGTAGTGGTTTAAATTATTTTAGATAAATATTTAACTAAATATTTTACTAGGTTCCAATACTCGGGAAACGGGATTACGGGTTCTATCAACGACATGATGAATTGCCTGGTAACTAAACCGTATCCCACATACAACGATATGCCAGTGGAGGACCGGGACACTTGGTTCCGACAATTTGAGGTATGATTTTATTTTATTTGTTTCAAATGTATTTCCTATATGACTAACATTTTAATTACTAATGCGAAAATGTGGTGTTTTTGCAGCAATATTTTACGTGGGACCCACCGCTCACTTCGATGATCCGAAAGGCATTCGACACAAAGGCTGCGAGGAAGTACTCGTGGAAGATGAACGAGTGGAAGGACTCGTGGTACAAATACAGGAAGGTGCCTAAGGTTTTTAAATATAAAGAAGAGTGTTGGGCAGGTCTAATTCGATTTTGGGAACTTGAGGCAACTCGGGAGGACTCAGAGAAACACTCAACTAACCGCAAGAGCGAACGGAAGGGGAAGGGACCCGCGACCCACAACCTCGGAGAAACGAGCAAGGCTTCGGCTGCTCTGAAAATGGTAAGTAGTTAAATAATTCAAAATTTTTTAAAATTCGCTAACGAAATTGTATATGTTAACAGTTTCAGGAGACCGGTGTGTTTCCTTCGAATCTTGATTTGGTCAAAGTTTCGCACACCAACAAGAAGACCGGCGAAATTCAAGATCCCATTGCTCGTGAAATCGTGGAAGCCGTGCAGAGGCGGCAGGAGGAGTACCTCCAATCGCAACCGATCGAGGAAGGAACTCCGGCGCCCACCGAAGTTCCAGTGGATAAGACCAACGAGTTCACCTACGAGGTTAGTAACCGTGTCACTTTTAAAGTAATTTGAAATTAACTTTTAATATAACTAAATTCTAAGATTTAATTTTCTTTTTTATCGTAGGTGACTCCCAAGACCAGAGGCCGTTTATTCGGCCTTCCTGAAGATAGTTGCTCGTCCGTTTCGTCGGTTCGACATCGCGGTGCTAGCAGATTGGAGGCGGAAAACCGAGAGCTGCACGACCGGCTTAGGGCAATGGAGGAAGCGAGAGCGAGAGATAAGGAGGAGGCCGATGCAAAATTCCGAGCGATGGAAGACAAGATGACCAACTTCTTCAGAACCGTGAGGCCGGAATAGGCCTTTTAGAGTTTTAAATTTTATTGTAAAACTTTAAAATACTTTTACTACAATTTTAATTTAATTAGTTTGTATTTTTAATTTTTAATATGTTTTTAAATGTTTTATTATATTTTATTATAGTATTTATTTCCAATTAAATAATTATTATTTTTTTTTAATCACGATTTTCGTCGGAATTCCGTCGGTACTGGCCGGAAAACCGAAACCGTCGGAATTTCTTCGATACTGGCCGGAAAACCAAAACCGTCGGAATTCTGTCGGTACTGGCCAGAAAACCAAAACCGTCGGAATTCCGTCGGTCCTCGCCGGAAGTGTGAAACCGTCGGAATTCCGTCGGTCCTCGCCGGAAGTCTTCAACTGTCGGAATTCCGTCCCCCTTTATACTCCGACATGAATTCGTCGGATTTCCGTCGGAAGTGATCGACGAATTTCTGACGGGACTTATTTTCCGACGTGATAGAAACGACAGACCAGTCCCGTCGGAATACCCGCTGTTTTCTTGTAGTGTATATGGCTAAAATTGGGTGTGTTTTACATATAGGTTCCTTTGTATGTTGCGACAAAGATGGCATCAATAAGAAGAGCATCTTTCTTTGTGTCATCACCGGAGGGTTATGCAAAGGCAGCACTGCGTTTCGTAGGCTATGAAGCATGGTGCACACCTTACTGGCCTCACGCTCTCCTGGGTGCACTAGTCTCTGCATTGCCCGTGAGATTTTTCGAGTCGTTTTTCGTTAAGAGGTACCTCCAGATCCGAAAGAAGGGAATGCTTAAAGAATCCATGAAAAAGAAATGAAACTTGTTAAGCTGCTGGAATCGTTGTTAAAACTTGTAAGATTATTCTCAAAATTGTTTCTTTGTTTAAAAGATTGTCCTCTAAAGTTCCGTGTACGAGTTATTTATAAAATAAATGATAATTTGAACCTGTGAGTATATATATATATATATATATATATATTTTTTTTTATAATGAATGTATAAGTATTATCAATCCAAAAAAACCGATTTTTAACAAGAATGTTGCTTAACTTTGAATAGTGTTTGAATTAAGTCTACCTATCAAGAAAACAGATTATGGCTTGCTAAGATTGTTGAGATGCAAACCATTCTATCATTCCCCACTATAGATGAGATCACCTAAGATGCGGATGGAACTCAAGCGATTTCTCATACTTCTATCAACCTTTTGGACAATCTCAGAGGGTGGTTGCGATTTCTCGCCATGACGACGCCTATTTCTCTCTCCCCATATATGATACACCACCGATTGGAAGATATAACGTAGCAAGAAAAATTTCATTCGAGCAAGGTCCGAGTTGTAAAGAAGCCGCAATACTTCGTCCCAATCTTCAACATATCTGGTAGCGAATGTTAAGAACATGTGAGTATTTGAATGTGTTTTGCTTTCGCTTAGGGCATGTGCATTGGAGATTTTGTGAATAAGTGTCTAAAATTTTTTTAGATTTAAATATATTAAATTTAGGACACTTGAGTGTCTAAAACCGAAAAAAAGATCTAGTATAGATCTAGTATAGATCTTTTTTTCGGTTTTAGACACTCAAGTATCTTAAATTTAATATATTTAATTCCAAAAAGTTTTTAGACATTTATTCATAAAGTCTCTAATGCACATGCTCTTAGCGTCTCTTCGACTGTCTTTTACCCTTCTCTCATTTTCCACATTATTTGAATTGTGTAAACAACCAATATATTAATGCCTTCTAGTTTTTTTTTTTGTTTTTTTGTTTTTTTTGGCGAACTCACTTTTTTACTGATTTAAAAAATATATTACCTATATCATAAAACCAATAAGGGTATGAAATGTTAATGAAAGAAAATTAGTGTTTCGCATGCGTGCAGTGCTCACTAGCAAATCCGTTCACTAGAAAATTAGTGTTTCGCATGCGTGCAGTGCTCACTAACAAAAATCTATACTTATACATGTGTATATATATATATATATATTTGTTACTATTTGTTCCGCACCGCACCTGTTCCGCCTCGCACTGCACTATCTTCATTCGAAACCTTACCGTGAATAACGAAAGGTAAGGCGGTTCCATTTAAACAATTCTCCAGTCGAGTTGGGGGGGGGGGGGGGAGATGGTAGCACTAGTTAATGATGTTAAAACTCAAAACTCTCTTTGTCGTCGCCAGCTAACACGTTAGTCAAAGGGAAAAAAATCACATTTTTTTATATTCAATTACTACCAAGAGCACATATAACGCCCTGACCGCCCTTGTTAGAATATGGGCTTTAAACTCAAAACCAATTAGCAATGAGTGGATTGGCCGTTATCCCTTATATATTGTTTAGATTCCCTTCCAACTTTCGATGTGGGACTTTAGTCCCTAATACACCCCCTCGAGATAATGGTTCTTTTGGCCATTAATCTCAGAATATTCGGGCATGGATCGATGGACCAACTTTGGGTCATATCAATTATGGATCGGGTTGGACTGTGTGGATCGTGGGCTCTGATACCATGTTAGAACATTGGCTTCCAACTCAAGACCAATTGGCAATGAGTGGATTGACCCGTATCCCTTATATATTTTTTAGATTCCCTTTTGATGTGGGACTTTATTCCCTAATAGCCCTATCCATGGGCTCCACGTCCGCTCTCGGCCTTTGGGCCCACACTCCCTGGCGGTTGGTGCGTTAGTCCGGGAGCTCGGAAGTCATGTTTACTGACCCTGCAAATCACCACGCGATATTTTCCCGTGTTTTGATCTCACTCACACGGTACTGGAAATGACTTCCTAGTAGGTCACCCATCTTGAAACTACTCTAGCTCAAACACGCTTAACTCTGGAGTTCTCTCAAGACTTGTGACCAAAAAGATAAGTGCACTTTGGTGACCTCCAATGGTAATGTTTTTATGGGATTCTCATTTTTGCAAATTAAAAAAATACCAATATAAAAATGTGAAGGTATTTCAAAAAATAGAAAAACTTATCCAAAATATCTCAATTGAAAAACTATTGAGTGAGTTTTTCCATTTTTAAGATACCCATTCAATTATATATATATTTTTTTCTTTTTATTGCAAAAATGACAATTTAATGGAGAGACTATTGCTGACTATGATTTTCCACGATCCTGGTTGCCAAACAGCTAACAACCACGATTAATGTTGTCACGATCTTTTCCGTTTCCACAACCACGATTTTTTAATTAGTGTGTTCTGTACCCTTCTAAGGCTTTGAATGGTGCACTAATGTGAGTGCGGTTTTTGTCAAATTCTAAAAACCGCTTATTGTCTTCCCAATCAACAAAATACAAACATGTTGTCAAATTAAAATGAAAAAATAAATAAAAATAAAAAATTTCTTTTTAGCTAAGTGTGGTTCAAAACCATGAACAAATTATGGAAACGCACTATACATATGTACCACACCAAAATAGGTGTGTTTCTTGTGTGCATGTGCGGTTTTTAGTTTTTTGTTTAACTTTGATTTAAAATATATATATAGATATAAGATGGAATTTGTTCAACTACTACAGAAAAAAACATGGTCATCTAAAAATGATATGCAATTTATTATAATTATATTTACATTACATTGTTATAATCACCATTTAAAATTTTAAAATTCAGATTTCAAAGACGAAGCGAAACAACACCATTGCAAACCAGGTGACTTAGAAAAAGAAAATGTATTAGATGGAGAACGTACATCGTGTATAGAAAACATCAGCATTGCAAATATGGTAAGAGAAAACTATTGTAGACGATATTAAATTTGTTTATTCTGTTTTATTGTATTTTAAAAACTTTATAATGTATTAACGTTGTTACTTTATTACAAACGAAAATTACTAGTAAATTATTTTATCTAAATAATATATATGTACATACTAACAATTTTAATGTATGCGAATAGTTAAAAAATTACTCATTTCTATATAATAAAACTACATTGGGAAATTTGGAAAATTAGGACACTTACAACTTGTCTCTGTCCAATTACACTTTAAATAATGTGGCTTTGTCCTATTAGGTTTTATTCATTTCAAAAATTATAAAAATCAGAAAAGGTAAATATCATTACATATAAACAAATATAATTACATATGAAAGGTAGATTTTAAAAACAATTAAGCTGAATATAATTACATATAAATATTTTTGTAAAATATAATTACATATGTAATGATACATAACAACAAATAATTAAGGAAAATTTAATTATAATTAACTAAGTAAAAATTCTATAATTATGTAATAGTTTTAATTTATGTTATTTATTAGTTTGCTTTTTTAATATATAAAAATAATAACAAATAATTAAGGAAAATTAAAATATAATTAATTAAGGAAAATACTATAATTACTTAATAGTTTTAATTTAATTAATTTGAAATATATCTATTTAAGTAAACTGCATTAATTAGAAAATATTTACATCCTAGATTTAGGGAATCTTAAACTAACTTTTTAGGAACACGTATTCTAAACTCCGGTAGATGTATGACACAGTTGTAGAACTTATATTCTGAAATGGGTAGAAGATATAAGGAGTTGTAGAATATGTATTCTGAACTTGGTAGCACAAAGTGCAAGGAGCAGAAATCATATTCTACGGGCTTTAGAAGATAGAGCATCGAGTAGAACTAAACATCTACCAACTTGTAGACGTAGAATGTCAATTCTACAAGCCGTAGACAAAAATAATATAATTAATTTTAACCATTGTTTTGAAGTTTGAAAAATGTTTGAACACATGAACATGACTAGTATTTATGTTCTCTTAATTATTAGATTTTTAAAAAAATTTAAAACCCATTATTTTTATTTTATTTTTATTTTCTCTAGGGTTATTGTAGGTAAAAATTGGCCAAAATATAAGAAAGGGTACTAGGACAAAATCAAGTTCAATGTGACATATTTTTCCAAATTCCCCTACATTCTAAAATATGTACCACAGATTACTTTTTTACCAATCAAACATTGTTCCGTCCCGCTTTTTTAATACAAACCGCACATGTTCCGCGATTACATTTTTCCCGCATGATCCGCACTTGTACTGTACCGCCCTGCACAATTTTTTTATCCGCACCGCTAAATTAGTGTTACCATTCGAAGTCTAAACATATGTTATCATGTCCACGACGTGGAAAAAGCATGTACATGCATTAATAAATAGGGATGATTCTTTTCGTATCGCGTGGAAACCGGTAATATGTACTCCCTCCGTTTCATTTTATAAGATTTTTTTTTTATTTTGCGAGAATTAAGAAAACAATAAATGCAAATAAAATCTTATTTAATAATTAATTAAAATTATATCTTAACCAATCATATATAAGACAACGGAATTTAAAAGAACAAAAATATCAAATCACATTAAAATCTGCATAGAAACTAGTAAAATACCTTATAAAATGAAACTAAAAAATTTCTCTTAAAAATCTTATATAATGAAACAGAGGGAGTATTATCCATGTGTTTATTGTCGTAAACATGAAATTTGGCGTAAACATGAAATTTGGCTTTTCCCAAGACGTGTCTTTAGAATACTGTTCAAAACAATTAAGAAATTCGTTGACTAATTTGCAACGTAGATTAATTAATGGCGGTCAAATGTCAATGGAATATGGAAACACCTATGTTGCCGAGGATTTATATTTGGTTACGAAGTTTGATATTCACCTGGAAAGAAAAATGATTTAATGGTCAATTATGTTAGTAATAATGCGGATACTTAATTTGGTGGACACGCGTTTGGCGGCCGGAGCTGCCGTGACTAAAGCTTGGTCGACAAAAAAATCAGAAAAACCAAGATCAGTTACCTTTTAATGGTTTTTAAGTTTTAAAATCGGATGTTAGATTGTAGACTCATCGTAATGGAATGAAAAAACGAGAAAATCTTCCATTTGTTTGTAGTTTCAAAACATGAAAATCAAAATGGAACTCTCAATCTAAGACCATTCACAACGGTAATACTCGTTGAGTACGATAAAATTAAAAAAAAAATATATATATATATATATAATTATTTGCTAAATTTTGCTTTGAAATTTCTGCCCACAGAGCTATTGATATATACCTTCGGCCCACAAACCTTATTGCCCACAGAGCTTATTGATACCGTCTCATGGAGACACGTGTCTTATCATAATTAGACTTTGTAGCTGGAAAAAAAAAACCAACACTCTTTTTTCTCCTTCTCCGTCAACGACAAAGACGATTTCATCACCTCTCTGTTGATCTCCGTCGGAATCGATTATTCTCCTCTCGTTTATGTGGTGTTCCTCACCGATTATCCTCTCCACTCTTCTTCGTCGTCGTGATGGGTACTTTTCTGAATCAATGATTGTAACCTAACGGTGAGGGTTTTGATTGCTTCTACTGAGATTTAGGAAGATTTAGTGAATTAATTAGCTCTTGACAGATCTAATTTGCTTTTATTTGTAACAACCATTTTTCTTTTAACTATTTCAGATTAATATTCCATAAACATTAATCCTCAAAGACTAGATTCCTAACATATACTAAGCATAAGTTCTCATGAAATAAATCAGGAAATAATAAAAATCCAAATAATAATCAAATATTAATTCCAAACATAATTCAACTCACAAAAACCAAATTCAGTAATAAATAAACTAGCAACCTAATAGTGCTTCGCTAGAACTAACAATAAATTAAATCCCTAATCATCCTCTTCTAGGGCCCTGATTCCGCAATCACTTTTTCTCTTTACCTGCATCACATGGGAATAAGAGATGCGTAAGTAATTAATAATTACTTAGTGAGACGGTCTTCCCGTCAACAGGCTAAGTACGAATATACAAACAATCAACAACCATTAAAAATAAAATGTTCAATGCAGCGCACGGTGTCGATCGACGCTATCAAAACCAAGGGTGTCGATCGACACGTCACACGGTGTCGATCGACACCACGATAGCAGAAAAATTCTCAAAAACGATAATTCAACGAAACACGACTAACACGATTAATTCTCGATTTCATCACCAAACCAACATAAAACAGTCACGAAATCATCACCAAGAACAACACAATCAACCCATAATCACGACATAAAACATTTAATTCCAATCGTTAATCGATTCCTCGCATATTCGAGCCTACGGTCGCGCACTCACCTCGATTTCGGAATGAACGAGGAACGAGGAAAGATAATGGACTAAATCAGCGACGAACAACGACCAAAACCCGCAGGAACAAGGCTCTAACGCCACTAGCTACGCAGCACAATTATCCCTAAGCCACTAGAATCACACGAGAAGGTTTTCGAAGGATTTCTTTGCAACAATCCTCCAAAACTCTCCTAATCTCTCTTGATTCTGAAATTCTCTCCCCTTTCTAATCAAAAACGGCCAAAGTCTACAGAACACTTATATATCCCGAGCCCTAGGTTTTCCTTAAACTGACTCGCAAACCGAACGACTTAAGAAAATCGAACCGAACCGTTCCTCAGATCATGGTGTCGATCGACACCCCGTTCCAAAGTCAACACTTTGGTTTCGGGATGTTACAACTCTCCCCCACTACTCTGGATTCGACCTCGAATCCCAATACAACTGCATTAAGACCATCACACTGATCCTACCTGGTCAAACTTGAACTGAGATCTACACACGATCTTCGAGGCCCACAACCAATCTCAAGTTCACTCACGTTATCAGACATTGATTACTTTTTAGCTCATACTATACCGCTCGCACTCTCGGGACACATGGTTCGAGTCAACAATATCTGGGGAACTCGCATCACCGTGAAGGAACTCACATCCAACACACTATCTAGAGGACTCGTACCCCCGCGAAAGAACACAAAGCAATTGCTCTATCTGGAGGTCTCTCACCCCCCGTGAAAGGACACAAAGCAATCGCACTATGTGGAGGACTCGCACCTCCGCAAAAGGACACAAAGCAATCGCGCTATCTGAAGGACTCGCACCTCCGCGAAAGGACACAAAGCAATCGCGCTAAAAGAGCTATTCAGGAACGAAGTCCCTAATTAATCGATTCTTAAACGTCTCAGAGCACCTATTGACTAAACCACCTCTCAGGGACTATGGCACGATATTCCCAAAAACCGAAACATCACAGTAATAAGAACCACCCATCTGATTAAACACGGAAATAAATAAGGAAAACTCCATCTTTTAAATTTCTAAAAGAACAATGTATAATCGTTACAATAAAACGAAAATACAAGAATCCAAAATAACAACATCGGCACAAAAGCCAACTCGAAACTAGAACCGCAAAGAAAGCTAAGCTCAAACGGCGACCTGCTTGTCGAACCACTTCCAGAACTTCAACTTCATCTTTGCCTCTGATTCCCAAGTCTCGTCCTGGCAACGCCAAAATCCCATAAAATCCTCAACAACGGAATCTTCTTCCGATGCAGATGCTTGATACTTCTCTCGAGAATCCTCACAGGAACCGCCGGACCAGTCAAATCAGGCCTCAGATCTTCGAGAATTTTAGAAACTAACTCCTCCGATTCATGCATGCACTTCCTCAACATCGAAACATTGAACACCTTATGAAATGCCTTCATAACCGGAGGTAACTCAAGCCGATACGCCACTGATCCAACTTGCTCCACTATCGAAAACTGACCCATAAAATGCGGACTCAACTTGTTTTCTGAAATGGATCTGTTAGGACCCCTCAACATAGCCATCTTGAGATACACACGATCTCTCACGACAAACTCAAGCTCTTTCCTTCTTTGATCTGCATAACTCTTCTGCCGATCATGAGCTTCTTTCATGTTCAACCTTAACACACGAATCTTTTCCGTCGTTTCTTGAACAAACGTAGCACCACAAATGCTTCTTGCCCCCACTTGGGTCCAGCTTAAAGGTGTCTTACACGGCCTCCCATACAAAGCCTTGTAAGGAGCCATACCGATACTCGCCTGGAAACTGTTGTTATACACAAACTCAGCTATGCTCAAGTGATCCACCCAGTGACCACCCCAATCCAACACACACATCCTCAGCAAATCCTCTAAAGTCTGAATAGTCCTCTCTGACTACCTATCAGTCTGTCAGTGATAAGCCATGCTCATTTGCACCTTAGTGCCCATCTATGCCAGAAAGACTCTCCAAAACTCTGAAGTGAACTTGGGATCCCAGTCTGACACAATACTCGCTGGCATTCCATGCAGCCTCACTATGTCCTTCACGAACTTCTTAGCCAAAACCTCAGCTCCATCGGTCTTTTTAATGGCCAGAAATCGTGCTATCTTAGTCAACTGGTCCACAATCACCCACATAGCATCAAAAGTCCTCGAGTTAGGCAATCCTACTATGAAATCCATCATGATCATATCCCACTTCCACTCAAGAATAGGCAGACTCTGCAATAAACCGCTCAAAACTCGATGCTCTGCCTTCATTAATGAACACGTGTCGCACTTTGTGACCCAATCTGCTACATCTCTCTTCATCCTGACCCAGTGATAATACCATTTCAGATCATGGTACATCTTAGTCGCACCCAAATGAATCGAGAACTTGCTTGCATGAGCCTCACTCAGAACCTCCTGCCTCAACGACTCATATCGAGGCACACAAACTCGACCACGAAGCATAATAGTCCCCTTCGGAGAGACCAGATACTAAAAAACAACTGTTCACGATGCATCAAACAAACTCAGATCACTCTGGCGAGCCCCTTTGATCCAACTGAGAAGATCTACAGATCAAGCGCCTCTAAGCCTAAAGGCTCCGGTGACACCGCACAAAGACGCAACGTATTAATCTCGCCTACTAAAGCCTCAATTTCCTGCTCCCGAGCTGAATCAAACCTCCGTCGACTCAAAGCATCTATTACCTGATTAGCCTTGTCCAGGTGATAAATGATCTCCAGATCGTAATCCGCCAGCAACTCAACCCATCGCCTCTGCCTCATATTCAACAATGGCAGAGTGAAGATATGCTGCAAATTCTTGTGATCCGTAAAAATCTGCACTCTCCCACCATAAATATAAGACCTCCAGATCTTCAAAGCAACCACAACTGCTCCCAAATCAAGATCATGCGTAGGCCGATTACGCTCGCTACCCTGCAACTGCCTCGAAGCATAGCGATAACACGACCCTCCTGCATCAACACACAACCCTAACCCACACCTGAAGTATCTGTATACACTGTGTATGGCATCCCCGGCTCGGGTAATTCCAAAACAGGTGTACTAGTCAACATCTCCTTGAACTTCACAAGGCTCTCCTCGCATTCCGGCGACCACACAAACAGAACATCTTTACCGGTCAGCTTCGTCATAGGCTGCGCCATACTCACAAAATCCTTGACGAACTTCCAATAATATCTTACTAACCCTAGAAAACTCCTGATCTTGGTAGGACTACTCGGTCTCGACCAATCTCGAATTGCCTCAATCTTGGCCGAGTCCTTAGAAACTCCTTCTGTAGACACTATATGACCCAAGAATCCTATCTCTCGCTGGCAAAATCTGCACTTGCTCAACTTCGCATATAGCTTCTGCTCTCGAAGCTTCTCTAGAACCAATCTCAAATGAACTTTGTGGTCCTCGGGACTCCTCGAATAAACCAAAATATCATCGATGAAAATGATAACGAACACATCTAAAAACTCCTTGAACACATCGTTCATCAATCTCATGAAGGCCGCAGGTGCATTCGTCAAACTGAAGGGCATAACCACAAACTCGAAGTGCCCATATCTCATCCTGAAAGTCGTCTTACAAATGTCTGCCTCATCTATCAGAATATGATGATAACCCGAAGCCAAGTATATCTTGGAGAATCAGGTAGAACAACTCAAGAAATCCAGCAACTCATCAATCCTCGGGAGAAGGTACATGTTCTTCACAGTGACTCGGTTAAGTCCCCGATAATCAATATACAGGCGGAAACTCCCATCTTTCTTCTTCACAAACAAAACTGACGCTCCTCACGGTGAAATACTCAGACGAATAAATCCCTTACTCAAAAGGTCTTCAAGCTGCTTCTCCAGCTCTGCCATCTCAGGTGGAGCAATCCTGTAAGGAGCCTTAGATATCAGAGCTGTCCCTGGCTCTAGCTCAATCGTGAAAGGATCAGACGGAGATGGTAGTAATCCCTTCAGCGACCGAAAAACATCCTCGAACTCCTGATAAACTCGGATATCCTCAAAAACAACCTCGCCACTGAACCCCGACAACACAATCATTGCCAAATAAGCCTCGCAACCTCGCTCTATCATCTGCTCAGCTTGAATAGTTGAGATCATAAAACTCCCGAAAGTCAGTCTCACTCCCTAAAATACCAACCTCCCTCCATCGCGCTCAAAAACAACTCTACCTCGGTAACAATCCCGATGAACCCCATAGAACAACAACCAATCCATACCTAGAATCACATCATACAGCTCCATAGGACTGATCACCAAATCTGCTGGCATCGACTGCCTAGCAATATGAACATCCACTGCTCTAACACGGCCCGAAGTAGCCAGGAATCCTCCTCTCGCCACCTTAACCATGCCCACACTCTCACCAGCGTTGCCCCGGATGCCACTGCTCTCGGCATGCCCCAGAGTAATATAGCAGTTCGATGCTCCATAATTAAACAACATGTAGGACTCAAACCCGCCCACTAACAAGGTCCCTACACGATTGACATATGTTGAGAACCCTGATATTAGACCACAAGCGAAAAAAAGAACAACAACAAGACAAAAAATAATCCAACCACTAGGAATTTACGAAGTTGAGTCTAGAATTTTACCTGTGATCTACCCGGCGCCACTATGCTGACCAAAGTCCGCCGGAGAATACACGCATAGTGCAAGACCAATCTGACCCAACGGCTGTACTGCTCTAATCTGAGCCATAGGCTGCACTTCAGCTGGCAAAATCGCTGCTGCCACTGGCTGCTCCAACCAGAGACACATCTGCCTAAGATGCCTGGCTCCCGACAATGATAACACACTCGAGGTGTACTGGAATCGCTCTTCTTAGGATAACTCGACAACTTATGATCTATACTACCGCAACCATAGCAACTGCAACCACTCTGTCCTGTCCTAGAAGGATCATCCCACCTCCTCTTCTGGCCTTGCGCAGGCTTACCGCCCTTGCCAGAACCAGAACCTCTGCGCTGCTGACACTGCTGACTCTTGGGCTGAACAGCAGGATCATCCACAGATAGAACAACTACAGGACGAAGCTGCTCACGCTGATCCTCCTCAATAGATGTCGGAAGCTCTACTAGATTCGCCCTCGAGACATATCTGGCACCTCTGCACTTAGTCTTGATGCTCAAACGATGTCCCTGCAAGAACCTCTGCACCAGAGCCCACTTGTCATCCAAACCACGCCCAGTATAAACCACTAGCCTGCTGAACTCGGCGTCATACTCGCGCACCAAACACTCACTTTTAGCCAACGATATAAACCTCATCTGAAGACGATCTCGAACCTCCTGAGGAAAATACTTGGCTTTGAACTCGGCCAAGAATTTACCCCAGGTCCACTCCACCCGCCTAGCCTCGATGGCCCGCCACCAACAATGAGCATCACCACTGAGATAGTGGTCACCTAACTCAACCTGATACTCAGTGGGACATCTGATCGATTTGAAGTTACGCTCTAACCTCAGATGCCACTCATCTGCCTCCTCTGGACCAACTCTGGCCTCAAAGAATGGCGTAGAAATCCTCTGCATCTGACCCATCATCTCAAGATAAGACAGAACATGCACTGCAACTGCAGCCCACAGCTGCTCAGCAACTATAGCCCTCTACTGCATCCCGGCCACTGGAGGGACAACCGGAGCCTCCTCTGAAGCCACTGGCGAAAAACGTGCTAACAACTGCGTCAGCAATCTCCCGACCTGATCATTACGATCCGGAGCTGCAGTAGCGCCCCTACCTGGGCCTACTGGAACTCCCCAAACTCTACCAGCACCAGCCCTTACACTGGCACTCGCATCCGCATTGGTCTCACTCGAAGACCCCGAAATATGCGTCTGGGACTCCGACGCGGTCACCACGCTCTGCGCAGCTGATATATCATGGTTTTTACCCGATTTTAACCATGATATAACCGGGTTTATATTAGTATTTGTGGTATTTTGTATGTATTTTGCAGTGTTTTGCAGGAAATAGTCATTTAGAGCTTAATGGAAACATTTGGAGCATTTTGGACCATTTTGGAGTTGAAGAGATACAAGTGGAATATGGACCTTTAAAAGGTCCCTGTCGATCGACAGTTGTACATATGGGTCGATCGACGGAGCATTTTAAAGACGAAGAAAATATCCACAGACGCCCTCGTGTCGATCGACATATTGTTTGTGTCGATCGACGGTGGCTCTGTAAACCTAATTTTACCACTTGTATAAATACTTTTAACTCGTTTTTACTTAAAGACACACTGTTTTATTAAGGAGGTAGAGAGAGAAAGAGAGACTTTTGGAGAAACTTTGAGAAGATCTACATGTTCTTGAGATTCAAAGACTTCAAACCCTTTTGTATCATCTACTCTTACTCTTTAATGCAATCTTATTCAGTTAATATGATTTCATCATCTATTTCTGAGTAAATCACTTGTTAGGTTTTGGGATTTCTTGGGTTATGACTAGAAATCATTGAAATTGCATATTTGTTAAGGTTTATCCGTAGGTTCTTCATTTAAACTGTTATTAATGCTTGATTCTTGCTTGATCATCTCGAATCTCGATCTTAGGATTGTTGATTAGCCACGACAGTGGGATTAATAACCTGAACTAGTTTAAATGGGCAAAGTTACTTATTCGCAAAGAAATTTGGTTTAGGGGCTTTGTGAACATATCGAGCTCGTACTAAATGCTTGTTTAGATTCGACGAATTCGCAAAGAAATTTGGGATTCGAGGATCTAAAGATAGATAGCCTTCGTAACGACAGTTAGCTGGCTATATTTTCGTGTTTGAGTTCTAGAACGGCACTTAATTGAACCTTGACAATTGTTATATATTGATTTTGAATCATTACCTAAAGAATTTCCATGACCTAGCTTTCATCTCTTTAAGTATTTAATCAACCCATCTTTCGTTTACTTGTTTTATAAACTGTTTTTACTCTTACAATCGTTTTACTTAGCAAAATCTGATTACCGAGATTGATTGTGTATTCTAACTCCCTGTGGATTCGATCCTTAAATACTACGATGATCTCTTTGTTTGAGAGAGTGGTTCTAGGGTAAATTTGAGCCCGCATCAGCAGCACTCTGCGTAGCACTCTCCACTGACTCAGCAACTAGCCCACGACCACGACCCCGGCCTCCACGGCCACCAACTCTGCCATCACGGGTAATTGCTCTCCACCACGGGTACCAACTCTGCCACCACAGGCACCAGCCCTCCACGACCTCTAGCCCTGGTATCCATCTTACTGCAACACATAACAACAGATAAGAACCCTAGAAGCCACAATCAAAACAAAACAAACTCACCGCGGAATCTGCTTAAAGACCGAAGAGGATGATTCTAAGACTTAAATTGACTAAGCGCACATAATCAATTTAAACCCATAGTCTCAGTTCATCCAAACCTAACAGTCCTAAAACCGTATAGGCTCTGATACCAAAATGTAACAACCATTTTTTTTTTTAACTATTTCAGATTAATATTCCATAAACATTAATCCTCAAAGACTAGATTCCTAATAGATACTAAGCGGAAGTTCTCAGGAAATAAATCAGGAAATAATAAAAATCCAAATAATAATCAAATATTAATTCCTAACATAATTCAACTCACAAAAACCAAATTCAGTAATAAATAAACTAGCAACCTAACGGTGGTTCACTAGAACTAACAATCAATTAAATCCCTAATCATCCTCTTCTAGGGCCCTGATTCCGCAATTACTTTTTCTCTTTACCTGCATCATATGGAAATAAGAGATGCGTAAGTAATTAATAATTACTTAGTGAGACGGTCTTCATCCACTTCTAGGGCTCTGATTCCGCGATCACTTTTTCTCTTTACCTGTATCACATGGAAATAAGAGATGTGTAAATAATTACTTAGTGAGACGGTCTTCCCGTGAACAGGCTAAGTACGAATATACAAACAATCAACAGTTATTAAAAATAAAATGTTCAATGCAAGATAACAGGGTGTCGTTCGACACGTCGTACAGTGTCGATCGATGCTATCAAAACCAAGGGTGTCGATCGACATGTCACACGGTGTCGATCAACACTACGATCGTAGAAAAATTCTCAAAAATGATAATTCAACGAAACACAACCAACACGATTAATTCTAGATTTCATCACCAAACCAACATATAACAGTCACGAAATCATCACCAAGAACAACACAATCAATCTATAATCACGACATAAAACATTTAATTCCAATCGTTAATCGATTCCTTGCATATTCGAGCCTACGGCCGCGTACTCACCTCGATTTTGGAATGAACGAGGAACGAGGAATGATAATGGACTAAATCAGCGATGAACAGCGACCAAAACCCGCAGGAACAAGGCTCTAACGCCACTAGCTACGCAGCACGATTATCTCTAAGCCACTAGAATCACACGAGAAGGTTTTCGAGGGATTTCTTCGCAACTCTCCTAATCTCTCTTGATTCTGAAATTCTCTCCTCTTTCTGATCAAAAACGGCCAAAGTCTACTGAACACTTATATATCCCGAGCCCTAGGTTTTCCCTAAACCGACTCGCGAACCGAACGACTTAAGAAAATCGAACCGAACCGTTCCTCATATCATGGTGTCGATTGACACCCACCTATGGTGTCAATCGATACCCCGTTCCAAAGTCAACACTTTGGTTTCGGGATGTTACATTAATTATCTTCTTAATTTATGTTTTTGACTCCAAATCTTAAAGCTCATGCTACTGTATTTGGGGACTGGAGTTAAGTTGGGTATGTTGGACGAAGAAATCTCAATTTTAATATATAGGGTGAAGAAATTTTGGATTTTGATTTCTTCAAGCAAGTTATACGGTGCTTAGTGAAGCAATTAGCCTCTTGATAAGTTATGTGCTTCTTTAGATGCTTCTATTTGCTTTTTTCTTCACTCATAGGACTATGTTTGTGGTATATTTTGTCCGTTTGATGAAGGAATCTGGGATTTAGATTGCTTCCAGCAAGATTTAAGAAGCTTAGTCAAGTAATTAGCATCTAAATGTTTCTTGACATGATTCTTGTTGCAAGTCTTCTTCTTCTTGGTTCGATGTTTATTGCTAAATTGTGAAATTTAACTTGCTTTCTTTAGTTTACCTGTTGCATTGTACCAAGTAGGATCTAGAAGGCATTGTTTATGTGGTCTATAGAGAAAAGTTTAGATTGGCTTGTAAAACTGAAATACCAGAACACCAAATCTTGGTTGGTTCTTTTCAATGTGTTGTTAAAACTATTTCTTTTTTGTGGTTAATGTCATGAATTCTTACCTACTTGTCTCTGATTTGTGTATTGATGAGAGGATATTGTTTCTCTCTCAGTTTTAAGTGAATCAGAATTGTATTGAGATTTTTAAGAAAATATTTTACGAAATTTTATTGAACCATCCATATTGAATCTTTGAATCATCCATTGGGATTAAACCATCCATATTGAATCTTTCTTATGTGATTGATCTTTGAGATGAAGTAAAGGTTTATTTGTTTTGTATATTGGTATTGAATAGTTTTGGTGTTTGGTGTTTAATCAAAAGAACCGCAATTAGATGGATAATGAGGTTAGTGAGATTCATATGGGAGATCATGGGGGTGAATCTTCAGCTAAATAAGAGGTTTGTTACTCTTCTCTATCTCACTTCGAGCTTGATGCATACATTGTTGTTGTATATAATTAGATGTTTGGAAATGTTGGTATGATATTTGTAGGATGGTGAGACTTGGACATTCACTGCTCAAACTTTTGATTCTTGTCGACTAGAACTCACCATTAGTGTGAGTCATGATGGTTTTGCTGAAGGTATACATGCAATCGTCCAAGTCTGCAGATTGCTTAACAAACACGTCATCGTCGCTTCACAGCTACTTGAGTCTATGATTGAATACCCAACTCCAACCAGAGCAGAAGTAAAGGTTTATTTGTTTTGTGTATTGGTATTTCTTTTCTGATTACTCTTTCATCTTTATATGTACTAATTTGATTTTTTTTCCATTTTGCAAATATTTAAAGAAAAAAATAATTTTTTATGATACCCACATCGGTCTCACCATTGGAGACATATTTAGAGCATACGCAACAATGAAACTCACAAAGTTTCATAAGCATTTTTTTAGTATTATATTTTATATTTTTTTTATTCTTTAAGATTTAGTATGATATTTGTACTAAATCTGTTTCTAGTGGTGATACCGATATCAGTATTAAAAAAAACAATTATTTACGAAATGGAGAATAATCAAATATATAAAAACATAAGATTACAAAAGGTAATATTACAATCCATAAAAACGTAAAATTCACTCAAAAAAACGTACAAATTCAAGAAAAATATAAAAGGATGATGAAAAAAGACAATTAAGTCGCCACAAGTCAGTTACTTCGTTGATGATGTTGCCAAACATGCTCAACCAAATCTTCTTTCAATTGTCGATGCACTCCTTCTCCGAAAATTCGAGCTTAATTGGCTATCATATTGTTCACATTTGTAGGTGTTTGTATAAAAAACGTGTAGTCCACATGCGAGGTCCCGCTTCCTTCTCCTTGTACAAATTCGGAGAAATCGTACTGAGTCCCATCGTCTCTTTCATCTTCTATAATCATATTGTGCAATATGATACATGCTCCCATTACCTTACCTATTCTTTCCTTATCTAAAAACAAAGGTGGATTTCGAATAATAGCAAACCAAGCCTGGAAGACTCCAAAAGCTCGCTCGACATCTTTTCTGACAGCTTCTTGACAACTACAAATAATGATGCTTTCGCACCTTGTGGTCGAAAAATCAATTGGATGAATGTTGCCCATTTGGGATATATACCATATGTGAGATAGTAAGCCAAATGGTATTCGTGCCCACTGACAAAGTAACTCATTGGGGGAGCTCGGCCTTGCAAAATATCATCGAAAACCGGTGACCAGTCAAGAACATTAATATCATTACACGTACCTGGAGCTCCAAAAAAATCATGCCATCCAAAGATCTTGCGAAGTCACGGCCTCTAAAACAATAGTAGGTTTTCCATGTCCGCGTGAATACTGTCCAATCCAAGCCGTAGGATAATTCTTCCACTCCCAGTGCATACAATCAATACTTCCAATCATCTCGGGAAATCCACGACGCTCTCCAAGATTGAGTAATCGGTGGAGATGCTCCGGTGTAGGCCTTCTTAGGTATTTATCTTGAAATAAATGAATAATTCCATTCACAAAATTTTCTAAGGATTGGCTCACAGTGCTTGCACCCATACAGAGGTATTCGTCCATCGCATCATTTGCAAGACCATATGCCAGACGACTAATTGCCGCTGTACATTTTTGTAAGGCAAATAGACCCATCCTTCCGGTAGCATCTTGTCTTTGTTGGAAATAAGGAAATTGGCATAGGCTTTGAACAATATGAATGAACAATCGCTTGTTCATTCTAAATCATCGTTGGAACATCCCATGTGGGTAAATCGGCTCGTCGGAAAAATAATCATTCCATAATCGAACATTTCCTTCCTCGCGTTCTCTTTCTGTAGTAGCTTTTTAATTCTTTTTTTTGGCCGCTTGCCGTCTAGCAACATCATCTACACCTCGTTCAAAACAGTTTTCAAAAGTTTGATCGATATATTCATCAAAAGTTTTTTGAAGTATGAGGATGAGATGCCATGAATTTTGGCAATGAAAAAAAAATAAAAGGAATAAAATTTGAATAATAAAAACAGAAACCGAAAGACAAAAAAATAATTGTGTTTTAAAAGTTCCATATTTATGAGAATGAAACACACAATGAAATGAAAACTTTATGTTTTTGAAAATGAGAAGGAACTTTGTTTTAAAAGATATGAAAATGAAAACTTTGTATTTTGAGAATGAGAAGGAACTTTGTTTTTTGGTGATATGCAAATGAAAACTTTGCGTTTTGAGAATGAGAAGCAACTTTGTTTTTTGGTGATATGAGAATGAGAATGAGAATGAGAATGAGAATGAGAATGAGATTGAACTTTGTGTTTGTGAATGAGAAAACAATATGAATATGAGAATGAGACTGAGAATGAGATTGAGATTGAGAATGAGAACTAGATTGTAGCCGAACAAATATTTATACATGAAAACATTACACATAAAGCTTTGGTACAACCAACAAAACACCAAGTATTACCAAATATCATAATGTATTTGGTACAACCACCAAAACACCACGTTCCATATTACCACAACAAGCCAAAAGAAAAGTACAAATTACATAAACCAAATGCAGAGAATCAGTACAAATTACACCAACCACACTAGCTTCCAAACACTTGCTTCTTGCCGACACACTATGGTCCAAGGTCTTGTTCCTGCAGACTATTAACCAAATGCAGAGAATCAGTAAGCAAATTAAACAAACAGGATGCAAGCATTACCATTAAGCGATCAGAACACCATATACAACACAAACAAGAACAACACTTACGATTTCAGGCTGAGTGTAAGCAGAAAGCAACTTAGTGATTAGATTGTCCTTAAGAGACATTTCTTTCTCTGATAATAAGTCAGATCTTTGAATGAGGCTGTCAAGAACCTTATACTTGTTGTCCTTCTCCTTTATCTCCCAGAGAGATTGAAGCTCCTTCACACAACCAATATCTTCACTCTTACCTTTTGCCTTGTCATTTTCCTTGGCCTTTTCCTTGTCAGCCTTAACACCAATAGGCCTCACCATTGGGTCTTCTTCTCCATTGGCAGGAGCAGCATCATTTAGTTTTGACTTCTTCTTCCTTGGTTTGGTTTTGCAGTGTAGAAGGTGCATCATTTATGATCATTCTTCAGAATTCTCCAAACATGGTCAAGTGTGAACTTGACCTTTTGATCCTGGTGGTATAACTTGTGTGCCAGCACAAGTACATCATCATGAGGATTCTCTATACTGCGAGGAATGCGTTCTGCACACTCATAGTAGCCAGCAAATTTCATGACTAGCTCATTCATCTTTTGCCATTTCAGCTTGCAAGTATTACCCTCTCGAATTGCAAGATTTGCAACCTCAGGACACTCTCTATAATAACCAGCAACTCTCTCCCAAAAAGCCTTTGATCTTGGCTCATTGCCCACTATACTATCTTTCGAAGTGTTCAACCAAGCAGAGGCAAGAGCCTTTTCTTCAGGGACACTCCATCTAACCTTAATTAAGGGTGTAGGTGTTTGGTTACAAGGGGACAGTGTCTCAGCACAAGTTTCAGGATAAGAGGATTCTTGTTGACTCAACAAAAGATTGGTAGAAGACTAGGTGGAGGAAAATGTAGCAGAAGAATCCATGATTAGAGGTAATTAACAGATTTATGTTTTGGTTTACATCAGTTTAAGTCATAATAAAGGCACAACCTCAATACTGACCACCTAATTTGTATTGAATTACGGTGAGTTGTGTTTGAGACACTAGCCATCACCTTAAACACAGACTTAATAAGTCTCATCACCATTAACTGAACAATACAGTTAACAAGAGGTTTAGTTAGATGACTAAGTTTAGTTACAATTCAGTTTATATTTTAGTTTAAGTGGCAGTTTACTTTAGTTGAAATCAATTTTAGTTTACTTATTCAAATGTACTTCAAATCAGTATAGTTATAATTCAGTGTAAGTTTACTTAATCATATATAGTTATAATTCACTTATAATTTCAGTAAACGTTACTTATACTTTTAGTTAACTTTACTTTTACTTTCAGTTTACTTTACTCTACTTTCAGTTTACTTTATCACTACACATTTATATCAAGCAGATAGAAGTCACAGTTTTCATAATAAATGAGAAAACAATATGCAGTGTGCATTTACAAACCAATGCAACAAACCAGTTCGATTTCAATTTACAATTACATACAATAATTCAGTTCTAGAAGTGTTAGAACATTTCCGATTATTTCAGTTCAAGATAATTACAGTTTACAATTCAGTTGTAGACAATTCAGTTTACAATTACTTTGCAGCATTTACCACACTTCAACCGCTTTCTAAACCTATTTCAACCACTTTCTATATCAGTTTGCAGAATTTAAACCAGTTGTCATCAATTTCTATACCACTTTGCAGAACACACCCAACCTATTCAATAGCCATAAATTTCTATACCATAAAAAACCTACCTAATCTTTTATTCAGAACATTAAAGAGGATTGAGATCTTACCGTATCACCAGTGGAGATTCTGAGCAGGATTGATGAGGACATGAAGGAGTTATGACCTTCTGACCTAGAGCTGCAAAAACATGAAGAAGATTGGGAGTTAGATTATGTTCAAATTTACCACAATTCTAGACTCAAAACCATGAACAAAATCCTATTGCAATTCATAATGAATTTACAACAATTCTAGCATAACCAAATTCATAATGAAGTCTACATTTACTCTTTAGCTGAAGCAAATTTAAGTACTCGAGCAGACATTTATGATTCAACCATACAGAGAAAGACAAAGAAAATTGTTTGGGAACAAACCTGGATGAGATTCATATGTGGAGACTTCTTCCTCCCAAGAATAGCAATACTGAAATATTCCAATTCATGAAACAACATAATCACAAACCATTAATCACAATCATAATCACAATAAGAGATGAGATAATTACAAAAACCCTAATCGAAAACCATGAATCAAGAACAGAATCAGAATCAGAGATGAGATAATTACAAACCCTAATCGAAAACTAAGATCATATACAACTACGAATCATCATAGGAAACCCTAGATATCTACGAATCATAGAGAGGAAGGACTTATCTGAATCGTGTAACTCTGATTCTTTCCCTGTCTCGACATGCAAACGATTCATCTCATCTTCATCAAATCCATTAAATTCTCTCTTTAGTGATGTGCTAATCGATTCAACAGAGAGAGAGCGAGAGAGAGAGAGAGCGCGCGAGAGAGAGAGAGCGCGCGCGAGAGAGAGAGAGCGCGAGAGAGAGAGAGAGAGAGAGAGAGAGAGAGAGAGAGAGAGAGAGAGAGAGAGAGAGAGAGAGAGAGAGAGAGAGAGAGGAAGAGAATCGATGACATAGCTCTCCGACAATTTATCATGGCCGGAGTAGACGATCGATCGGCGAAGAGAAGAAATCGCCTTTCGGAGAACACGGGGAAGAGGAAAAGATTTTTACGTTTAAGATTTTTTTTTCTCACTTAGGGAAAATCCGATACACGGAGCCAATCACGTGGAGCCACGTGGCCTCTGATACCGTCTCAGTAGTTTCCGTGGGCTGAGACGTATCAAGCCTAATACTCATTTAAATTTCATTTTTTCTTTATTTTTGAACCATTAATATTAAACTAATACTAAAAGTTTTCTTATGATACCCATATAACATCACCACTAATCAAGCTCTAACACTTCTATTTGCAATGGTATCTCCAACCCTATTTCACTTGTCAATTTCAGATACAGTTTAATATACAATATTTTCCAACCCATTCATTTCTAAATTCAAAACAGAGTAAAAAAATGAATTTATTCCAAATATAAAATAATCGTATTGTTTATTTTAAATTAGAGTGGGCTTGCAATAAAACTCAACTCCATTTTAAAATTACTCTAGTTTAAAGTAGGGCTGGGCACGGAGCGGATATCCGGAAAAAATCCGGTATCCGCGATCCGCTCCGTTTTTTATGGATAGTTGTTTTTCCGATCCGATCCGAACCGTTAAATTTCGAATATCCGAAAATTCGGATATCCGACTTTTTTTAGGATATCCGCGAATATCCGATCCGATCCGTTATAAATTGAATATCCAAATTTTTTTTTAGATATCCGATCCGATCCGTTATAAATCGATCCGATCCGTTAAATTTTTAATTGTTATTTATTTATTTTATTATTTTATCATAATAAAAATCAAATATTTTAAAAAAATGAATGAGTTGAATATAATTTTTCACGCTCGTACATCTATAATAACAAAAAATAAATAAATAATCATATATATTAGATATATATTTTATATTATAATATATTTAACAGATCGGATCAGATATTTGGTTTTTCTAAAATGATATTTGCTATTTGCTTTGTTTTCTACGGATACTTAAATTTGGTATTTGCTTTGCTTTGAAATTTTACGGATATCCGGATTCATCGGATCGGATCGTAACGAATAGCGAATCGGATCGGATTTGACGGATTTTTTGCCCAGCCCTAGTTTAAAGTAAAAAACTTAAATAATATGTAGGAAATGCTCACCAAATCAGCTTGGAGTTTATCATTTTCAGTATGTAAATGTCAACATCAGACGCACCAACTTCTATGTCCACAAGAATGAAAATTTTGAGGAAGAAGACGTCACAAATAAAATAAAATAAACAAAAGAAAATGAAAATGAAAATGAAGGTAGAGCCAGTGAGTAGTTAATTCCGGTGGTTTTCTGCTCATCGACTACTACCCTCCCGCCGTATTCAATTCTCCATCTTCTTCCTCCTCTCTCTCTCTCTCTTTAAAAAACCCTAATCTCCTCTCCTCATTGCTTCACCCAGAAAACCAATGGAGATCTGTACTTACTTCAAATCCCAACCCACCTGGCTCCTCTTCCTCTTCGCTCTCGGATCCATCTCCATCTTCAAATTCACCTTCACTCTCCTCAGATCTTTCTACATCTACTTTCTCCGTCCCGCCAAAAATCTCCGGCGATACGGATCCTGGGCTCTCATCACCGGACCCACCGACGGAATCGGAAAAGCTTTCGCCTTTCAATTAGCCCAGAAAGGGCTTAATCTAGTCCTTGTCGCTCGTAATCCCGATAAGCTCAAAGATGTCTCCGATTCGATCAGATCTAAGTACAGTAAGGTCCAGATCAAGACCGTTTTGATGGATTTCTCCGGCGATATCGATGAAGGTGTGAAACGGATCAAGGAAACGATCGAGGGTTTGGAAATTGGGATTTTGATTAATAACGCAGGAATGTCGTATCCTTTCGCTAAGTATTTTCATGAGGTTGATGAAGAATTGCTTAATAATCTGATCAAGATCAATGTTGAAGGAACTACGAAAGTTACTCAAGCTGTGTTGCCCATTATGCTTCAGAGGAAGAAAGGAGCGATTATTAATATGGGATCTGGTGCTGCAGCTCTGATTCCGTCGTATCCTTTCTACTCTGTTTATGCTGCTGCCAAAACGTAAGGATTTGTTTTGTTGGTTTTGTTTGTTTTGGTGTGTGATTGTTTTGTGTGGTTGTTAAGGAGTGATTTTGTTGGTTTTTGTTTGTTAGGTATGTGGATCAGTTCACTAGGTGTCTTCATGTTGAGTACAAGAAGAGTGGGATTGATGTTCAATGCCAGGTGAGCTTTCTTGAATCGTTGCTGCTTCATTTTTTTGTCTCCATGGATTGGCTTTGCTTGAGATTTGGAAATTGTTAAGAGAGTAGATGGTTTTGATCTCGAGTACATCTTTGTAAGAACAGAAGTAGGATTAAGCAATGAGTAAAACCAACCTTATCTTTTTCAGAATAGAGGGATTATAGGTTATTGTAGGATTTGCTTGACATTTTGTATGGGAATTGTTAAGAAAATAGATGGTATTACCTTAAAGTGGATCTTTGTAAGAACATTAGTAGGATTAAGCAATGAGTAAACACTAACCTTATGTAAGAACTGAAGGTAGTACTGCCGAGGGATCATAAGTCAAGGTAGGATAGTAGTCCTTGGCTTATCCAAGTTAATCTTTGGCCCCATTTAAGATTTTTTAAGAACAGAAGTGTCTGACAGTCAAGACAAGATAATGTGTAAAATACTGTTTCTTGAATCCATAGAAGAAGCCATGATTGTTTCTTGAATCCCTAGAAGATGTGTTGTATTTGTCATGGTTTTCTTACCCTATTTCAGTTTACTTAGTGGACCTATAAGGTTAATGATTTTTGTTCAAAGCTTAATTTAGTGGTAAGCTAACTTGTTTTTGCAAATGAGGAACTATTGCTGCACACATATCTTAGTTACTTATAGGATGTGATATATTGTTTGTGACTATTGATTGAGGCCGTTTATGTCCAAAAATAGAAAACTATGGAATCTGTCTCATGATGATAAAATGTTTTTGGATGTAGAATCCTTGCTCCAAATATTGTATTTCAACTGCTAATAATATGTGGCACTTTCCTTGTATGTTATAGCTGTATGTGGAACGCAACGGCTCACAGTACTCAATTACTACTGATTATATGGCTAAATGGGTGATGACTGATTTCACAGGTTCCCTTGTATGTTGCGACAAAGATGACTTCAATAAGAAGAGCATCCTTCTTAGTGGCATCGCCAGAGGGTTACGCAAAGGCAGCACTGCGTTTTGTAGGCTATGAAGCACGTTGCACACCATACTGGCCTCATGCTCTCATGGGTTTCGTAGTCTCTGCATTGCCCGAGAGAGTTTTCGAATCATTCAACATTAAGAGGTGCCTTCAGATCCGGAAGAAGGGCCTGCTTAAAGAATCCAGGAAAAAAGAGTGAAACTGGTGTTTAAGTTACTGCAAGATTTTTCTTCTTCTTCTTCTTCAGTTGG
Organism: Draba incana; assembly: GCA_963576765.1. Classification (NCBI taxonomy): domain Eukaryota; kingdom Viridiplantae; phylum Streptophyta; class Magnoliopsida; order Brassicales; family Brassicaceae; genus Draba; species Draba incana. The sequence goes on from OY755209.1 coordinate 24,987,159, forward strand.
TTTCTTGGAAGTTTATGTTCTGAATCTTTGGAAGACTTGTAAGCTTTTAGTTTCCGAAATGTTTTTACTATTTTAAAATTGAATATCCTAACTTGCACGAATCATCGATCCTCTCTGTTTTTCATTTATTTCAATAAAATTGATTTTTTTGTCCACAAATATATTAAAATTGGTAAATTTTGATAATTATCCTAAATTTTAATGAAAATTTGGAAACTACATATAATTTATAGGAATTAGAGAACTATACTTTTTATTTTAGAAAAATACATAAATACTCCTATATATTTTAAAGGGTTAACTAAGTGTATAATAGGTTGGGGGTCTTTAATTAGGTGTATAACATGTTCTAATTGAAAATTAGGTGTATAACACCTATTAAATAAAAATGACTAAAATACTCTTAATGATCTTGTTAGTTATAGATAGTTGACTATTATGTTATTTAAATAGTTGACTATATGTTAATTCAAATAGTTGATGCCATTTTTTATTAAAATAGTTGACTATATGTTAATTATGAAAAATGGCATCAATAGTACACAATGATTATAGCTGCCTATTTATGCATGCATAGTCAGCTATTCGTTTTTTTTTTTCACATTTATCTGCGAATAACCAACTATCATAGTTGACTATGTAACACATTCTCTATGTAAACGAGTGTTTTTATTCTAGTTATAATATAGTTTACTTTTTTCATAATTCACTATGATTATAGTTGATTACTTATGCATGCATAGTCAACTATCTCGTCTGCGAATAACCAGTTATCATATCAAAACAAGGGCAAAACGGTCATTCTAGATATGATGCATGTTATTTACCTAAATATAATTTTTTCATTAAAATAGTTGACTATATGTTAATTATGAAAAAATGGCATCAATAATACACAATGATTGTAGTTGCCTATTTATACATGCATAGTCAGCTATTTGTTTTTTTTTTACATTTATCTGCGAATAACCAACTATCATAGTTGACTATGTAACACATTCTCTATGTAAACGAGTGTTTTTTTATTCTAGTTATAATATAGTTTACTTTTTTCATAATTCACTATGATTATAGTTGATTACTTATGCATGCATAGTCAACTATCTCGTCTGCGAATAATCAGTTATCATATCAAAACATAGTTGACTATTATAACTGAAAAATAAAATAAGGGCAAAACGGTCATTCTAGATATGATGCATGTTATTTACCTAAATATAATTTTTTCATTAAAATAGTTGACTATATGTTAATTATGAAAAAATGGCATCAATAATACACAATGATTGTAGTTGCCTATTTATACATGCATAGTCAGCTATTTGTTTTTTTTTTACATTTATCTGCGAATAACCAACTATCATAGTTGACTATGTAACACATTCTCTATGTAAACGAGTGTTTGTTATTCTAGTTATAATATAGTTTATTTTTTTCATAATTCACTATGATTATAGTTGATTACTTATGCATGCATAGTCAACTATCTCGTCTGCGAATAACCAGCTATCATATCAAAACATAGTTGACTATTATAACTGAAAAATAAAATAAGGGCAAAACGGTCATTCTAGATATGATGCATGTTATTTTACCTAAATAGAATTTAGGTCATGTTAAATCCTTAATTATTAGTGCAATGGGTATTATTGATGCTAATTTCCCTATTTTAAATTATTATATCAATTTAAAATAATAAAAAATTATTGAATTGAAAATGAAAATTAAATTTTATATTTAGTTTTAATTTTTTTTCAAATTATTATGTTAATTAATTATTTTATAAAAGCTAAAATTATACTTACAAAAACGAAATTTTTTGAGATATGTCACTTTCCCATGCCACTTTTCAAATATGTCACTGTTTGAAAATCATTACAAGTATGCCACTCTTTTTTTTAATATTCCTATTTTGTCCTTATTACAAACTAGATCTGATTTTTCTCTTTCTCATCCAGATTTCGTTTTTCTCTCTCCCTTTTCCGGATTTAGCCATCATGAGATCGGATCTCACTGTCACTGAATTCGATTCTCGCTGTCTCTCATTTCACCATCTCCAATCTCTGTCTCGATTTCATCTACGAAGATTTGAGAATTGTTAAGAAAGAACATGGATTTGAGATTGGATCGAGCGGATATAAGAAAAAGAAGAAAAAAAGAAGAAAAAGATTAGATCTCAAAACAAATTCAAACCCACAAACGACTATTGTGCATTTAGGGTATAGTTTTTGGGGTTTAGGATTTTAGGATTTAGGGTTTTAATTTACAGTATAACTTTTTTTAAGAAAAATATGAGGTTTTTAAGCAGTTTATAAGATTTTTAAACAGTTTTACAAGGTTTTTAAACAGTCTTACGAAACCTTTTAAAAATACTTAAAAAAATTTTAGAAGCCTTTTAAACAGTTTTATAAACCTTTTAAAAGCTTATATAAACTTTTTGAAAACTATCATGAGCTTTTTAAACAGTCTTATAAAACCTTTTAAAAGTCTTATAAATTATTTTCAATTGTTCAGTTTTTTTATGACATATACAAATTTCTTATAAAACTGTTTATAAAAAACGTAAAAACCCTAAATCAATAAGGAGATACAAAACTCTTATAAAACTGTTTAAAAACTTTATAAAAAACAGAAAACCCTAAATCAGTAAGAAGATACAGAACTCTTATAAAACTGTTTAAAAACTTTATAAATATGGAAAACCCCTAAATGAGTAAGAAAAACATCAAAAACAGATCTAAACCAAAAACTAACCAAAACTCAGATCTGTAACAAAAATCTAGCCAAAAACTCATATCTATAACAAAAAACGAACAAAAAACTCAGATATGTAACTAAAATCAAGTACTCCCTCCGTTCCTAAAAGATTGATGTTGTAGAATTTTCACAACTATTAAGAAAACACATTAATTCTTAGTTATAAATGTCTTGTTTTTGTACTAAACAATTTTCTATGACTCTAAATCAATAGTAACTCAATAAAACCAATTAATGTGTCTTGGAATTTACAATTTATCATTATTTTTTCATTAAAAATGTATTGACAATGTAAAAAATCAATCTTTTGAAATATTTGTTTTTCCTACAACATCAATCTTTTGG
>OY755209.1:25590460-25851696 GCA_963576765.1 Draba incana
GTCGATCGACACTACTATAGTGTCGATCGACACTGCCTTTAAAACATGTTTATAATGTGTATCAAATACACATCATCTAGATCATTACATTAATGATCATTCCCTTATAAAGTGAATCCTATTCGCTTAGGTGTGTGACCCTGTAGGATCATATAATACTAGTAATGAGTTCATAACTCATAGATCATAAGCGGCTTCTAGCAAAACGTAATGACCACCTAGTATCATATGAATGTCTGATCTCGACATCACAACTGTCACTGGAGTGAATACAAGTGTGATTTCAGGACATTCCCAACAAGCAGTTGGTAGATTCCTTCCCGAACCACGCTTCGTAACCACAAGGCAGGGACTGCTATCTTTTTCGGGTTTCCTAAATCCAATCTTCCGCTCGGCCGGTATTCGACTTGAGGACCACAAAGCTAATGGTGATCGAAATTACTTGTGCAAAAAACATCTTCATTCCACGCAGATGTTTTTCTCCTCATCACAAGGCAAAGATTCATTCAGATATTGATACCGCACCCTTCGAAATGGGAAGCGTCAGCTCACACTGCCTAATTTGGAGGCCACCGCGATCAACACCAAGGACAGCATCCGCTTTGTCACTGTGTGATTTTTGTGCGATTTAGATCGACCAAGTGGTCAAGCACAAGCAGACAGAAAAATTGATTACTGTGTGATTTAGATTGACCAATATCTCTTGAACTTTCTCTTTTGAAACAACTTGCTAAGATTCGGATTTGTTTAGGCTTTACTATGGTTCGGATTTACTAGATATTAGTTGGGCTATGGTGTGTGTTGCTTTCCCTTAGACGATTTTGTGCCTAAATTCCAAAATCTAGAGAAAGAAATTGACATTTTGCCTCACTCAGGTTGTAAGAACGAAATTGCATACAGTTTAGGGGAATTCTTTGTTTGATGGTGCATCTGATTTCAGTTGAGCTTGCTAATGCTAGCTAGTTGTTTACACCTTGAAATGTTTTACAACTAATCATCACAACTTCATTGATCACAACCTTTGATCTCTCAAATTTGGTAAGAAAAATTTTAAAGACAAACTGATCTTGCAATATAAAGCCTCTTTGATGACTCTGTTGCATCTGGAGCGTTTGGAACGATACACATGTAACCTTCTTCGGGTCCAAACTTGGGGAAAATAGACGACACAGAGCTTGGTTGATTATTTATCTAATTTGTGGCAAACTAAGTGAGCAGGAAAGTAGTAGAGTATGGATAAGGTTAGGTAACACTAGTACAAGTATGTTTTGAAAACACTTAGACCATCTCCATCCATGTGTCTTACCAAGGATCTTGTGTCTCAAAAAAAATGAAAAATAAATAAAAGAGAAGAGAGAATAAAGAAAAGTTTTTAAACAAGAACTTTAAGATCTTATGTCTAAATGATATGTTGTGATTGGTTGAATGTATTTTTAATAAATTAAAATTTAAATAAATAATTAAATAATATTAAAATTAATTAGTTAAATTTTTTTGAAGATCTTTATTGATGGAAATGCTCTTAGAGTTTTTTTTCAAGTAGACCCGTAAACTTAGAGTAAACACCATATAAGTTTCAGTGTCTCTTGTTCAAGCAAGACTCTGCTAAAGCCTAAAAAAAATTGATAAAATTTGTTACCGCATAGTCACATTTTTGCATTATATGATCGTCTCTTTCGAAAAATGTTATCCATATAGTCAGATTCTCTAAAAAACACCATATAAGTTTCTGTGTCTCTTTCGATGATTCACCAATAAAATGTTATCTTAATATATTTCGTATGAGCCCTATACATAGATTTGCAATTTTTCACTCTTCTCTCTCTTCCGTACACTCGCCTTTTTTTAATTGAAAATCATCTATTTTGTGTTGTTTGTTTTGTTCATATGTTATCCATTTATAAATGTCACCAAAGTATCACATGATTCTTCTAAACTGGAAACAACAATTTCTCAACATCAAGAAACATCTGACATTCTTTATATTCTTCAACGTTAGATGCATATATAAATGTAAGAATACTAAAAATCGAGACGTGGTAACCGCAAATTTATGATGGATATGGTAAATTACAAAGAAAACATAGAGATATTCTTCAGAACAAATATACAAAAGACAAAAAGAAGCCTAATTGGAGGGGAGAGGTATAATAAGCTGAGAAGAAGTGAATAATGATATGATTGATCACTTGTGTACAATACATCTTTCCATGGGTGTTGTAAAGTGGCTACTTCAGGATCGAAACATGGATAGGAGGAGTTGTAGGACCAAAATTTTGGAAGACTACGAATCAGTTATAAATTGCGATAAGAAATACGTTAAGGGAAGAAAAGTATTGCGGAGGTGAGACGAATCTGTTTTCTTAACCTTTTGAATCACCCGTATTCGCGCTCACTCGAATCACGGTTCTAACGAACTAAAAATATCTACGATACTCTCGAGACACAAATTATTTTTTAGAGAAGAAATTGGGAGATTACCAGAGAAATTTTAGAGAACAAGAATTCTTGTCTGTGAACAAAAAAACTATTGTTTAATAAGAACAAAATTATTCTTGTATTAGGGAGAATAAAAAATCCTGTAACAGAGAGAAATGAAATTGTGTTGCGTGTGTGTTTTTCACAAGTGAGTAATGGTCCATTTTATAGACGTTTCTCAGATCGCATCATACACCCCTTCACACTTACTTTCAAACCGAACACAATTTCTCAAAAAGAGAAAAAACAACTCTCACAATTGTTTTTAATATTTGGCCACTTTTTTCGTAAAGGCAAACTGCCCACGACAAACTTTGATTGTTATGATTGTTTTTTTTTTCATCATCAATTTAAAACAATTAATTTTCAATGTCCATGTTTGTGTTGACTCCATAAACACCAAATCATGTCATTAATTCACATACGTTTATCGCTTAGGATTCTCTATTCAAATTGAATAAATTACGTTAGCACTCTAAATTATTAAGATTACACTTTGTGTCAATCATAATTTGATCTAACGTTTTTATTCTTTATTCTTATTTAGAATTAATTCATGAGATATTTTAAGTTTTGTGTTAATCATAATTAACCACAAATACTAAAAATAATTTACCAAATTAAATCCATATCTCAATTCCAAATTATTTGACAAGACCTATTTTATCTCAATTACATCAAAATGTAATTATAAGGTTTTTAAACCTTATTATTTGAGACATCTCCATGAACTCAAATGCTCATTATTTTATTTCTCATTCACATTTTAAAACCCATTTTTCATAAACCAAATTGCCTAATACAAGGCCTATTTGTTTAATCAAAAAATGGTTCCAACAGGAGTTACCCGATTAAACCGAGCGAGGCCAAAGAGGCCATTCAGATAACCGATCTGGACGATTTCGTCAATGTCTTACTTAGTAAACATCCCACTTCCAGCAAAGAGAGATCCTATGGCTCCATCTACGTTGAGTACAAGGTTGTTCGCTTTAGAGAGTGTGTATGTCTCTACTTGGACTCCGTAGTCCATGACCAAGCGAATTTCTGAAGCAGCTCCACTCTTTTGTCTCTGTTGTCTCTACTACATGGAAACCCAATAGTTGATGAACATTCTTCCCATCATGATATTTGAACAAACAAAGCTAAAGATCAAACACAAAAGACTCCTAGTATCATCTCAAAGAACAAGCCCAATTCAAATCATGAAGCCGAGTTCAAGCACCAAACCAACAACTAGAACATTATTCAGATATAGATATCAATCACATTCCTTGATCACATAAGCAATTCCCAATTAACGTTTCTAAAGGATTTGAAAATAAGCAAAAGGAGCCAAAAGTTCAAATTTCAAATCCAAAATTAGGACTTTGCAACCGGATTGAAATCCAACGGATAAGAGAGATTCTCAGTCGCGATGACTGATTAAGTTGTGCTTATGTGGCCGAGTGACCCCATTAGGATTCCGAGCTGCCGTCTCGGGCGGTGTCAAAGAGCGTGAACGCTTCCTTCATCGATGAGACTTGATCGTCGCATAATCCGCATCTTCGATTCTTCCGGGTTTTCGGGTCGGGTCGGGTCTTTTGCTCTCTTTTTTTTAGGGGTGGGCATAATTCCCGTTCCGTACCGAACCGTCCCGTTCCGTTCCATTCCCGACCCTATATTCCCGTTCCATATTGAATTATATTCTCAAATGGTACAAGTGAGTGATTCCCGTTTGGGAATGGGACAGGACGGGACGGGAACGGGAATTCCCGAAGTCCCATTTGTCCCGAAGTAAATATTTACTTGTATAAAATATATCTAAGTAGATATGAGTTTCTTAGTTTTCCATATATGTTACTATGTGAGTAATTTTTTTTGTATGCTACAAATCATTTGCAAGAAAAGATTGATCCGAAAATTGTTTTACCTGTTGAGATTTGAGATTTGAGAGTGTTGGTTTACTTAGAATTTTATTTTATTTTAGTAAGACTTTAGTTTATTAAGTTGCAAGTGTTGGTCCACTTAAAAAATTATTTTATTTAATAAGACTTTAGTTTGTTCAATTGCATTTTGGTAGTACTATGAAACAAGTTTGAAAGTTATTTTAATTTATTGAGATTTTTTATGATTTTAGTTTATGATATTTCATTTTGCTATTGTTTTGAGATTTTTTTTTGAAAATTTTTTTTGTCATGTTTTTTCGGGAATTCCCGTTTCGATCCTGTTCCGTTCCGTCCCGATCTCGTCCCGTTCCATAATATATATGGGACATAAATGGGACAAATATTTTGATTCCCAAATACCCGTCCCGTTCCCGTTCCCGAAAATTCCCGTCCCAAATCCCGTTTGCCCACCCCTACTTTTTTTAATCGTCTGGAACTATTATATAGAGATTACAATCATCATTAAACTAATTTGATCAATTTGACCTAAAATAATATTTTGATGATACTCCACTGCATGTTGTCTTTGCAATTAGGGTGAACAGCTTCTACATAGGCTTCCATGATGCATCAACTCTCCCCGACCAACTGCTCTGCATGTACGACATCCCCGACGATGGACATGGTCTCCCTAGACGACTCTGAAGCTTCTGAAAAGTGTCCTCCATGTCTAGGAATCGAACCCCAAACATGGTGTAGAAGCTTTTATACCCTTGACCACTGGGCCAAGGGGCTTCCACAATTCAAATGTTTGTGAATTTGAACAACAGAGTGACCTTCCGTTTTATTAATTTATTATTAATGTTATGATTACGTAATATAAACATCGGGTGAATGTGGTTAATAGCCAAGAAAAAAATTATAATAAAAAAAGTTACAAAAAAACCTAGATCTAATGGGTAGAATTGTGCCACATATAATGATTTTTGTTAGATTTTAAGATATGTTTTTTTTTGCTATATGGCCTAATTTCCCAAACTTATTTATATCCCTCTCAGCAAGTATCATGATTCCTCTAAGTTTTGTGTCTTCATCAATCTTCATCTGCCATAGAAGTTCTTGTCTTTCTTCTCACCATTTTGTACGGGATTGCTAACCTCTTGACCCATATACCATAACATAATCATAGGTTGTAATTGAAAAATTGACGGAGGGTCATTTATATTGTTCTTGAAAGATATTGAGAAATCTTGTGGAGAAAAGCATCATAAGTTTCCCCCAAAAAAGAAGTAGATTATCATTTCTTAAACAAAATAGTATTTTATTTTCTATTGTTATTTTCTCAAATCACTCTTACTTATCATGCATAATCTGAGTTCACAACTTCACAAACATGAAATGACTGGTAACAAAACACAAGTTATGTTTAATCTTTGATCAACACAAACAACTCTTAACATTATTGTACCCACAAAACAGCAGAAAGTAAAAGAAAAACCCAACAGCAACATCATATGGTTTTTTATTAAGTAAGAATAGCATCGCAATGCAAGAAGTCCCATAGGGTTCCAAGAGCCTCTTTAAGCATTTCCAAAACACAACCCCTCTCATTGTTCTGCTCCTGCAAGACCACAAGTGTGTAATAATCTTTATAAGCCACTATCAGTAGAATTTCAAAGAATGCAAAAGGTACAATAATTAACCTGTAACTTAGTATTAATGCCTTTAAGAGTCAGAACCACCCCTCTATCGATTCCCCCTGCTCCAGTCCTCTCATTGAATCTATCAGTCTTTCTAACCCTAAGACATAGAGTTTGGTTTCTGTAGACTGTAGATTTAACATGACAAGCTTCAAATACTTTGTATCCATCCCCAGATGAAGATTCACTAAGCGGCCACCTTAAACCACCTTTCACATTTGGATCAACAGTCGCTGAATCTAGTAGCCCTTTAATGTTAATCATCTCTTGCTCCTGCCAACCAATGAAAGGTTTACCCAATTTTTAAGTCCAAGAGAGGCATTACTTATCCGGAAGAAATACATATATCAAATTTAACTCACAGTAAGAGTCGTCATTTTCCTTTTAGCAGAGAGCATGAGTCTCATGTCAAGATTCTTATCAATGCCTGACACATCGACAACCAAATGCCTAACATGATTAAGCTCGACCTGTGCAAAAGCAAAACTCAAGCTTCCATGTAAGATGTTAGAAGACAAACCAAATAAAAATATGGCACATATCAAGGTAATATCAATGATGAGATGAATCATTTGTTCTCAAAACAATATTTCTCAATGAAGTTATTGGTTTGTTACGTAAAATAGTTGATAAGTCTTGTTGTTTACTCTAGTACTTATCACATACATACAAAGAACATGAGACTTGCCTTGTAAAAACTGAGGTGTCCATCTTCCTTAAGGATACATTTACAATGGATGGTTTCATTGGGACGAGTATAATGTGATACCTGAGAATAGAGGCCGGACATAACAAAACATATTCAAATGACATCGAAATGATTGGTCTATCTAAGACATCAAAATAAGTACCTTCACAATGTATCGTTCCTTTTCCTTCTCAAAACAAAATTCATGACTTGGTACAACCTTAGTCTTGATGTGTTGTATGTAAGAAGTTGGAAGGTCTACAGAGAATATCTTATTCATGTTTTTTCGCGAACATACAACCAACAGACCAGGACCAGCATGACGCCTAGGTTTATGTTGCATATGTTAGGAATGAAAAACAGTGTTTTTTTGTTGTTGTAAGCAACGACATATTAACTATTAAGATCAAAGGCTGAATAATCACTTACCCAAAGAAGATATTTTTACCAAAACTAGCAACCAATCTCAATAAACGATGATTCTCCTCGTCCATTACAATCATAGCTCGCTCATATGCCAACACAAGATCCTCCTCGACCTTCTCTGCTACTAACAAAATCCACCGAGATCTTTCTTCTTTGCTCTCTCCAATATTCATATTTTCTGAATACAAAACCACACTTATGGCATGACAAAATAGTCGCTTTGTTTCGTCATCTAGAATTCTAGATGATATTAATTTTGTCAAAACACATAGGCCAAAGGCCAGATTCTGCATGTTAAGACACTAACAAACACAGTCTCTTTACCTTTATGGACATCGTTGTTCATCAATATTGAAGATTTTTTTGTTGGGATAGCAATCCAAGTCCCACATCTGAAGTTTGGACAAGATATGTCTAATATATAAGTAAAGTCCATCCAACTTAGTATGAGGCCTTTTGGGAAGGAAACCAAAAAATAAATCCGTGCGGGCTTTAATGCTTCGGCCCAAAGCGGACAATATCATACTAATTTGGGAAGTTGGACATGGGCTTAAAAAGCCTTTCAACATGGTATCAGAGCGGTAACGATCCTGGAGATCTGAAAAAGTGATGGACAATTAAATGATGTGGGAGCAGACGATGGCAAAAGGAGTTCCAACACGTCAGAAGGAATTGACGCTAGACCCTAGCAACGTCAGAAGGAATTGACGCTAGACCCTAGCGAAAAAACGAGATGGGTACAAGATGGTACTTAAGGTTTAGCTAGAGGGGAGGACACGAGTCATGTGGTCCTTGGTTTGAAGGGGAGAATGTTGGGATAGCAATCCAAGTCCCACATCTGAAGTTTGGACAAGATATGTCTAATATATAAGTAAAGTCCATCCAACTTAGTATGAGGCCTTTTGGGAAGGAAACCAAAAAATAAATCCGTGCGGGCTTTAATGCTTCGGCCCAAAGCGGACAATATCATACTAATTTGGGAAGTTGGACATGGGCTTAAAAAGCCTTTCAACATTTTTGACAGAATCCGAGGACAAAGGAACAAGCGTAACATATGGAGGAATCTCATCCTCAATTCCATTTGAACTAATAAGAAACCATTTGAGAATGGGATCCCGTGAATATACAATACTATTTGAGTTGAGGTTTTTCTTGAATCTGGTAACAAAGGAATCTGGAACAGGGGAAGGTGTTTTCGGATCCTCCGAAATTCGCTTATGTGGAGGAATATAAGACATGTATAAACCTGAAACTCCCAAAAAAAAAAAAAGCTTTCAAGAATCAAGATCAAGAACGATTGAAAAGAAGAATCACATCTTATGGAAATTATAGGAAACAAATACAGATTTTTTTCTGTGATTTTCAAGTTGAGAGGAGACAAGGAGAATCATTAACCTTTCGTGTTCTGATGTATTGTGCAGAAAAATCTTACAGGAGAATAGTGAATCCCAGGGGACTCTTCACTCCGTTTTTATCATTCCATTGACTCATCGGTCTCTTGAATTTTTTTAATAAATTTGTGTTTGGTTATACTATGAAACAGAAGAGAATAATTTGTGTTCACTTTATTAATAGAAGAGGCAGAGTATATATACAAGATAATGATGCGTAAACCCTAGAAGAGATGAGCTTAATTAGATTACAATGAATATATGATATGGACTCTGGGCTTTATCTCAATACCCTCCCTCAAGTTGGGGGTGAAATGTCTTTAATTCCCAACTTGGAAAGGAGATAAGTAAATGTAGGGGAAGGTAGAGCTTTAGTGAGATTGGAAGTCTTCATAATATCAGCATTATACATTGCCGTCAGGTCATCAAATCGGCGTTTATACCCTGTCGTAGGGTTCTTCAAATAGGAAGGAACAAAACTCACGAGTGTGAGGTCCTGAATCATAGAATATAGAATAGAATATATTGTATTGGGTTGTCTCATACAAGATCATATGACACACATATATATATAGTGATTAACATTAACATATTGTTAACAATACATAATGGAAACTTTCCTAAACACATATTGGAAATATGCTAATAATATAAAGATCTAGAGACTTCTTCCATTTAGGCTTCACGGGGTTCACTTCATAGACGGGCTTTGATGCCCACAATACTTGGTCCGCAAGCTACACGTCTTGCTCCCCAAGATATCTCCAATACTCCCCCGCACGACAAACGTGGTATGCGAAATCATCAAGCAAAACATGTATGTCGTGGACAACTTGTCCAGGACGGACAAAACACCTCCGGGTATAAACTTCAATCTTCAAAAAATAGGGATGAAACTTCAGCTCGTCTTTGGTCTTGATAAAAGGGAATACATCCCGTGGGTGCAACTTGCAACTCCACATATAATTGTCCTTGACTAGGACTGTCCATACATCGGACAAAAAAACAATGACCTAAAGAACATGAGCGTTCAACTAGAACTCCCTACAACCATAACCAAACTCCCCTATAATAGGAGAACTCATGAGAAAAGAAACTGGAAAATTCAACTAGAAAATCCCAATAATAGAATACTTAAGAAATAAATCACTTGTGAAAACCCTAGCCCTTAATCACCATGTTACGGATCTCTAAGACGTCTCTTGTTGCACTAAAACCATGTTAACTTTTAGAATTATAAAACCAAACCAAACGACCAAAAGAAAGAAATAAAATAAATACCCATGATCTTAAGAAACCCTAACCAAAAGAAAACGTAGGTAAAATTCACCTCTAAAAACACCTCCAATAACTATAGTTTAATCTTAAAAACAAAATACGTAACCACTTTCTTGTGATTCACGTCATCATTGTCTCCATCTCCACCGTCTTTGACCTCGTCTCCTCCCATGATCACCATTGAACGTGAGATCGTAAGACTTTTAAACGCGGAAGCTTTTAATTTTGATCCACGAGGATCGACTACTCTGATACCATGAAACAGAAGAGAATAATTTGTGTTCACTTTATTAATAGAAGAGGCAGAGTATATATACAAGATAATGATGCGTAAACCCTAGAAGAGATGGGCTTAATTAGATTACAATGAATATATGATATGGACTTTGGGTTTTATCTCAATATACTACCATATTATATGTCTAACATGTTGATTTATGGGGTCTATTCCATACTTTACCAACAATTATTGTTGTAATAGTGGTTACTTTTAACGATGTTTGTTTAAATATGGGGTCTACTTTACCGACAATTATTGTTGTACCTCACTTGATACATCCATTTTATTTTTTTTAAGTCTACACAATTTTTTTTTTCCCAACACATTCTTCATTACATAAACTTGCATCATACAAAATAGAAGTGGGCAAATGGGATTCGGAACAGGAATTTTTGGAAACGGGACGGATATTTGGAAATCAAAATATTTGTCTCATTCATGTCCCATATAAACTTTGGAATTGGTCAGGATCGGGACGGAACGGAACGGAACGGGAATTTCCAAAAAAAATATGACAAAAAAAAATTATAAAATCTAAATCACGCCAATAAAGATAAGTAGGTCTCATTACATGACGGAATCATATACTTAAGCCAATAAAGAAACCGTATACATCATTGATCAGTAACAATAAACAAAAATAATAATAGAAGAAGAGATAAAAAAGAAAAAAAAAGTGGAATAATATCACTTACGTTCACAGGAGATATCAAAGATTAAAGGAAGTTATGGTGTAGAGTTTGAAGACTGGATGATGCGGCGGCTAACGTTGGTGTCAAAGTCAAAAAGGTTTAATAATCGTGTGATTAGTGTTTACAATTTTATATAAGACAACTTAGAATTTTATATATAATATAATATTAAATAAAAATTTGTAGCATACAAAAAGAGATACTAACACTTATATAAAAAAAATAAGAAACTTATATCTACTAAAATATATTTTTGTATTAGTAAATATTTATTTCGGGACAAATAGGACTTCGGAAATTCTCGTTCCCGTCCCGTCCCATTCCCAAACGGGAATCACTAAGTTGTACCATTTGGGAATACAATCTAATATGGAACGAGAATATAGGATCCAGAATGGGACAGAACGAGATGGTTCGGTACGGAACGGGAATTATGCCCACTCCTAATACAAAGAGAGGGAATTATACATCCTCTTAGAATTTCACAACATAAATTAAATGCAATACAACATAAGATAGATAAATCATCGCTAGAGATGTACATCGGATCCGAGGAAGGCCTCAAATGCGTCAAGATAAACTTCACGGCCAAGCTGAAGCATCTAGGGTTGGTCACTTGGAATTTCCATAGTGACGTTAAATTCGAAATCCTATCTCCAGTAATCGACAAGGCAAAACCGGTTGTTTCTTTTTGTCTCTTACAAACCGCTAAAGAAAACAATACGGTGAGGATATTCGTGGAAGTTCCCGAGCATGGTATATAGGAATACGACCACTCTCAAAGAGGTGGAAGAAGTTGAATTAGTTCTTTTCTTCTTAGGGAAATATGGTGAAATTAAGCTTTTCACTAGGTACAAAGTTGATAAGAATGCCATCATCCTAACAATCGATACCCTAATCCTAACCAAAACACTAAAAAACTCATCTATGGAATTAAGCTTTTGGCTAGAAGATGGAAATTGATACCTTGCGTCTGATGTAATCGAGAAGAAGAATGATAAAAAGTTTGAGAATGATATGAAATAATCAAAGCATTTGAGCAAAATTTAAACTAATACAAGGTAGAGAGAGTGAGAGAGTAGAAGAAGTCATCAATCTCATTAGGGATCACTTGTTGGTATGTCCCCGGCCTCCTCGACCTCCACGGTCACGGTTACCGCGACCACCAACTATCGTCCATTGCATATCTTGGAATTTTTGTGTTGGTTTGAGTAGTCTTCCTCCACGAGATCTCCCTTTCGAGAGCATCACTTGATTCCAATAAAGCAAATCCTTTTACTTCTCAAGATACGGGCATGACATCTATCCTTCTATATAAACGAACCTTTGTATGAGTTGTAGATTCTTTATCCAAGGCTTGTATCATTTGATGATTTACAGTAGTTTGAACTACACCAAGACTACAACAAATAAACGAATGCGAGTGTTACATTTTTAGGAGAGGAAAAAATAACAAAAATGATTTGCTGTCTGTCACCAAATAAACAAACCTTCCAAATCATCCAGAAGTTTTCACTAATAAATCCCAGAAAAAAGGTTTTTTCTATTTAATTTCGAAACAAAGGGACCAAATCACAAATTAAAAAAAAAAGATTTCAAAGGGTTTTAATTTAATTATTAACAAATGATGGATGTGGTTACTTTCGGAATCATAGTCGGAATTATCATCCTCTTCTTCTGCATCGTCTGCTTCATCACCGTTGAAGCCAACTGCATCAATCGCCGATCTTCTTAGCTCTCTCTACAGTCGTCGGAAAAACTCTTTCGATGTCGTTCTCGCTTATAAGAGCCGTGATTCCGTTTCTGGTTTTAGGTCTGTATCTGGATCTGTGCGTAGAAATCGGTTTCTCTCAGTCAACGCCGGCGCGTGAGGATCACGGACACCATCACGGCGGTGGGTGTAGTCATTCGCATGACCACGATCACGATCATCATATCAAGACGGAGCCGGTAAAGATGAAGTTGCCGGAGGAATTAGCCGAGGAAGAGGATATGAAATTGTGTGGGTTTGGTCCTTGTATTCATCATCATCACGACCACGATCACGAATCCAGTTCTAAACTCACCGGATTTGGTATTGAATCATTCAATTTTACGGAATTGTGATTTTAGAATCCATAAGCTTAGCAAATTGTTCTTTTTTTGCAGCATTGTGGCTCAATGCGTTGGGATGCTCTCTTTTGGTTAGCTTGGCCTCACTCATTTGTCTGGTTTTGCTGCCTGTTATGTTTGGTAAGCAAATTTATGTGTATACATGTAATTTTTGTGTTCATGAGTGTAGTTATTCAGGTACAAATTCCTGCTATGAAATTTTTTTGTGAGAAAGGTCTTTTCTTTTAACTAGTTTTTTTTCAATTGTAGTTCAAGGGAAGCCAGCAAAATGGTTTGTTGATGCCTTGGCTCTTTTTGGGGTAAGTCATTTTTATTTTTATTTCATAAATTTTGCTGCTTTAGCTTTTCTTTGGTGGTGGTTGTTCTGAATTAGTAGAAATGTTTGATTCAGCAATCTCTAAGCACACCGTTTTGTCACAAATAGTTTCGATTTAAGTCTATTTATTTGGTGACCAGGCAGGAGCTATGCTTGGGGATGCTTTTCTTCACCAACTGCCTCATGCTTTTGGTACAGTAATGGACACAATTATCTTCCCTCTTTTTCCGACTGTCGATTCCAATTCTGTACAAGTGGTATCTTCTGAAGTGAAAAATATATTTTGTGGCAGGTGGTGGTCACTCTCACTCTAATGATCACCATGATAGCCATGATCATTCTCATTCGGATTCACGCTCACACTCACACTCACACTCACATTCTATACGAGATTTGTCTGTTGGATTGTCCGTTCTCGGTGAGTATCATCAAAACCCTTGGTCTTGGTCTTGTGTATATTGAACGGTAGAGCTGGACAGATTTTACACTTTAATTCAAACATCATTCTTGATTGTCTAGCTGGGATTGTGGTCTTCCTTCTTGTGGAGAAGTTGGTGCGGTATGTCGAAGAAAACTCGTCTGGGTCCAAAACTTGGGGCCACCATCACCACCACCACCATGCAGGTAGTAAGAAACTCAAGGATGAAGACGATGATAACAACGTGGACCAAAAATCTTCCTCAGAGAAAGACTCTAGCGGCTCTAAGGATGGATCTCTCCGTAAGGTGAGAAACCAAGACTTCTATGGCAGATGAGTTTGAATTCAATTGAAACTTTGGATTATGACTTTTGTGGTCCTTGCAGAGAAAGACTTCTGCTGCTGATAAGTCTGATTCAGACGCAGAAATCATTGCTGATGGAAAATTGGACAAACCAGAACAGGAGGAGAAGCATTCAAGCCTAGTCTTTGGTTACCTCAACTTGTTCTCCGATGGTGTTGTAAGTACGTGCTCCTTTTTTCATTTACTAAAAGAAATAGGTTTGATAGTGGCAATGAAAGATTGCAAAAGTGATGCTTCATCTGAGAAGATGAGAATTTGTTTGCGTTTTTGTTGTGCAGCACAATTTCACTGATGGAATGGCGTTAGCAAGTGCGTTTCTCATCTACGGATCAGTTGGTGGATGGTCAAGAACTATGTTTTTACTCGCTCACGAGCTTCCCCAGGAGGTCCCTATTCCATTTCCTAAACAAAATTGAAAATTTGTATAGCAGCAACATATAACGCCTTAAAAGATTTCAATAACTTGCAGATTGGTGATTTCGGGATTCTAGTGAGGTCAGGCTTCACCATAACAAAAGCACTCTTCTTCAACTTCCTTTCTGCACTCGTCGCACTTGCAGGAACTGCATTGGCAAGTCTTTTTTATATCTTCAAACCTGGCTGATCTCTCGAACATTGAAACCGAACTAACTCTGGTGATGTTTTGTCTTGGCCACAGGTCTTGGTATGGGGAAATGAACCGGGACAGTCGTCGCTGATTGAGGTAGTAAATGATTTCGCATTGCTTCGATCTAGTAAGATGTAATTGTTGTTGATATTTGGTTGGGGGATTGAAATCTTGCAGGGATTCACGGCGGGAGGATTCATATACATAGCGGTTGCTGGTGTTCTTGCAGAGATGAACAACTCTGGAAAATCGACAGTTAAAACCAGTGCATGCCATTTGATATCTTTGATGCTTGGCATGAGTGTTGCTCTTGGCATCTCTCTTCTAGAATGATCTCTCATAACATTTTGTTTTGTAACCGATATAGAAGTCCCTAGCGCGGGTTACATATTTGCATTCATTATCCAAATATATGATTTCCTTAGACCTCTATTGAATTATTTACCTTGCTCTGGTTTGCACAAATTGGTAAAAGCTAAATTCAGCATTTCATACCCAAGGCCACAAGTCTTAAAACGTCTATGTAGTATTAACAAAAACACTCATCTGAATAATCCATGAACTTTTCTCGGTTTTTAAGTCTCAGAAAGAATGAGAAAAAATGTCAAACGAGCCACTTGTCTCAAAGAGTTTCTAACAGATTCTCTTACTCATGCACATTATTCTTTTTTTACCAAATGCTATTTGCCAAATCCTTTGAGTATCTATATCAATAGACAATAGGTATAGTACTGTTCAATTACATAAGAAAGGGTTAATTTGCCATAGTCTGAATAGCCGCAGATAGCATCGTTGCTGTCACTGTCATAAGATAGGACATACTCTCAAAAAAAATTATAACTCAAAATCTAACTAAAACCCCTAAATTTAGTGATTAGAAATTGATCCCAAAATCTAACTAGGAACCAATTTTTGGGAGTGCCTTTGAGAGGCCTTTTTCTCTCAACAAGAAAACCCTAGCAGTCAACTCATCTCTTCCTCGCCGCCTCTCCGGCATCCGCTGCGCCTTGCCGCCGATGTTGTGAGAGGGATTTCTTTCCCCTTCCTCTTTTCCTTTTCTTTTATGGTCTTTCATCACCGAAAATGGATCCAAGCTCGTTGCTCTGATGGTTGCGATTCAAATCCAGATGATGTGAGTTGTCTAAGCAGTGAGAATGGTGGTTTCGTTTCCGTAGATCCGGATCCGTAAAGGACAGGAAGCGGAGTTGCGAGACGTTTTCTCCAAGACTACTGCGGTGCTCCTTGGTGGCAGAGTTTGCTCTGGTTTCTCCGACGTCTTTTGAGTGCTTGCTCGGTTGAAGCCTAAATCGAGGCGGTTTAGGGAGTCGTTTAGAGAACTGTCGGTTATCTTCCTTCTTTGATTGCATATCTGCTTGGGGACGGTGGGTCGGATCGGAGAGGTGAACTTCGGCGGCCAAGACTAGCTGGTTTCAAGGCGTGGTTCGGTCTTTCTTCCCACTTGTTCCGGTCGACGCTTGGGTCTCGACGTGGCTCTTCTGGATCCGGTGTGTTTGGGTGTAGATCTGGTCGGTTAACGATGGGGGCGTTAAGAGGCGACAAGGCGTGGTGGCGATCTCTCCCTCCACTTGTTGCTAGCGACAACGGTAAGGCGTGGTGTGGGCCTTCCCTCCACTTACGGTCAAGGCTACGGTTGAGTTCGGAGTGGTCTCTCTCGTCTGCGATCGAGATTGCGGTCTAGGTGATCCCGGAGTTGGTTAACGGTGGTGCTGAGCCGTCCTCTTCTCCTCCACGGCGGTCTCCGGTTAATGCAACCCTTAGTGATTAGGTTAAACTTTTGTTATTGGGCCTATTTAGGCTTTGTATGGGCTCTTTTATTTCTCTTGTATCTTGTTCTACTATATTATCATTAATGAAAACCTTTTAACAAAAAGAAAAAAAAAGAAATTGGCCGCATAGGTGACTTTTGGTTAGATTTTTGAATTAAAATTTTTTTTTTTTAGTTATACAACTAATTATCCATTTTATATTTAGGGTATAGTTTTTGGGGTAGAGTTTAGGGTTTGAAATTTGAGAAAGAAATGTTTTTCAATGATTTTGCTTTTTTCTAATAAAAGATGGCATGTTTGCAATAAATTTTTAAGATGGCATATTTAAAAAAAAAATTTCAAATATGACATGTTTGTAATTCCCCTTATAATATTTAGAATATTAATTTTGAAGTGGAAAATAGAATAATAAAATAGAGAGAAACTCAACTCTATTTTAGAGTTATTATATTATAAAGAAAAATAATAGAGTAATGAGTTGGAGATGTTCAAAATGTGCACGACGGAAAAATTCCACGTCGAAATTGGTCGTTTTAAATCATACATATTCAACGAAACAATATTGAAGACATGTATCGTTGTTGTAATACTTGATTACAATATTGAAACAACATCTCACACGAGTAATCTATGAATAAGTTATAAGTTTATTTAAAGAAAGTAAATTGGCTGAAGGGAAAACTAAAATCCATACTAAAGGCTCAACCCCTAATAATCAAAAGTCGACAAAAGAAAAAAATTGTTTAATTTGGATTCGACTTTTAGTTTTCAACTTTACCTTTTCAAGAAACCTAATTTTCCAAAACCTTTGTCTCGTCTCCCCCCTAATCTCATAGTTGCAGCAAGTCGTAGGTTGAATTTTTTGAATCAGGATTTTCGAGGAAGATAAATGGGTCGTAACAAGCGAAAGCTAAAGCTAAAGCTAGCGAATGGACAAAAGAAGAAGAGAAATGTTGACTTTACTCCTAAATTGAGCAAAAGCTTTGAAGCGGCATCTCACATCTTGCTATTGAAGAGCTTGATCGGTTTTACTCTGAAAGCGACGGTAAATGAAACCCTTCAAAGCATACGGACAACAATGCGTCGTGTTTTTGTCAGTATGTGAAAAAACGGATCCCGGGTTGCTTTTTCACCGAGAAGCAAATACATAATTGGCCTGAAAACTTCAAGGACAAATATCGAAAAAGAAGTTTTGGAAAAAGAAAAAGAAAGATGCAGAGGAAGAGGACGAGGCAGAAGAACATGCCCTCAAGAGTTGATCTCAAACCTCAAAATGCAACAATGACATATATTAAATAAGAAACATAATAAACTAAAAATATATACTCAATACTGAAAGATATGTGGAAGTCCCTTGGCCCAATGGTCAAGGGTTTAAAGGCTTCTACACCAGGTATGGGGTTCGAACCCCAGATAATACAGTTTATTGCAGATTAATGGAGCAAACGCTTCTCGAAGGTTCTAGAGTGCAGAGAGATCATGTCCATCAGTGGAGATGTCGTACATGCTAAGCCGATCGCCGGGGAGAGTCTGTCCATCATGGAAGATGCCGTACATGCATAACCGTTCGTCGGAGAGAGCTTGTCTATCATAGGGGGTGTCACACATGGAGAGTTGCATCAGAGGAGATGTCGTACATGAAGAGCTGCATCATGGATGCAAATGTGGAAGTTATTCACCTTAACCGCATAAGACAAGAGATAGATGAATATCATCATAATAGAACTAGGTCAAATAGATCAAATTAGTCTAG
This sequence comes from Draba incana, assembly GCA_963576765.1. NCBI lineage: Eukaryota > Viridiplantae > Streptophyta > Magnoliopsida > Brassicales > Brassicaceae > Draba > Draba incana. The sequence continues at coordinate 25,608,616 of OY755209.1, forward strand.
TGATGATTGTACTATCTATAATAATTCCAGACGTTTAAAAAAAAAATACTGAAAGATATGCAACATATTACAAATTTAATACAACAATACTAGTGATTTAATAATTCGGTAAACCATATCGGTTAAGAAACTATCTGGTTCAGTTTGATATGCTTATAAATTATTCTGAATTAACTTAGTAGTTTAGTACTAGTAGTGTTCCTCTTTTCTCTGACTCAATTTGGTTATTCGGATATAAAAGAATTAAACAAAAGAGAACCATATCGGTTTATAAATCAGATACTTAATACGATTACGGTTCGGTTTAAGAAGCTGCACGAATGAAATAAGCACACGTGTCAACTTTTATCTTCCTTTTTATTAAACAATAAAATTAAAAAAAAAATTGAAAAGGAGCGGTTACAACGGTCTAACGGACGGTAAAGGAAAAGAGAACTCAAAATAGAGAAGCAAAGATTTACAGAGAAGTCTTTCTGTTTTCTTGAGGAATAAGACAACAGAGAGAAAGAGAGAAAGAAAGAGAGAGAGGATCAAAGTAGGGAGGAGGAGGAAGATGAAGCTGTGGAAACGAGCTGCGGCCGCAATCAAAGACCGTAAAAGCTTATTAGCCGTCGGATTCTCCCGTCGTAGCTTAAACCGGAACGCGGATCTCGAAGCAGCTATCATCCACGCCACCTCCCACGACGATTCCTCCGTCGATTACTCAAACGCTCACCGTGTCTACAAATGGATCCGTTCTTCTCCTCTCAACCTCAAAACTCTAATCCACGCGCTCTCTTCCCGCGTCAACCACACCCGAAGCTGGATCGTCGCTCTCAAATCGCTTATGCTTCTCCACGGTGTTCTCTGCTGCAAAGTCCCGTCCGTCGTCGGCGAGATCCGTCGTCTTCCTTTCGATCTTTCCAATTTCTCCGATGGACATTCCTGTCTTAGCAAAACATGGGGATTCAACATCTTCGTTCGATCCTACTTCGCTTTTCTTCGTCATTACTCTTCGTTCATGTCTGATCAGATTCGTCAACGCGGGAATCGGAGATCGTTGGAGAAAGGTGATTCGATTATCCAAGATCTCGATAGGATTCAGAAACTTCAGTCTCTTCTTGATATGCTTCTTCATATCAAACCGATCGCTGATAATATGAAGAAAACGCTGATTTTAGAAGCCATGGATTGTATCGTTATCGAGAGTATTAACATTTACGGTAGAATATGTAGCGGGATTATCAAAATCTTACCGGTGTAAAAGGTGGATTCGAATGTATCTATTGATGTCAATTGTTACAAGTACTTATACAGAGAGTGAGATCCTATAAACAAGGATAGTGACGTTACAGGAACTGATTGTATCCTATAAACAAGGATAGTGACGTTACAGGAACTGATTGTGACTCCTAAATATTAGGAACCGTTATTGACTCATTCTTCCTCTAATACGCCCCCTCAAGACGGATCGAGTGTGGAGAGGCCGATCTTGACACAGAACGGAAGAAAGAGAGCTCGACCAAGAGGCTTGGTAAGTGCATCAGCAAGTTGGTCTTTAGCCGAGATGTGAGTGACACACAGTTGTTTTGTTTGAACCAATTGACGGATGAAGTGGAAATCAACAGCAACATGTTTCATTCTAGAGTGAAATACGGGATTTGCACTTAAGTAGGTTGCTCCAATGTTGTCACAGTAAATGGTTGGAGAAGCACGAAAATGAACACCAAGCTCGCGGAGAAGAGAAACAATCCATTGAACTTCCGAGGCAGTGGACGCAACCGACTTGTACTCCGCTTCAGTGGAGGAACGAGCAACTGTTTTCTGTTTTAGTGATGTCCAAGAGACCAGATTATTGCCAACATATACAAGAGAACCTCCTGTCGACGTGTAATCATCTTTGTTCCCGGCCCAGTCAGCATCCGAGTAGGCTTTAACAGAGTCTGCAACTGAAGTAGAAGAGAGAAACAGACCCAAGGTACGAGTGCCACATAGATATCGCAGGACCCGCTTCGCTGCAGCCATGTGAATTGATGTCGGTTTGTGCATAAATTGGGACAGGCGGTTGACTGAGAAAGCAAGATCTGGTCGGGTGAAGAGAAGATACTGTAGGGAGCCGATGATCATCCGGAATTCGGTTGGATCAGAGAGAGACACGCCATCATTGATAGACAGTGAGGTCGACGAACACATGGGTGTGTGAATTGGCTTGGCTTCTAGCATGTTTGTCCGAAGAAGGAGATCCGTGATATACTTAGTTTGCGTGGGGAGCAGACCCGATGACTTGCGATGAACCTCAATGCCCAAAAAATAGTTGAGCTCACCCATGTCTTTAAGAGAAAACCGTGAGGAGAGAAGGTCAATGAACTGCTGTATGTGCACCGGTGAGTTTCCTGTGACGACAATGTCGTCAACATAGACCAGGACATAGATAATGATTGATTGGCGGTTGAGGATGAAGAGAGACGTGTCAGCGGTGGAGTTCGTAAAACCAGATTCAAGGAGAAATTGGCGGAGAGCCGTGTACCAGGCTCGGGGAGCCTGTTTAAGTCCGTAAATCGCTTTGTGAAGCTTACAGACGTGATTGGGACGGTCAGGATCAATGAAGCCCGGAGGTTGAAGCATGTAGACTTCTTCTTCTAAGTTGCCTTGTAAAAACGCATTGTTAACATCGAGTTGACGGAGCTGCCAATTGTGAGTGACAGCCTGATCAATGACAAGTCGAATGGTTACCGGTTTCACAACGGGGCTGTAAGTTTCAAAATAATCAACACCCGGACGTTGATGGAAGCCTTTGGCAACAAGACGCGCTTTGAAACGATGAATGGAGCCATCAGGGTTCTGTTTTAAGCGGAAAACCCAACGGCAGCCAACCAGATTGTAACGCGGGTCAGGTGGTACAAGAGACCAAGTGTGATTGCGAAGTTGGGCATCTATTTCTTCGCCCATCGCACCTCGCCAACGAGAATCCTTAAGCGCTTGAATGTGGGTGTTTGGTGCAACGTCCTTTGGTGAAATGGAGGAGATTGAGACCAGACAGTACTTGGGATTTGGTTTGACAATGTTGTTTCTCGATCGAGTGACCATTCGACGGTCATTGGACGGTGCCCGTGCTGGAATTGAAGTGGCTGATGCTTGTCTTGTGATCTGTTCAAACTGGTGAACCAGGGAAGAAATAGAGTGAGGTGAAGATGCAGGGAGAGAGGCCAGACCTGATGATTCAAGCATTGTTGTATGGTGACCCAGTGTTGCTGGTGAGGAACCAAGCGCAGGGGCTGGAGTAGGGTGACATGTACGAGCTGGGGCGAGTGGTAAGAAAGTCACTGTTGGAAACGTGTTTGAAGGAATGTCAGGAGAAGAAGGAGGCACGGAGGTGACAGGTGGTGTTTTGTGTTGGAAGGGAAATGATGACTCAAAGAATTGAACATGACGGGAAGTGTATATGCGAGAGGACGTGGGATCAAGACAAAGATAGGCACTCTGAGTTAAGGAGTAACCAAGGAAAACACAGGGTTTGGAACGTGTGTCAAGTTTGTGAGCAGAATAAGGACGAAGCCAAGGATAGCAAAGGCACCCAAAGACACGGAGTTTTGCGAAATTAGGAGACTCACTAAAGAGACATTCATATGGAATTTGGAATTTAATGGCTGAGTTGGGCATGCGATTGATTAAGTAAACCGCAGCCGCAAAGGCGAATGACCAGTAGCGAATTGGCATGTGAGCTTGAGAGAGAAGAGCAAGACCCGTCTCAACTATGTGACGGTGTCGTCGTTCGGAAATACCATTGTGTTGAGGGGTGTGTGGAGGGGTAGTTAAATGGGAGATGCCATGAGAAGCAAAGAAAGAGGCAAGAGCAATGAATTCCCCGCCGTTATCAGAGTAGAATGATACGATTTTTGTTCGAAATTTGTTTTCAACAAGAGCTTTAAAACGTTTAAAAGTTTCTGCAACTTGAGATTTATTTTTGAGAGGGTAGTACCATATGTATCTTGTGAAGTGATCAACAATGATAAGATAATATTTGTAACCATCAAAAGAGTGTATGGGAGAAGTCCATACATCGGAGAAAAGTATTTCTAAGGGACGAGAAGAGCAGATTGAAGTGAAGCCAAAAGGTTGCTGGTGACTTTTATTAATAGAACATGAGTTGCATAAAAAAGAGTTTGATTTTGTTGACAAAGGTAAAGAAAGTGTAGAAAGAACACGTTTAAGAATTTCAAAGGAAGGGTGGCCCAATCGGGCATGCCAATCTGCCATACTAGTTTTGGTGGTAGTGAGGACTTGAGCTTTATTGACAAAAGAAGGATTGCCTAGCCACTCATACAAGCCATCTCTAGTTCTTCCGGTTTTGAGGAGCGCCCCCGTGCTTAGATCCCTCACCTGAAAAGACCAAGGATCAAACAAGACAGAAATGTTATTATCCGTACAAAACTGGCTCACGGAAATGAGATTCTTCTCAAATCGAGGAACAAGTAAAACATTATGGAGGGAGAGAGGACGAGAGGTGGAGGGAATGGTGGCAGAACCAGTGTGTGTGATGTCAAGAGCGGAGCCGTCGCCGAGGGTTACATCATCAGCTCCATGGAACGGAGAATGGAGATTGAGATTGCCGAGGTCTGACGTGACATGGTGTGACGCACCGGAGTAAAGGAGCCACGAAGGAGTCTCTGACGGAGAGAGGGTAGTGGCAAAAGCACGTGGTTGCCAGTTGGAGGGCGATGTATGTGGGCTCGGAGAAGACGACGATGCCGAGACTATGCGAAACAGAGAACAATTTTTGGCGCTGTGACCTTGGTTACCACATGCCTGACATTTACCCAGATACGGACGATTGCCTCTGTAGTTCGGAGAGAATCGTGGAGCAGAGAATTGAGGATTGGAGTATTGTTGATTTGGGCGAGGTTGACCTCTGTTTCGGTGATTCAGTTGATTTGCAGTGGCTGGAAACGAGTGATTTGCAGGTTGAGAGCAGATGATCGCAGCCTCCTGATTGACAAGTTTGTCTCGAAGTTCTTCAAAGGTGGGAGGTACATCACGGCCATTGATTTGCTCCACAACAGCATGGTAGTCGTCATCTAATCCATCTAAGATGAACTCGATTATGTCTTCGTGATCGAGTGGTTTGCCAAGGAGTGCAAGTTGATCGTCTTTGGTTTTCATACTTTGAAGATATTCGTCAATGGTGCGTGTGCCTTTGACATTTTTCTTGAGTTGTTCTTTGATCTGCTTCATGTGTCCCCGAGATGGTCTGCCAAAGGTTGAGGCTAAGGTAGTCCAGGCTTCAAGTGTTGTGGTGACAAGAGAGATGAGTGGTTGCAGCGGCGTGGTGATGGATCCAAGGAGAGCCATAAGGATGAGCTTGTCTTGTCGTTGCCAGGCTGCAAACTTCGGATTGGGTGTGAGAACGTTCTCTTGTAGAACTGTTGTTGGTGGGACTGAAGCGTTGTTGTCAATGAACTTGTGGAGTTCATGACCTTCAAGAAACAACGAAACTTGGAGACTCCAAGTTATGTAGTTGTTGGAGTTTAATTTTGTAACATTGTTCATGTTAATTGAAAGAATAGGATTTTGTGGATCACTTGGATTCACAATGGATGCAGATTCACCGGAATCAGAACTCGTTTGGGCCATTGAAAAGGGCGAAACGAGAAGCCAAAGGAAAAAAAAAAAAAAAATTTAGAGAATGAAAGGGAAAAGAAGAACGATTTGGAGGAGGATGTTATCCTGCTCTGATACCATGTAAAAGGTGGATTCGAATGTATCTATTGATGTCAATTGTTACAAGTACTTATACAGAGAGTGAGATCCTATAAACAAGGATAGTGACGTTACAGGAACTGATTGTATCCTATAAACAAGGATAGTGACGTTACAGGAACTGATTGTGACTCCTAAATATTAGGAACCGTTATTGACTCATTCTTCCTCTAATAACCGGTTGCCGGTAAAACAGATCCCGCTACGATTTTGAAGATCGTCCATAAGGCTAAGTCTCAAGAGGAAGATCTCGCAGTCTTTTTCGAGTTTTGTAAAGGATTTGGGGTATCGAATGCGCAAGATACGCCTCAATTCGTTAGTATACCCAAAGCGGAAGTAAAAGCAATCGAGAAAATGATCGAGTTGGAGAAAGAAGAGGAAAGGAAAGCCATTGTAGTGTTGGAGAAACCGAATTTGAAGACGATCATTAAGGATAAATGGGAGACATTCAAAGACGACGACTATTATATCAACGAAAAGACGAGTAAAGACTATCAAAATTCTCGGCCTCTTATAGTAACGAACCAGCCGGTTTATCTCGAGTATCCGATGCCAGATTTGATTACCTTCTAGTTTTACATTACAATCTGGTTTTGAGATTGATTTTGTTTTTGTCACCCCTGGTTCTGTACATAACACAATTTTATCAGTATCTGAGTAAATTCAAAAGAAAAGAGGTACATTTTGAGATACATTCCGAGTTTGATTCTGAGTTCATTACATTAAGCATCAAACAAAACTAAAATTTGAGTACAAAAAAGGAAGAACGGTTCGATTTTTTGTTTATCTGATGGTGACGAATTTATTGGTTCCATGTTTAGCCCAATGAGATCTCAAATCAATCGGATTTGAGAAATCGAAACCACCAACGGAAAGTTTCTCGAGAACTTTCCTAAACGCACCTTGACTCATTTTCCTACCTGAAATCCGAGCACTGCGTCTTTTAGTACTCATCGGCAAAGGATACATTGAAACATGAGTTGTACAGCACGCGGACTGCCATCCTCCACAACCCCACCTATAACACGGTTGAGGAATTCCCGTACACGAGCAAACCGGAACTGGTAAACATCCAATATCCATACAAACACCATTTATCACCATCTCGATACTCTTCTTCAACGGACTCCTCTCTCGTTGCATTCTCCGATCATTAACATTGTTATCCTTTAACTTCCTCTCTTTCTTCGCCATTGGCTCAACACCGCATTGTCTTCTCTTCAAAGACTCATCGAATTCGACCAACTCGGGTTTCGGAATCTGCATTGGTTGAGCCCTGGCAATGTCTTGAACATGAAAAGTGTGTTGAACTGAAGGATTTGGTACGTTGTTGAAGAATTTGCTGTCTCTGTGTTGGTTTAACCAGCTATAGCTCATGAACGGTGCATCGGAAACGGCATAATCGCGCGGGAACGACATGACATTGCTGCTGCTGCTACTGCTACCATTGTTGAAGTTTGGATCCTGAGTTGAGAGAAATGACTTCTCGTCTCGGTTTATGATACTTGGTATTAGTTGAAACCCTAAATTGGGTCTGAATTGAGACGGCTCGTAATATCCCCAGTTTCTATTGCTCAATCCATCATCGTCCATCATAATAATCAAAACTCCTGCATAAAAACCATTCCTTTTTATTTGGGTTCTCGAGTAACAGTCGAAATTGGACAAGGAACACAACTTTTGTGCCCAAAACCAACGCTGATTTGGTTTTTTTTTCTAAATTGGGAAATTCCAACTAACTAAAACTGAAAAGGCAATCAAATTGAAGGATTCGACTAACAAAAGAGGAGGAATTTAGTCAGATTCGTCAATAGGATTTTGGATTTATTAGGGTTTTTTCGAAATCGAACATAAAGGAGAAAGTATATGAACATAATACATGTATAGGCATAGTAGAGATATACGACGTTAATGGAGAAAAAAGAGAAGAAATACAAAAATATTTTATCAAAATGGAGAGAGGAAAACTTACCAAGGATGGGTGAAATGGATTTTTGGGGTGTTTTTTTTCTTCTTTCAGAAAGTGAGAGGGAGGGGACGGTGGGTAGATGTTAGAAAGGATGAGAATGATACAATTTTAATACTATACTATATTTTTTTCCTCTAAAATATTTCTTTAGTTAAAAGAGAAATTAGCAAATATAACCAAAAAAAAATTATAATTAAAATTGTAACCAAATACCCTAAATTCTATGTTTATAAATTAGCCACATTAGTTAATTTTGGTTAGTTATCTAATTATTAATTTTTTTTGGTTACTTGGTAAATTAACCCTAGTTAAAATGACTTAAGAACTTGTGTTACAAAAAAAAAACTTACAATAAATGAAAGTTTTGCATGTTTCTAATATAAGATTTTAATACTTATAAGATAGTAGATTTCTGAAGTAAAAAAACATAATTAATATTACAAAAAACATATTTTATCCAACCGGATTATATTAGAAGTTTAGAAGTAGACGAGTCTAATATTTTGGTAAAATTTAATATATGCAAAAATCAATAATATCATTTGAGACCATTTTAGATCTTGAAATTTGGGTAAATAGTTACTCCAATAATAATAACAATATTAATTATGGAATGAAAGGATCACAACCAAGGTTCAAAATTTCGCTAAACGCGAGTTGGACGGTGACTTCAGGACTAGCGAGTTACCAAAAAATCAGGGATAAATCGGAGATTACTCGGAGAGTAGTTTTTTAATGATTTAATGTGTTGCACACATGTTTATCCATAAAACATAAACATTATAAGTCTTATACAAAAAAATTCATAGATATATCTTCTAATACACATCTAATTCAAGGTGATTTGGTCTCAAACTCTCGATTTGCTTTTGATTTCGAGACTGAGCAACTAGATTTAGGGTTTGTAGTGTATAAGAAAATCCTCAAACTGAGTTTTGTCGATGAATTAAGAAATCCCCAAACAGTAGTCAACAAAAACGTGGACATTTAATGGGTTTTAAAGAAATGGGCCAAAATTGTTTTAATGGAGCACTTTTTCCATCATCAACAACAACTTCTTCTACAGATTCTCTGATTCTCTTTCTAAGAATTTTCTTTGGCTTGTGAAATTTAAATCTCACGGTAAAAGGAGTGCGAGAGATTTTCTCTTCCGCGAGAATGTTGGACTAATAGAGTTGAATTGGTCTTTTAGCTTTAGTGGAATAAGTCAACCAAGATAATCGGCATTGATTAAGTAGTATCGGAGTAGAATAAGTCTTTAGTTGTTGAAGTTTGTTTCCTGGTTTTTCTCCTTAAGTTTCTGTTTCAGTTTAGCCAAGCTTCTATAAAAGCTTTTGTAATCGTTTATGATTTAATAACAGAGAAGTATTCTCATAAAACTTGCAACTTTCTGTTTCTTAACATCTTTAGTTTTAACAAATGGTATTAGAGCCTCTTCAAAGGAAATCTGATTGAGTGAAAACATGAGTAAGTGGTGAGTGAAACAGAAGTGAGTGGTGAGTGAAAAAAGAGTGAGTGGTTAAAAGGAAAGAAGCAAAAAGGAGAGAGAGAAAAAATGGCTAACTCAAAGAAATTCGTCCAGCCGGCCATTCCCAGATTTGATGGTCACTATGATTACTGGGCAATGACGATGGAGAACTTTCTAAGGAGTAGAGAGATGTGGAATTTGGTGGAAGAAGGGATTCCGACAATGGCGATCGGATCATCACCAGCGAATGAAGGTCAGAGAAGAGCTGTGGAAGAGGCAAAGCTCAAGGATCTTAAAGTCAAGAACTTTCTGTTTCAGGCCATTGACAGAGAAATTCTTGAAACAATCCTTGACAGAGGAACTTCAAAAGCAATTTGGGAATCGATGAAAAGGAAGTATCAAGGTTCAACAAAGGTGAGACGAGCACAACTCCAGGCGCTGAAAAGAGAGTTCGAGTTGCTCGCTATGAAGGAAGGCGAGAAGATAGACACCTTCCTGGGAAGAATCTTGTATGTGGTAAACAAAATGAAGATCAATGGAGAAAACGTGGAGCAGAGCACAATTGTGAGCAAGATACTCAGATCATTAACCAGGAAATTCAATTATGTTGTGTGCTCAATTGAAGAATCAAATGATCTGAGTACGCTAACTATTAATGAGCTACATGGAAGCTTGTTGGTTCATGAGGGAAGGATGCAAGAACCTCAGGAGGAGGAGCATGTCTTGAATGTATCTCATGACGAGCGTCCCAATGGAGGAAGAGGAAGAGGACGAAGTAGTTTCCGAGGTGGCAGTAGTAGCAGAGGTCAAGGAAGAGCTATGCTGAATAGGGCACTTGTTGAATGTTATAAGTGTCACAAATTAGGACACTTTCAATATGAATGTCCTGATTGGGAGCAGAGAGCAAATTATGCAGAACTGGAGGAGGATGTACTCTTGATGGCTCATGTTTCATTCGAAGAAGAGGAATGCTGGGATTGGGAGAGAACTGAGGATCAAGTTACAGATGTCACAAAGCCTGTGAAGCTGGAGATATTCAACAAGTTAAGGAGCTTACACGGAATGCAGGCACAAAAAGATTAAACTAGATGCTTTTGCTAGCATTTCCAGTTTAAGGGAGGGTATGTTGGACTAATAGAGTTGAATTGGTCTTTTAGCTTTAGTGGAATAAGTCAACCAAGATAATCGGCATTGATTAAGTAGTATCGGAGTAGAATAAGTCTTTAGCTGTTGAAGTTTGTTTCCTGGTTTTTCTCCTTAAGTTTCTGTTTCAATTTAGCCAAGCTTCTATAAAAGCTTTTGTAATCGTTTATGATTTAATAACAGAGAAGTATCCACCGCCTGGGTTCACCGATCACCACCTATTCACCACGGTTACCCTCCGATCACCGGATACTCAGACAGAAACGCGGCTAGGCGCCCGCATTCTCGAACATGGATCACAACACACCAGGTGATCTCGGATGAATCATATCGTTATTTAACGTATTCGAATATGCAAGCACCATTTTTTTACCTTCCAAGTTTGGATTGAAACCTTAATCTCTGTGCATTCGGAGTCAAATATTAACAGAGATGATATTGAGCTCAGCTTCTCAAACATGATTCAAGAATCTAGAAAACTTTTGTCTTTTCACATCGAAAAATGAGTTGATAACAATATTAGGCACTTAGGCCCCAAACTTATAACATGATAAGGCACTTTGAACTACTGAGTGACTTTGATGGTGTGAATGGTCAATAATAGCTTTGTGTGCACTTACGGTTTTGTTAGAGTAAATGAATAGGTTTTACGGTTACTGAAACGAAATATAATTTGCAGATCTACTTTTACAATAACAGAAACAAATCCACTTTTTACAAACCAAAGTAAAACCCTAGATATTACAGTTTCCTCTTCCTCTCCGATTCAAGAGTAATATTTGTCGGAAATTAATCCTCCGGTTTGTGTCGCCGGTGAAGATGGAAATTGTTTCTAAAATGACAGGTAATTTCAATTCGCTAATCTCTTAGCCTTACCGATTTCCGCTAATGAGAGTCATTGATTTAAATTTGCACTTCATCCTCAATTCCGCTAGAATCTTCACTGGAAATCAATTTCTTCTTTTTATTTCTTTTAAAGAAGACCTAATCTCTCTCTCCCTCTCTCTCTCTCTCTCTCTCTCTCTCTCTCTCTCTCTCTCTCTCTCTCTCTCTCTCTCTCTCTCTCTCTCTCTCTCTCTCTCTCTCTCTCTCTCTCTCTCTCTCTCTCTCTTCTTGCCTTTAAGAAGTGGTTGTCGCTAGATCCGATTTTGACGGTGGCCGTCGCTAGATCCAGTTTGGACGGTGGCCGGTGGTTGCAGTTCCTCGTTTATATTATTTCCTTCCCTTCGGCTTCATCTAATTTAGGGATATTTATGGAATGTCCAAGTGTTTGTATCTAATTTCTTGTTGAAGCCATCTAGATATGGCCAGCTACTTACTACATGAAGTGTAGTTTTTTTTTTTGGGTCTAAATGTTAAGAACATTATCTGTAGTTGTGTGCTCATAAATGTGTGGTTAGTAGTTGTGTGCTCATAATCGTGTGGCCAGTTTCATGTTCACAATTTCGTGGTCATGGTGGTGTATCTAAAAAGTGTAGTATTACATGTACATGACCACGCATAGATAATGGCTTACAATTGTTTAGGCTCACGTGGTCACATATACGTCTAGAATATATTAGAGATGTTATGATCATATTGTGTTGTCCACATTGTTAACACAGTTTGGATTCATACTTGCATGTAAAATGAAGTTATGTTCACAACCCAATAAACTAAACGCAGAATTGTTACACCTAAAGAATAAGAACAAAAAGACAAAAATATGTGTATGCAAGACAAGAAAATCATGTCCAAAGAGAAAGTTGATAGTATAATAGAACACAAACCAGAGTTTGGAAGTGATGAATAAATTATCATGCTCACGAATCCACCATCAATTAGCTTCTTCAGTACAATATCAATCTAGCAAAATGGAATCACAGAGCAACGAAAATTAGAAGAAGCATGACACTTTAACCCCATAAAAACTAAGCATTCATAAAATTTGTCAAAGTTTATGTATTATTCTCCTTTCAATAACAATCAAGGGACAAACCCTTTGTATAGCTTATGAGTCTCTTGTCAAGTTATATGTCTTTGTTTCTCTCTTGCTCATATCGACGGATACGATTCAATGGATACGGTTTGAGGGACATGATGTCGTTGATACGATTCGATGGATAAAAGTTCTGACGGACATGATGATGTGGACACCATTCGATGGATAGAAGATCCGACAGACCAAATCTGATATCGAGGAACGATTCGATGGATACGGTTTGAGAGACATGATGTCATGGATACGGCTTGATGGATAGAAGTTCTGATGAACATGATGATTGTAACATCCCAAAACCAAAATTTGGCATTTTAATAGGGGTGTCGATCGACACCAAGTTCTGGGTTATTTTCCGGTTTGATTTTAATCGCCTGGCTTACGTCGGTTTGAATGCGGAACCCTAGGACGTGTTATATAAGGCATGTGGCCGTGTTTTTCAAGGGAAAAACAAGGGATTGATTAGAATTGAGAGAGAATTAGAGTTTTGTGAGATTTTTTTATAGTTCTTGAGGATTTAGTGTCCTTCAAGGTTTTTTTTGGGATTCTTGAGATCGATTGTAGCGGTGAGTTTGTCTGTTTGAGACTGAAATGGGTGTGATTGTCTTTCCTCGTCGCTGTCTCGTTTTCGTTCAATCCCCTTTTTAATCCGTATTCGAGGTGAGTGCGTGATCGTGGTTATGGGAATAGATTGTTAGGATATCGATTGTTTGGTTTTCTGATGATTTCGTATGATTTGGTGGTTGTTCTCTGTGATTTTGTGTATGTTTGTGATATTTTCTTTCGAGATGAAACGGAATCGAGTCGCGAGAGGATTTGACTCGGTTTAGATTTCTGCAAAAAGTGTCAATCGACACCTAGAGAGAGTGTCGATCGACACCCACATTATTGTCGCGATAGTTGAGTTCGTGACGGGAGTGTCCATTGACAACATGTAGTGGAATCGTTCGACATCCAGTTGTAAATTATGCATTTCGGATTGTAGTGTCAATCGACACTAGGGTGGGGTTTTGATCGACACCACTTATTGCATGGTGAATTTGAATATTGTTGATGTTGAATATTGTTGGATTTGCATATTGTTGATTGTTGATTGAATGTATAGTAATTGGCCCTCTATCTTCCCTCATTATGTAGCCGGTAGACGGGATGACCGCTTCATTGAGTATTTGTGATAATACTCACGAAACTCTAATTTCCATGTGTTGGGCATAAGAATTGTGGGATCGCGAAATCATGGCGTAGGAAGAGGATGATAGGATTTTTATGTTATGGATTGTATCTATTGAACCTGGTGTTCGGTTGCTAGATTATTTGTTTAGAATTTTTGGAATTTGAATCTGAATTGGTTGACTTGCTGGTTTAATTTGATGGATTGATTTATTTGAGAATTTCCGCTGTAGAATTATCTAAGATAAAAAAAAAAAAACTTGATTGTTGCAATTTGGTATGAGAGTCTAGACGTTTTTAGGACAGTGTAATTGGATGTCCGAGACTATGTGTTTAATTGACTATGTATTGTTAATTAGTTAGTAGTCTTATAATCATCCTCTTCAGCCTTTAAAGAGATTTCGCGGTAAGTATTTATGTTTGTTTCTGACTTCTATCCTCTGTTGTTATAGTATCTTTGGCTGTGTTTTTTGGGAAATGCAGATTGATGGATACAAGGGGTAGAGATAAAGGTCAGGTCAGGGGCGCTTGGTTGAGTCGTCCAGTGGCGTGGGTGCGAGTGCTATGCAGGCGTCAAAATCTCGGACATATCATGCAAGATCTGTGAGTGATACCAGCGCGAGTGCCAGTGTTGGTGCAGTAGGTGCCGGGTGGGGTGTCGGGTTAGCTGGTGGTGGAGTGTGCCAAGGTGTGGGTGCTGCTCCTGCTCAGGATCGTTGGGATCGTCTTGAGGGTTTGTTGACACAAATACTGGAGCGGTTACCGGCGGTGGCTCCGGTGCAGGTTTTAGTGTAGCCGAGGGTTGTGGTGTCTGAGGAGCATTCGACTTATCAGGTGAGGATGAGGCAGATGTAGGTTCTAAGCTCGGGGCTTTTCTGCAGTACAGTGAGACCTGAGGGAACGAAGGATTGGATGATGAGGGAAGAGCATGTCTTTCGTTCGAGCAGAGTGTCTGCGGGGGTTCCGGCAGTAGCAGAGGTTGTTCCGCCAGGGTTTAATCTTGTTATCCAGCCAAGGAGGCAGCAGCGGCATGAGGTTCCTAGCTAGGCTGTCAAGCCTGCGCAAGGGCAGAAAAAGAAGAGGAAAGATACTTCCAAGCTAAAATCGAGTGATCGTAGTTGCTACGGGAGTGGGAGCAGAGAGCCCCATGTGGTAACTATCCGGTGAGAGCTGAGTTTAGGGAGGCTCGAGTTTGTTTTCACTGCGGGGAGCAAGGTCATATCAAGCCCGAGTGTCCCCAGCTGCCGTGGTAGGCAGAGGCAACGGTTGAGGAGGATCTGAGGGAGTAGATCAGGGTCTGAGCTGCGGTTCCTTTATCTCAGATGTTGTTCCGTTTTTTTCACTTTCAGGATTTTTGGATTTTATGTTTGGTTTTCGTATTTTTGTTGGTGTTGTAACGATTCTACGTTTTAGAAATTTATAAGATAGTGTTTTCCTTATTTATTTCCCATGTTGAATAAGTTGTGTAATTTTATTATTGTTGATATTTCAGAGTAGAAAATATCATGTCTCGGACCATATGAGGTAGATCTAGTCAATAGGTGCTTAGAAGCATTTAAGAATTGATTACTCTAGGGGTTGTGGTCCCGAATAACTCATTCATTTTGTTTGGAGTTGATTAGTTCTCCAGTGGAGATGATTAGTTCCCCAGAGGAGATGATTAGTTCTCCTCTATGTTCATTTAGAGATGATTAGTTCTCAAGAGGGGATGATTAGTTCCCCCGAGGAGATGATTAGTTCTCTTGTATGCTCATTTGGGATGATTAGTTTTCATTTCGAGTATCGAGGGATGAGTAGTTCTCTCGAGGGGATGAATAGTTCCCCTGTGTAGCCAAAGCTCAAATGATGCGTCCTGAATGTGGATGGGGCACGTGATACCGATAGCTCAAGGAATGCGTCTTGCGAGTGGGAGAGGTGTAGTATGAGTAAAAAGTAATTAATGTCTGAAAACATAAGTTAGCATGAGACAGGATGGGGGCCTCGGAGTTTGATCTCAAATTGTGTTAACCGGGCTGGGTCACAGAGATGGTCTTAGTGGGCAGTGGTGTTTGGAATATCAAGTTTAGACCACTTGGAGAAAATCTAGCCGTTGATGTTTATAGGTGTATTAGAATTTATAACAAATAACTCATTACGTGGAATGATGGTTTCTCCAGACGGTGGTTTCCTTGGATACGAGATGCTTGCCGGATTCGTTCCTACGAGTGTGTGTGGTGTATGGGTGAGTTAAACGAAATAAGTGTCTGGAAACATGCGTATAAACAAAGGTTTATATGGGAGCCTCTGAGATCAAGTGAGGATCTCTTATGGCATTGGCCAAGTGGGGTTAGGATTTTGGTCTACGGTGGTCAGTTCTTGAGAATCGAGTGGAGATCTTGAGTGTTGTGGACCAGGTTGTGGTGAGGTATTGGCCTTCGATAGATAATTGTTGTGGGCGTCAAGCCTAGAGTTGATCTTGCGTTGAAAACTCGAATCAGACGACCCTGGTAATGGATGTAGCGACTTATGGTCGTGCATGATCTTGTTTGGTTATTGCATGATCGATTGATCCAATTTTGGGTATGCGGTTGGTGGTGTATGTTCTTGTTTGATTATTGTGCGATCAATCCGACAGACCTGGTTCAGATTCAGAAACGTTGCATTGAAGATGTTCCAGGCAAATCTGGGCGGGTAGTGGTCAGTGTTGCATTGTACTTGGGTATACCTATGTTGGCTTTGACCGAGCTGGGTAAGCCTTTTCCGGTGTACACTGTGGTTTCAAGAACTAGTTCGGCCTACTTGAGGCAGTTTTAATCTTATGATTTGTAGGCGTTTGGAATTTATTGCTCTAGAGGGAGAAGTGTTCTCTCGTGTAGGGACAATGGTTCCAGACTTATTTATTTGAGAATTGTGTTTCCCAGTATAAGTAGGGGGAGATGTGTTATCTCGTGTGGGAACAGTGGTCCCAGACTTACTAATTTGGGAATTTTGTTTCCCAGTATAAGTAGGGGGAGTTGTGTTCTCTCGTGTTCGAACAGTGGTCCCAGACTTACTTATTTGGGAATTGTGTTTTCCAGTATAAGTGGGAGAGATGTGTTCTCTCGCGGGGATGTGTTCCCCAGATATTGTTGGCTCAAGGGATGCGTCCCGAGAGTGTGAGCGATATGTTTCTGAGAGATAGTATTCTCTCGCGGGGATGTGTTTCCCAGATATTGTTGGCATAAGGGATACGTCCCGAGAGTGCGAGCGATATGTTTCTGAGATATAGTATTCTCTCGCGGGGATGTGTTCCCCAGATATCGTTGGCTCGAGGGATGCTTCCCGAGAGTGCGAGTGTTATGTTTCTGAGAGATAGTATTCTCTTGCGGGGATGTGTCCCAAGAGTGCGAGCGGTATCTTCCTGATAGCTCATAGGATGTGTCCTGCGAGTGTCAGGTTGTGAAATAAATTAAGAGCAATAGATGTCTGGAACGGCCGAATAATCATAGGATTAGTGATGTGCTATAAGGTTCATAAATGGGTCTTGAGGAAGATCGTTGTTTTTCCAAGTGTTCAGTTGGAGCAGCGATGATATGCTGGAGTTTGTTTAGCAGGTTATTATTAGTAAGTGGTTCAAGTCTTCATTTGCTTGTGCGCGTGAGAGTTAATTACTCTATAGGAAGTGTTTTTCTTATATATAACTAGAGCTTGAGGGAGATGTCCTGAGAGTGGAGGGGCATCGGCATCGTTACCTCGAAAGAGACGTCCTGAGAGTGTGATGATGTCGGTAAAAGTATGAGTAATCAAAGTCCGATCGTGGCATAAGTATGAGGCAGAATATGGACCTCAGGGTTCGAGTGTGTAAACCTGGTAATATCAGCTAGTGGACTGCTGCATGCGTTAAGTGACAACTAGTGGAAGCAAAGTATCAGTTCTGAGTGGATGGAGGCAAATTTGCCCATCCTATAGTGGATGAGGATTATGGTTTCGATGGTTTCCATTGTATAATTACCAAATTCGCAGAGATTGGATGTTATCCGGGTTATGGCGAGTTGTCCGATTAAGTTGACACTTTTTCTAGCCATTAAGGAGGCTGATGGAGCAGAGGTTTTGGCTTGGAGGTATATAGAGAAGATGGTGAGGCGGCATGGAGTGTCAGTCGTGTGGTTCAATCAGGGATTTTATTTTATGTCGAGAACAGTGAAGGCTTTTCAGTTATTGGTTATGTTGCTGAGGAGGAATGTTTGAGAATGAGGTGATCACAATCCACAATGCAAAATAAAACCATGTATAAAATCCACAATGCAAAATAAAATCCACAATGTGTATGTTGAGAATTTGGCATTGGTTTTCTAGTTTCGAATAAAACCATGTATAAGAGGTTATCATGATGTTTATTTTATAGGAGATACCAAGTTTGCCAGATTTTTTGTGAATTGTAAGATGAAGAACTTCTATGTTTCATGGTTGGATAAGGGATATTACATTCACTTTCGTGGAAATCATCAATCGAGTTCACAATATTGTAATTTTTTTTTATGCATTGTAACTGTTGGAGTTTATGTACTTAAATATATTTACATAAATACAAGACATAATATTTACATACGTATACTTATTTATGTTAATAAATGAAGCACCCTTTTAATAAATGTGATTATTGAGAAGAGGCACATATGTTAAGAGACGCTTCTTTTCAATAAGCCTCCCTTTAATTAATATATAAAGAGATCACAGAGAAGAGGAGATGGATGCAAAGAATTCCAATTCAATCTTCTTCTTCTTCTTCACTAAATCAATTTCTGAGAATCTCAAAGTAGGTTTACTAGGATGTTACGAAAGGTGTGTATTCCGAAGATCGATAGTTGTATCTTGCAAGATAGACGTTCTCGCACTACTTACACTTGCAGGGACGAAATTCTGTCTTAGGAGATTGCTATTCGCAAGCCTCTATCAAACGTTCTCCGATCATTTAAGCAAGACGAAGAAATCATCATATTCGATCAGTCAACTTACGGGCTGCTTTCCCGCCATTCCAGAAAGACCCAGAAGACGATCAACATACCGTTGGAAAGCCCTGACTCTTAGCTTTCTAGAGATACCAAGATTGTATCATTCTGAGGTACGAGTAAAAAGTTATCGCTATTTCAGTGTGACTGATCAAGTCTGTTTCTGTTTGTAATTGTACTTAAATTGTATTTCGTTTTTGTTATCAATTCAATAAAGTAAACGCATTGGATATGTGTTTGGATCTGCATCTATATTCCTTTAGACAAAAATCTAAGACAGAATTTTCTTTGTTGTTTTGGAATTGATAGATGGATCATCAATCCGCTGCAAGTGTGAAGAATCACATCGAGAAGCCTTTTGTGTTCCGTGGAGTGGATTTCAAATGAATGCAGCAAAAGATTTTGTTCTATCTCACGACATTGAACTTGGCACAATGCTTGACTTTCGATGGGCCGGATTTGCCCGTTGAAGGTGACATTCCGGACGAAGTCATAAAAGCATCAGAGGCGTGGACGCAAAACGAGTTTTGTAAGAATTATATTCTTAACGCGTTGGACGATTCTCTCTATGATGTTTATCTAACATTTAGATCTCAAAGACAGTTATGGGAATCATTGGAGAAGAAATACAAGTCCGAAGTCGCAAGTGCTAAGAAATTCATAGTGGGAAAGTTTCTGAATTTTAAGATGAGTGACACCATCTCCGTGGTGAAACAAGTTCAAGAACTTCAAGTGATTGCTCATGAATTAAAGGATGAGGGTATGGGGCTGAATGAAACTTTTCTTGTTGGATCAATTATCGAGAAGTTGCCTACAACTTGGAAAGATTTCAAAACCCACTTGAAGCACATTCATGAATATATGAGTCTCGAGCAGTTAATTCTTAAACTTTGTGTTGAAGAAGAGAATCGTAAGAACGATAAATCTGAGTTTTCTTCAATGGAAGCAAGAGCCAATGTAGTTGAGGGGAAAAGTTCCAAATTCAAAGGCTTTAAGAATAACAAGAAGGTGAAGAAGCCTTTCACCACTGCGAAGGGATATGACTTCAAGAAGAAACCACAAGGTTCGTGTTGGGTGTGTGGAAAGCCTGGACATAGGCCCAAGGACTGCTGCCATAAGAAGGAAGGGACATCGGGTGGAAACGCTAATAACGTTAATCTTACCGAAAATCAGTTTGTTGCGGTTGTTTTCGAGCCAAATATGGTGACACTCTAATGATTGGTGGATTGACACCGGTGTAACGATACAAATGTGTTCGGACCGGAGCATGTTTTCAACGTATGAGAAAGACTCTTGTGGAGAGAAGCTTTACATGGGAAACGCGAGCACAACGATTATTGAAGGAAAATGCAAAGTGGTGCTAAATCTCACTTCTGAGAAGGAACTTGCACTTACTAACATGCTCCATGTCCCTGAGATTCGAAAGAATCTGATTTCGGGTTCAATTCTTAGCAACAAAAGTTTTAAAATTGTATTTGAATCTGATAAGGTTGTACTCACTAAAGGTGGGATGTATGTCGGAAAAGGCTATCTATGTGATGGTCTTTCCAAACTGAATGTTGTATCGATCATTAATAAAAACGCAGGCAATAGCTCTGCTTCTATTTACTTGCTTGATTCACATGATTTATGGCATGCAAGAATGGGGCATGTCAATTATTATTCATTACGTAGAATGGTGAATTTAGGATTGTTACCAAAACACAATCTTAATAATAATAATAATAGAAGCAAATGTGAAGTTTGTGTGGAATCAAAGTATTCACGACACTCTTACAAATCTGTAAAAAAGTCAAACGACTTACTTGGTTTAATCCATAATGATTTATGTGATTTTCAATCAATTCCAAGTCCTAGTAGAAAGAATTATTATATTTCTTTCATTGATGATTATAGTAAGTTTTGTCATATCTATTTGATTGAAACGAAAGATGAGGCTTTGAATATGTTTAAAAAATTCAAAGCAGAAGTTGAAAATCAATTAGATAAGAGAATAAAGATTCTACGATCAGATCGTGGTGGAGAATACAAATCAAACGAATTCTCGGAATTTTGTTCAACACTTGGAATTATTTATCAAACTACGGCTCCTTATACTCCAATGCAAAACGGAGTGGCTGAAAGGAAGAATAGAACTCTTAAGGAGATGATGAATTCTATGTTAAACGATTCGGGTGCACCACGTAACTTATGGGGTGAAGCCATTCTCACAGCCAATTTAATCTTGAATAAAATTCCTCATAAGAAGAATGATAAAATTCGATATGAGATGTGGAAAGAAAAAACTCCTTATAAAAACATGAAAGTGTGGGATGGTCTCGCAAAGGTTCAAGTACCTTTACCTAAGAGAACTTTTATCGGACCAACGACGGTAGATTGTATTTACATCGGTCCCGCGGAGAACAGTGCAACTTATAGATTTTTAGTTCATAAATCTGATAATGCTGAGATAAAGGTAAATATGATCATTAAATCAAATGAGGCCAAATTATTTGAGGATATTTTTCCTTACAAAGAACCGAGAGAGCCAATTACTAAATGAGTACGTGAGAACACAGTCGGTGTCTCAAAGGTTCAAGAAGATGAAAAAGAACAAAGAAGTAAAAGAGCAAGAATTGCTAAAGATTTTGGTACAGAGTTTATGACGTATCTAAGTGAATACGAACCTCAAATGTATAAAGCTACAATTGAATCTTCAGATGCTCCTTTTCGGAAAGAGGCAATTCAAAGTAAAGTGGAAACCATTTTGAGTAATCATACATGGGAATTGGTTGATTTACCACCTGGTCATAAAACGATTGGGCATAAATAGATATTCACAAAGAAGTTACGACCAGATGGTACAATTGAGAAATATAAAGCTCGATTAGTGGCGAAAGGATTTCGTCAAAAGGAAGGCATTGATTTCTTTGATACTTATTCTCCGGTGACTAGAATCACTTCGATCAGATTGCTAATAGCAATTTCAGCCATATATGATCTAGAAATTCATCAAATGGATGTTAAAACGGCATTCCTAAATCGTGAACTAGATGAAGAAATTTATATGGAACAACCCGAAGGATTTATAGTCAAAGGGAGAGAGAAGAAAGTGTGTAAGCTTATAAAGTCCTTGTATGGTCTTAAGCAAGCGCCAAAACAGTGGTATGAGAAGTTTAACAACACGATGAGGTCGTATGGTTTTACAATAAATGAATGTGACAAGAGTGTGTACATTAAGAAAACCAAAATTGATACGATCATTGTATGTTTATATGTAGATGATATGCTGATAATGGGAACGAGTAAAGACATTATCAATACCACAAAAAAGATGTTAAGTGAAAATTTTGAAATGAAAAACATGGGATTGGCTTATATAATTCTTGGTATTAGAATTCGACGGGAGCCAAATGGGTATTCACTTACTCAATCCTATTACATAGAGAAATTTTTAAAGAAATTTGGTCACTTTGATGATATAACGGTAGTTACTCCGTATGATCCAACATGCAAACTTTCAAAGAATGAAGGTGAAAGTGTATCTCAGCTGGAATACACACAAATACTTGGAAGCATCATGTACATTACAAATTGTACGAGACTGGATTTGGCTTATTCTTTAAGTCGGCTAAGTTGATATTGAAGTAATCCAAATCTAGAACATTGGAGTGCTTTGGTTAGAGTATTGAGAGACTTAAAGCATACCATTAATTATGGTCTATATTTCACGAAATTTCCTCCTCTGTTAGGAGGATATAGTGATACCAATTGGATCTCTGGTAGTACGGATACTAAATCCACAAGTGGTTATGTGTTTACACTTGGTGGTGGTGTTGTGTCTTGGAAATCATCTAAACAAACATGCATTGCTCGTTCAACCTTGGAATCCGAATTTATCACATTAGATAAAGCTACGGAAGAAGTCGAGTGGCTAAGAAATTTTTTTGAAGATATTCCATTGTGGCCAAAGCCTGCACTTTGCATTCATTGTGATAGTATGGCTGCTTTAAATAGAGGGAAAAACAAAATTTACAATGGCAAGTCAAGGCACATTCGTTGGAGACATTTTACAATACGACAATTGCTTTCCAATGGGGTGATATCATTGGATTATATTAGATCAAAGGAAAACTTGGCTGATCCATTGACTAAAGGCCGAAAGAGCAAGTCGTATTCACTTTGAGGGGAATGGGTTTAAGCCAACACAATGAGTTATCACTTGGTGGAAACCTTACTTAGCAACATTGGAGATCCCATGGTCTAAGTTCATGAGGCAAACTAACTAAGAAAAACTCAAAGGAGAAATACACATTTGTTATTCTTATAAAGTAAAATGTGTTTTCATTGATGATTAAGGGATGAATAGTTATTCTTAATAATGTTAATACATTTCTAAAGTGGGATAGAATGGACTATTCTTAATTAAAGTTACCAATATGAGAGTGGTGTCGCGGTCGCACCCATGATAATTGAAATGGCTAAATTTTATAGAGCTCTCACGAAGTAGGGAAATGTTCAGGGCCGAAATGAACACAACCGTATAAACTTGAAATGAGCTGATGATATATGTGTTTCACTTATTGTCTCGGTTTACTATCAAATGTGGTTAGTTCAAGACTAAAGTTCACTACCCACAAAGTAGATTCGATAAGTGTATACTAGGAAAGGCGCAAGTCCAAAAAACACCTTTACCGATGCATATTGATTATACTTTTTGAGAAATTGTGGATCTTATTTTCTATTCAAACGTGGGGTATTGTTGAGTTTGAATAAGAAAATGTGGGGTATTTTTGGAGTTTATGTACTTAAATATATTTACATAAATACAAGACATAATATTTACATAAGTATACTTTTATTTATGTAAATAAATGAAGCACCCCTTTATTAAATGTGACTATTGAGAAGAGGCAAATATGTTAAGAGACGCTTCTTTTCAATAAGCATCCCTTTAATTAATATATAAAGAGATCACAGAGAAGAGGAGATGGATGCAGAGAATTTCAATTCAATCTTCTTCTTCTTCACTAAAGCAATTTCTGAGAATCTCAAAGTAGGTTTGCTAGGATCTTATGGAATGTGTGTATTTCGAAGATCGATAGTTGTATCCTGAAAGATAGACGTCCTCGCAACTACTTACACCAGTAGGGACGAAATTCTGTCTTAGGAGATTGCGATTCGCAAGCCTCTATCAAACGTTCTCCGATCATTCAAGCAAGACGAAGAAATCATCATATTCGATCAGTCAACTTACTGGCTGATTTCCCGCCGTTCTAGAAATATCCAGAAGACGATCAACATACCGTTGGAAAGCCCCGACTCTTAGCTTTCTATAGCCATCAAGTTTGTATCATTCTGAGGTACGAGGAAAACGTTATTGCTGTTTCAGTGTGACTGATCAAGTCTGTTTCTGTTTGTAACAATTGTATTTAAATTGTATTTCGTTTTTGTTATAAATTCAATAAAGTAAACGTATTGGATACGTGTTTGGGTCTACATCTATATATTTTTAGACAACATTAACTGGTAGTATCGGGTGTAGCACCATTTACCACAACCCATCAAAATTGAGATTGACCTATATAAATTAAAGCCCAACTAGAGGAAAGAAAATCCTAGAAGAATAAGGAGAAGACCGAACCAAGATATGTATAAATAAGTAGGCAACCATTGATATGCTCAAATTTTCCTAGAGTTACTCTCTCAAATTAAGAGATCGTGTAATACTTAGGGGTCGAATTCCACAGAGAACCAAGCTAACACAAAAGATTTCAATGTTCGAATTATGCTAAGCAATAATAAAGTAAATAAAATAATTGCAGAATTAGTAAATTGTGACGGTGAATGTGCTTTAAAATTCAATAAAAGATAAACGCTAAGCCTTATGGAATTCGTAGGAATGATTCCAAATTGAAGAATAAAGTTTCTATCGGGATAATTATGAAGTGCAATTCTAGAGCTCGAAACTAATGTAAAATAATCAACTGTCGTTGCAAATATTATCTATGTTTAAACCCTAGAAAACCAACGGTCGTTGCGAAATCAGATTGATCTAAATATGAATGCAAATCTTAATAGTAAATAAATTCTAACAACTCTTTATCATCCTTTGAAAATCCTAAAACCTAACAAGGAGATTACTTATACATTGTAATGAATAATAATCTAGTATAAAAATTACTATTAGAAAAATAATGCTTAGCCTCAACAATGGCTTAAAACATCTATATATAGGGTACAAAACCGACATGGGCTTAATTGCAAATATCTGGACCTTTTTGGGAAAAAAAAAGAAAAACTTCCAATTCTAATATTCTTGTCGCGAAGTTGATCGTGTCGAGAAACACCATAACTCTGTCGATCGACACTCCATATTTTTTCGTGTCAAGCGACGCTAATGTCCATGTTGCTCAATATGCTCATCAAATCTTCAATCCGAACTTGCGACTTCGACTGCTCATTCCACAACTTTCCATAATGATCCAGTAAACACCAATTAAGATTCAAACATCCTTGTACATAATAATAATAAAGACTCGAAAAACACCAAAAGGACTATAGATAATGGACTTATATCTTGGTTGAAAACTGGTAAAAATCATGATATATCAACTCCCCCAGACTTAGATTTTTGCTTGTCCTTAACCAAAACAGTTGTATTCACTCCTTTTGGATCCACATACCGCATAGTCAATATCTGGTAATACTTTGATGTGTCCCTAGAAGCTTAGCAGTTCTCTAGATTGATTTCAAACCCCATAGAGAAACTCAGACTTTCAGCTGCAAACCCCTTTCAAATATTTAAGTATGGTCTTATTGAGGGAATATCGATCAATCGACTTTTAGATTCTTTCCCTTCCTTAAACAAGTTTCTGCACTGCTCCCTTTTTTCGTTTCTCTTAGTTTATTCTGTCTATTTTCATGGTTTCATAGGATTCAATTCATTACTATTGTTTCTTGTGAAAGACAGGGTCATGAGGATCACTAAGTAGTCTTAGAATAGCGCCCATTACTGTTGTTCCTTGTGGGAGACAGGGTCATGAGGACTTCACTACAGTGGTTTCTTGTGAGAAGACCGGGTCGCGAGTATCTTTGCACTTTTCTATCTAAGACTTCTTTTTTTATATATACTTTGTTAAGGGAAAACCAAAGGATTTTATCCTAACTTTGCTAGGGTTGAAAGAGGAATCAAGTCCACGATTACCAACGCCCAAAACAAGAAATTAGAGTTCATTAAGGCGGGGTCTGACACATCTTTTCTGGCGTTCTCTTGAAAATCTGAACTCGCTCCGTTAAACCGATCCATTTGCAGTTACCCACCTTGTAAAACCAACTAATTTTCTATTCGAAATGGTCCTTTGAGTGTTGTTCACAGCAAGTAGAAAAAGAGTTTCGACCCGAAAATTTTAAAATTTTAACTGACTCAATAAAAACTCAACAAAGAAAACATAGTTAGCAACTACCACCTCCCCCAGACTTAAACAACATTGTCCCCACTGTTATTAAATCCGAAGTGGGTAAAATAAAAAAATAGGAAACGAAACATGTGAAAAATAGAATGAGTATTGATACCTATGGTCGTCTCGAGCGACTCTACCTTTGTGTCGATCGACACATATATTTATCGCATCGAGCGACATTAACTTCTTGTAGATCGACACAATGATTTTCCTCGTGTTGAGCGACACTGATTTCTCTGTCGCTCGACACACAAGTCTGAAGTTCATCCTCACTTGCATTCACACGGTCATTCTCCTAAAAATCAAAAACAAAAAAAAAACCAAACGTAAAATTGTTGAAAAATATCAAAATCAAAATAAATATTTAGTAGACTCATAAGTGGGTTACCTCCCACTAAGCGCTTGTTTTCAGTCATTAGCTAGACTGTGTCAGGAAGTGTCAGGACTTAGACGTTTGGTGGATCTTTGGGAAGCGTTGTACCTTCCTTATCCTTCAGGAAACTCTCATATGCTAGCTTTGACCGACCTTTCTTCTTAGCTCCCCCAGACTTAGAAGAAAGAATTCCGGGGAAAAGTTTCATAGTGTTCTCCATCATTTCCCAAACAAGTGCTTCTCCTTTCTCCTTTATCTCTGAGGGAATGATGATTCGAAACATGGAGAATGCTTTTGAGGTTCTCTTGCACTTAACTTTGATGTGATTCACCTCTTCTTTCCACTCCCTAGAAGGCAAAACCGAATGCTTAGCGCATGAACCTTTCTTATCTTTGGAAATAGATGGCGTGCTCGCTTCACGCTTAACAATCGAAGGAGTAATGGCATTAAGAATGTTCTGGACCTTCTTCTTGTCATATCTAAGGTCTAAATCTAGCTTATCTCCCTTATTGATTGTCCAACAAGAAATGTCCTCGAGAAGGATTGCTGAATAGAAGATCTTCTTGTTGATCTTGGTGAAAGATATGCGTTGATTAGGGAAATCCAAGATCATGCCAACGCTAGTGAGAAAGGAAGAGCCGAGAACCATTGGCTTAGTGGTTTCTATGAAGTAGAAATCAATTGGCACAAAAAATCTCCTTTTCGAAGTTCTAAATCTGAAATGAAACCAGCAGGAACTATCGAAGAAGAATCAACCAGATCGATGAAGCATTTGAAGGTTGTATAATTGAGATTCCCAGCTTTTTCACAACATCATAAGATATGACCTTCACGTTAGCTTCAGTATCTAAAAGAAAGTCTTCCAACTCGTTTCCCTTGATCGAATATGGGACGATAAACTGCCACAGGCTCTCTGCCAATGTCAACTTCCTCAGCGCTGGTTGAACATGCTTCTTGACTGCCTTTGACTCTTGACCAATGTCACTGGAAATATCTACTGGAGAAAGCTTCTTAGTAGTTCTCGGATATGGTAGATGAGGTTTGTGGACTCATTCAACAACACAAACCGAGACTTTTGACAAATCAAGACTGATCTGGAGCACGTGTCGAGCGACACTGTTGTGTTGTCGATTGATGCTAATAATTTCTGCCTATCGAGCAACACCATTAGCCTTATCGATCTATGCATAAAGTTCTTTCGTGTCGATCGATACCATTTGTTTGTCGATCGATAGTGCCTTTATTCCGAAAATATCATCTTTTTAACTTCTGAAAACTCGTCGATTCGCTCTGTACAAGTCATTCTCTCTGTTTCATTCCCCAATTTGATTGCATTAAAGTGATGTATCTTAACCGATTCACTTGTTTGAGCAACTTCAGTATCCACCTTCTTCACATGAATGTTCAAAGACTCGATCTTTCCATTCAAATCCTTGTACATAGAACCCAACTCCCCATTGAACACTACAAGAAAACAGGTCGTTAGTGACTCGAATTACCGAGTGGCAAATTAGTCACAAAGATTTGCGACTCATTTGTGACTCTTTTGTGACTAAAGCGTGACTCTTTTTGATGGAGTCACAAATTAGTCGCTCATTTGCGACTCCATCCCGTAGTCGTTAACCAGTCACAAATTTGCGACTAATCTGCGACAACGATTGGTATATTTTGGTGGAGTCGCATAAGAGTCACAAATTTACGACTCCGTAGCGACTAACATTAGAGTCACAAATTAGCGACTCCTTAGTGAAACATAACGGAGTCACAAATTAGCCACTTGTAATTGAGTCACAAAAGAGTCATTAATTAGCCACTACTTTGCAACGTTTCAGGGTTTCGCGTATATAGTAACTAAGGAGTCTCAAATTAGCCACTCTGTTGCGACTCATTACCCACTACATGTATGTTTTTGGGAAAAAAACACCATAATGTAAATCTATATAAGTTAGTTTTGTATTTACATTTTATTCAAGTAATAAGTGTGTAGTAAATACACAGTACAAGTCAAAAAAACAAAAAAAAAGAGTTTCCTAAAAATTTTGCATCACAAATGTTTTCTTATTAACATCAAAACCTTTATAACTAATCTCTTCCATTTCATTTTTTGAAAATTATTCTACATTTTTTATTACTTTTGTTTAAATGAATAAAACCAAACAAATAATGAAAAAATACATTGGAACTTGATTGGAAAGGAATATGGTTTTTGTGGTTGATCCAAATCTTTAGGGTTTAGGGTATAGGTTTGTGACTGAGTCGCAAATTAGTCGCAAAGTAGTAACAAATTAGTGACTCGTTACCCACGAGTCGCAAAACAGTCACCAATTACGACTACATTGCTACTAATTTGTGACTAATCAGTATGATTTTCAAAAATTCATCAAAAAAAGATTAGAAATAGATTAAGTTTAAGTTTCTACATAGATTCAATTACTAGTTACATTAATATATATTTGCCCAAATTAACTCAAAAATCAAACTTTGTCCCAAATAGATTTTAGTGGGAAACCAAAACCATATTTTTAGATTTCCTTCTCACCCAAATTAGATACATGTAAACTCTATGTTAAACTAAAAACATCATATACAAGTTACAATCTTAACAAAATAAGTTTTCTTAAAGTTTGCATCTTACATAACATATCTTAAGATATGTTACTTGTCCTTCCATTCAAATGTTTTTTAAAATTGGAATTCAATAGATTATCCCTAGTTTAGTCTAAATAATCAAATTTTCTATAACATATATACCATAAACACTAATTTAAAGGCATATGGCTCAAATATTTTTAAATGTTTAGGGTTTAGGGTTTTATTTTTGACTCCAAAAAAGTATAACAAATTAGTAGTAATTTTGTGACTATTTTGCTACTTAAATTTGTGGATCCAAAATATTTGAAGTTTTTAACCAAAAATGTTTCCCTCCAAACCCAAAATTTGTTTCCCTCTAAGTCAAAAAAATGAAATATTTCCTTCTAAGCCAAATTATTTTCCCTCTAAGCCCAACTCATAAATACCAATATCACAAATTTCCTCTAACCCTAAAAAATCTGTGTCGGCGACTCAGATCCAAAACCTTATCTCTCTCGACTCATCTTTGATTCTCTCTCTGTTTCGAAATTTTGTAGGTCTCTGATAATCCTCCTAAAACCTAAAATCTTCATTCTCCACCTCTGATAATCTCGCTCTTAGTCTCTACCCTAAAATCTCGTCGTCTTCTCGTTTTTTTGTTTCGATTTCTCGAGATGTCTGGTAGAAACAACCATGGAAAAGGGGTTAATGGAGGCCTCGTTGGTAGATCTATTGGTGTTGGTGGTCGATCCAACCTTCCCGATAAGCTTGAAGCTGTTGTTCTAGGCTCAGATGTGAGAGACAACGCCGGGGTTCTTCGACGCAACACCGGCAAAGATCCTGTAACTTCAGGTTCAGGTGTGAGAGCCACGGCTGGAGACCTTCGAGGTAAAGCCAAAGATCTCTCACCTTCGGTCTCAAGACTACTTAGTAACATCTCTGGTCTCTTTATACTAATATGATAAGTTTATGATATTGTAATACTGACTGAGAATTGATTGTGCTACTGTACATGTGTATGTGTTTGAACTAGTTGATTTGGTTATTTAGATGATAGGTTATGTGTTTGAACAAGTTAGTCGTCATTGATATGGTTATTTAGATGCTAGGTTCTTTACCATCCATTGTTTTGTTTCAATTCTGAAACTAAGGTCTCTTTAAACTTTTCAAATTCTGAAATTGGGTTTCTTTAGCATCCTTTGTTCTTTATGCCCTTTGTCTACTGTTACATTACAATTTGATTTATGCTCTTTCGTGTCATAGTTTCAGTGTATTTATATCATTAGCCTTGATATGAAAGTTCATTGTTCTCATTGTTATATACTTGATCACAAGAACATAAATTCTTGTGTTGTTTTTGTTACCAATAAATCTGTGTAGGATTCAATTCCATTTATGAAAAGAGGAAACATTGCGTCTGCTCTTCAGAAAGGTTGCCAAAGAGTAAAGTGCTTTATCGGTAGGAACTGCTTAATACATAGTTAGTTGTATGTGTACATCTGTTTTATATATTGGTTTATGAATAAACGCTCTTGGTGGTTGCAGATTTGGATGCTGGTTTAAGCCCAACTACCTCCAAAGTAAGCTGTGGAAGAAAACTTGTTGCAACGATAGAAGAAACAGAGAAACAAAATGATGTGGTAAACCATCAACTGAAGGAGCTAGGGGCAAAGGGAAATCGCTTTAACGAGCTGGAAGATCGGTAAAGTTCTCTCATTGTTCCCCTATTGGCAAATGATATATTTTCAGTGCTCTCTCTTATTTTCTCACATGCTTTTGTACAGGTATTTGCAAGAGTTCAACAATTTCGAATTTCAACTATTAGCTCATCAAGTGTGTTGCTTGTGATACTCTTAGATTTCTCCCTAATTTCACTAAATGATGCTTCATATTTATAACAGCAGTTAATTAGGTCTATGTAGTCAATGTTGAGTCTGTGAAGGTTTAGGCTTTATAAGCAATTGAGCATGACACTTGTTAACAGGAAGAGAGAGATGCAATATTGGCGAAGATTGAAGTTTCACAAGCACATTTAGAGTTATTAAATAAGACAAACGTACTGATTGATGCATTTCCCATACGATATGATGGAGATTTTGGTACAATTAACAATTTCCGACTTGGAAGACTCCCTAAAGTACCGGTAAGCTTTGCAAATTTCCTTGTAGTGCATAACCTCTTCCTCCTTACATAAAGTCTAAATTTTAGACACATGAAACATTATTAGGTTGAGTGGGATGAGATAAATGCTGCTTGGGGGCAAGCCTGTCTTCTCCTCCATATGATGTGTAACTATTTCCGGCCGAAGTTTCAGTATCCTTGTTACTTACTATCTTACATTCCTTTTCCTTCATTTTTGATACTCTTGTTATGAAGTTTGTCCTTAACCATTAACCTGTTTTTAGATGTCAAATTAAAATACAGCCTATGGGAAGTTATCCGAGGATTGTGGACAGCACCAACAACACTTATGAGCTATAAGTAATTCCCAATGCTTCAATGGCATATTCTACGGCTGGTTTGTTTTCGAGAGTTGAACTGTTTGATAATCATCTTCAGGTTTGGTCCTGTAAACTTGTTTTGGAGCACTCGGTACGATAAAGTCATGACATTGTATTTGATATGTCTTAAAGACTTTGCCGATTTCGCAAACGCAAAAGATCAAGAGAACAATATTCCACTAGAGAAATGCCTCAAACTTCCGTTCAAGTAAGTCCCCACTCTCCTTCCAAAATGGTACAATCGAAAAACCTTAAAAGAGTTTCTTATATAGAGTTATCATTTTGCAGGATCGAAAACGACAAAGTGCAGACGTATTCAATAACGCAGAGCTTCAATAAGCGAGAGAATCGGACCAAAGCAGTAAAGTATAATCTATGCAACCTCAAATGGGCTCTGTATTGGTTCGTTGGGAACACTAATTTCCATCCTCTCTCTGCAGCGGTCTCTTTTGCCTTCTGAATGATGTATCAGCGGCTGGTTCCTTGTACACAAATTAGTCAAGATGCTTGAGTAGTACTTTCTTTTGTCAATTTTTAACCTTAATTAGTACTTTTTTGCTTGTAAAATCCAAACTTTTCTTCTTCTTTCTATTATGCAATTTCAAATTTACGTTCTTAGTATCATATTAGTATCAAATATGTTACTAAAAACTGACCAATTAGTTACTAGATCAAAAAACTATCATCACAATTTGGTCTCAAATAAGAGACACAATAGTGACTAATTTGTGACCACTTTCTATTATTAATTCGTAACAAAAGAGTCGCTAATGCGTTGTAAATTTATGACTCATAAAGGAGTCGCAAATTAGCGACTAAACATGATTGTCACAGAATAGTTGCTAATTTGCGACTAAACAAGACTGTCACAAAATAGTCGCTAATTAGCGACTCATTTGTGACTCGAAAAATTAGCGACTCGACTATTGTGACTCCGGTTTTCGAGTCACAAATTAGTCGCAAATGGCTAATTTGTGACTCTTTTGTGACTCTTCCCGGAGTGACTAACGACCTGTTTTCTTGTAGTGGAAGTCTAATGTTATCTTTTGCTGCCCTTGGAGAATTTGTTCAACTAGCGCTTCTACCCTACTCTCTGCAGATGGAGGAGGTGGCGTTTGATAAGTGGACGATTCCTAGTTCCTTGTATAGCACTAAATCGGATAGTTGATGTTGTAACCCTTGTTCCCTTACTGATTACCGAACCTCTGATAACTAGAACCAATAATGTAGTTCACATTTTCCACATTGCTTCTTTCCTCTGGATCGAAAGCCTGAACCTCTTGAGCAAACTAAATTGTCTTCTTTCCAGCTAGTATACTGTGTACCGAATCCAGCTTCCTATTCACCTCAACAAGATGGTTACCACTGATATCGTACTTCTGCTGGCTCCTCTTGTAATCTATGTTCTTAGTATTGTTGTTGTTGGTAAGGTTCTCTATAAGTTGGGTAGCAGCCCCTGAAGAATTTATGGTGAAATTTCCATTGCTCGCAGCATCAAGAGACAGAATATCTCGATGCAATCCCTCTGTAGAGGTACTCAGTAGTTGAACATTTATGAAGCCGTGATGTGGATCGTCTCTTTGGTAGCCCTTGAATCTATGCCACGCAACCTTAAATGCCTTGTAGTCCCCCGGCTTGAAGGTAGCAATCTTCGCTCTGAGATCTTTAGACTTCCCATCATCAAAGAAATTTCTTGTATCTTCCCAGTTTGTAAGCGAGCCCGGTGGAAGCATCCTTAACCAATGCTTTGCTTCAGCATGTAGAGAATATGGGAAAAGCTTACAGAACAGGTAGTCCTCTAATACTCTATTAGCCTTGATTGTAGATGAAAGATCCTCAAACCTCTCGATGTGATCCATTGGGTTCTCATGAGAAAGTCCACAGAAAGGGTCTTGAGCTGCAAGAGAGAAATACGCAGGCATCAGCTCAAATCATTTCTTTGGAACGGAGGTAGATGAATCACAGACTTATTAGCATATAGTTGCTTAGGTCTGTTAAAGTTTGCTAGTGTGCGTTCGTGCTGAACATTCATATCATTTCTCAACAAAGCACGCGGGTTCTGGTGCTAGTGTCGATCGACACCAGCTGGGTGTTGAGCAACACCTGCATTCTCCTCGTGTCGAGCGACACGACGCAATTTAACACGTCAAGCAATTTCCTCCTCCTGTCGCTCGACATGTTCCTCTTCCTCACAAGCCAGATGATTCTCTTCTTCCTGTCGAGTGATCTCATTGTCCTATTGCTCGACAGGCTCCTCGACGACGTTTCCCTCAGCGTCGAGTATCTGTCCCTAATCGTTATAAATGTTTCCTTGAAGATCGAAAAAACCGTCTTCCCTCTGAATCAAAATATTCCGTGAAACCATCTTCTTAGCTTCCTTCGTTGCTTTTCTGTTGGTTCGTTCTAAGCGTGCTAATTTCTGAAGGTCAAATCCAACTAACTTCTTGTTTTTATTGCTCCTAGTGTCGCGATTAGGCATACACCTGAAACACAAAAATTAAAAGCTAGTTAGTGAATTAAAAACAAAACAAAAAAACAAAAACTTAGTCAAAATCCTAATAAGAAAAATCTAATGGCGTTGATTCACTGGCAACGGCTCCAAAATTTGATATGCTCTAATTTTCCTTTGGACTACTCTCTCAAATTAAGAGATCATGTAATACTTAGGGTTCGAATTCCACAGAGAATCAAGCTAACACAATAGATTTCAATGTTCGAATTATGCTAAGCACTAATGATAAAAATAAAACAATTGCAGAAACAGTAAATTGTGATGGTGAATGTGCTTTTAAATTCAATAAGAGATAAACGTTAAACCTTAGAGAATTTATAGGAATGATTCCAAATTGAAGAATAAAGTTACTATGGGGATAATTATGAAGTGTAATTCTAGAACTCGAAACTAAAGTAAAATAAATCAAATGTCGTTGCAAATATTATATGTGCTTAAACCTTAGAAAACCAACTGTCGTTGCGAAATCAGATCGATTTAAACAAGCATTTAAATCAGGTTCGATTGTTCATAAAGATGTAAAGTCAACTGTTGTTGCGAATCGAATCATTGCTCACTTATGATTTAGTTCAAGTAATCTAATAATGTTGTCGCATCTATTAAACAACCTAAGATATCGAATTCAGGCCTAAATCAGAGTTAAAACAATCAAAGTGAAGAATAAAAATATGAATGCAAATCCCAATTGTAAATAAATTCAAACAACACTTTATCACCATTTGAAAACCCTAAAACCTAATAAGGAGATTACTCAGACATAGTAATGAATAATAATCTCTTAGTATAACAATATCTCTTAGAAAAATATTGTTTTGCCCAAACAATGACTTAAAACATCTATATATAGGGTACAAAACCGACAAGGACTTAATTGCAAACACCTAGGCCTTTATGGGGCAAAAAAACCCAATTCTTCCAATTCTCATACTCTGGTCGCAAAGTTGATCTTGTCGAGCGACATCATAACTATGTCGATCAACACTCCATAGTTCTTCCTATCGAGCGACACTAATATCCATGTCGCTCGGTATGCTCTTCAAATCTTCAATCCGAACTTGCAACTTCGACTGCTCATTCCACAATGCTCTATAATGATCCAGTAAATACTAATTATGCTCCAAATTTCCTTGTACCTTATAATAATAATAAAGACTCGAAAAACACCAAAAGGACTCTGGATAATAGACTTATATCATGGTTGAAAACCGGTATAAACCATTATATATCAACCATTCATTTAGAAGATCATTCATTCATTACTTGGAGGAAAATTTTCTCTCAATCTCTTTTATTAACATCATCATGACTTTGACTTAGGGGAGTAAAACCCTAGCCGCCGCCACCGACTCTTAGAAGAAAATTATGACTCGTCAACTTCATCAACACCCTTCCGGCGACAAGGAAGGACCTAGGAAACGATCAACATATAAAAAACATAAATTATCACCCCCAATGATCTATTTCATAAACTCCCTCCCGACGGTACAAGAGGATCCAAAAGGCGATTCACCAATCATTCGAAAGGTCTTGTTGTATAATTTCGAGAATAGGTATCAGATCTTCAATCCTATATATGTAGCTTCTTCTGATCCATTTACAGTAAACTGTGTTCTCTGAAAACCTAATTCGTCACCTCCGGTGATTCATCTTCAGAGATATACTTAATCACTCTGGTGACCTATCTTCAAAGATATACTTAATCAATCAAGTAACCTATCTACAAAGATCTAATCGATCACTACGATGACCTACCTTCTTTGTAAAACTCGTTAAACACTTAACTCGTTTCGTACTAGCTTATCGCTTACCAACTTTCCTAGCTCCATAGCTCAACTGCTGTGAATCATCTAGCTTATCTACTTATTAGTTCTCCTCACTGCCTAGCTTACTACCTGCCTAGTTGACTAGTTGTCTAGATCCTTAGCTGCTTAGCTCGTCTACTGCCTAGCTGCCTTGCTTAGCTCATCACTTACCAGCTCACCTAGCTGCTCGGTCATCTATTGCCAAGCTGACTCGCTTACAAGCTCTCTTAGCTGCCTAACTCACTTGTTAACTAAGTAACTCGCTTACGAGCTGATGATGACATCAGATGATATAAGATTGGAATCCACCAAACTTATGTTCCCTAGATAATCAAGAGTTTTCAAGCATTGTTGCAGAAATTGGTGTGATGTTGAGATGGAAGGTAGTGGTTTGATTGACTCTCTCAATTGATGGGTTGATTGACTCTCTCAATCGGTGGACGAACAAGTTATTTGAATCACACAAACAACTATATTCGCGATTTCTAAAAATAGAAGTGAATCACACACTTATATTCAAAAGAAAGAATAATTCTTCAAAGAAACATACATTGAAAGAAAACGAGAATACTTTGATTTATTTGACTGATAGGTGATTTACAAATGAGACAAATATGGAGCTTTGATAGGCTCAAGAATAACGGTCTAAAGCTAGAAAGAATAAAGAAATTGTGCACAATAAAGAGAAAGAGCCGTTAGGCTTAATTGGTGGTCTTTGGCTGAAAATGGAAAGCCTTGGTATTCTTGATGGTTGACAACTTGGGCGTGATGGTATGATGTTTGCAACTGATTAAACATGTGATCTTCCAAAAAAGACAAGTTGAGAATCTTCTGGTTTGAAAGTTGAATAACTTTTAAACCAAAACTGTTATTTGAATGAATCCAATTGGACGAGTTCCCTGGTTGAATCAAGATTCCAGAACAAGTCGATTCATAGCTTAATTCCTCCTGGTTTGGTTGGAATCCTTCAATAAGCGTTCAAGTGTCAAAATCGGGAGAGTTTAGGTTCACCGGATTTGTAAAAATAACTCTTAAACCAAATCGAATTTGGTCGCGAATCCAATTCTCAGTCTTCCTCTGATGAGTTGAGAATCCAAAACAATTAGACTTCTAAATTGGTTCATCCTGGTTTGGCCGGAATGATTTGATGAGTGGTTGTATGTCTCCTTCGCATCCATTGAAGATCTGGCAAATTGTATCTTCAATAACTTCTTCATATGGAATCATTTTGCTCTGATTCCTCTTCGTGGCTGGGATGTTTGATCTTAGCCTCCATTTGAGTTGAATTCAGATCGCTTGTCTCCTTAGCTCTCCTTAGCTCTCCTTAGCTTCATACTCTCCTCTTTAGGACTCCTGGTTCCGTGCTCCTTGGTTGATGATGACTTGATGTTCTCATTACCAGCTCATCACTGCCTAGCTCACTCGCTGCCTATATTACTTGTAAACTAGATAACTTGCTTACCAGCTCATCGTTGCCTAGCTCATTCGACTTATCTCGATGACTTAACTTGCTTCCTGTGAGCAAATGTCAATAAACCTATTATGAAGATATTGGGCTTTAGCTCACGAGTGTTTACAAGAAAAGAAGTTGTGAGTTTTGGACTTATGTACGAAGGCCCAAACCAATGTAATTGCTTGGTATATAAGCTACAAGGTTTTGTGGTAAAACCCTAACACGTGAAAAAACAAAGCAAGAGAAGAAGAGAAACAGAGAGTTAAGAGCTGCGGTAAAGAGGCTTAAGGTTTCGGTCTTCTTCAAGCTTGAGACATCACGTTCTGAGCTCGTCGTCACGTTCACGTTATAGAGCTAAGGTAAATTAGCTCCTCGTCTTTCTTCTTATTGTACCTATATAAGAGAGAAAGAAATACGTGAGGTTGTATAGGTGAGACAAAGAGATTACTCTTGTAAACACTTGATTGTTCTAGTGGATCGTTGAGAGTGCCGTCCTCTCCCCATACATACCGAAAGGGAACTGGATGAAAAAGTTTCTTGTGTCTTTAATTGAATCAACAAACAAAACAAACGTATTAAGGTTATTTGGTCGTAGTTAGCTTAACAAAACGAGCTAAGTTTGAGGTTGAATCTAATATTAAAACCTCACAAGTGGTATCAGAGCACCAGCTTTAGGCAGAGAGACGTTACGGTTTCAGTTTCTGATCTGCGGTTGGTGTTGTTACAAGAAGATCCAGGTTACTCAATCAAGTTGTTAAGGTCATAGAGAGATCAAGGAAAGTCTTACCATGGAGCAAACTCGTGTCAAGGTTGATGTGGAGAAGTTTGATGGTAAGGGAGACTTTGGATTGTGGAAGTTCAAGATGCTTATGGCTCTTGAGGACAATGGGTTGGATTCTGCACTCAGCGAAGAAGAACCCATCAAGGTACCTGAAAAAGACAAAGAAATAACAGCTGATGAAGAAAAGGATGAAACAAAGGTTGTTGGTGTTTCGGCGGTCAAGTCGGAGACATCTACTATGGATAATGTAAGAAAAGAGAAAGACAAAAGGGCAAAGAACATGATTTACTCCTATCTTACAAATCCAGTCATGCGGAAAGTAATGAAAGAAACAACGGCTCTAGGAGTATAGAAAGCTCTAGAAAGGGATTACCAAACAAAGGC
Source organism: Draba incana (assembly GCA_963576765.1). Taxonomy (NCBI): domain Eukaryota; kingdom Viridiplantae; phylum Streptophyta; class Magnoliopsida; order Brassicales; family Brassicaceae; genus Draba; species Draba incana. The sequence goes on from OY755209.1 coordinate 25,646,866, forward strand.
CTTACCGAACCGTATTTACCTGAAGCAAAGTTTTGCTAGTTTCAAGATGGAAGAGCACAAAAGCATAGAGGAAAATCTGGATGTGTTTCTGAAGTTGGTAGATGATTTAGCAAGTCTGAACATAAATGTGAGTGATGAGGATCAAGCTGTTCAAATCCTCTCCAGCTTACCAAAGCATTTTGACTCACTGGTTCACACGCTGAAGTACGGTAATGGAAAAGAGACGCTGAATTTACAGGAAGTCACCACCTCTGCATACGCCAAGGAAGTAGAGCTGAAGAAAAAGGGGCTCTTAGGAAATTCCAAGCCTTATGCAGAAGGTCTTGTTGTAAGCAGAGGAAGGCCTGAAAGAAGAACTTCAGGTCAATGGAGAGGTAGATCCAAGAGCAAAGATACACGGTCAAAGTCTAGACCAAAATTACAAGCTAAGCCTAAAGAGTGTTGGATATGCGGGAAAGAAGGACATTATAAAAGAGATTGTCCTGAAAAGAAGATTTGGAAACAATCTGGTGAATCTGCAAATATAGCTCAAGAGAAGGAGCTGCCTATGATCTTAGTAGCAAGCACAAATTACAGCAAAGATGATTGGGTTTTGGATTCTGGTGCTAATTTCCACATAACACCAGAAAAGGATGCCTTGTTTGATCTCAAAGAATTTAATGGTGGGAAGGTTTTGATGGGTAATAATACCTACAGCGAGGTCAAAGGAATGGGCAAGATTAAGATCATAAATTTAGAAGGAGCTACGGTGATATTATCTGAAGTGAGATACATGCCAACCATGGGTAAGAATCTCATATCTCATGGCCAGTTAGAGAAGAGTGGGTGCAAATATGAAGGAGAAAATTTCATAGTCACTTTCTACAGAGAAGGCAAGAAGGTATTTTCGGGAAAATATCAAGATGGGCTGTATTATTTGCAGTGAACAGTTGTGAAAGGAGATGTATCTGTGGTAAGGTCTGAGGTAAATCTGACTAATGGATGGCTGATATGTTAGTATTTTGGTGTCTTTTACGCTTTGTTTCTTTAGTCTTTTTGGTTCTTTCTAGTTTATTTTGCGTCTTTTCAGGTTCTAGGAGGCTCTCGAGCATAGATTGGAGTCTGTGAGGGTCATTGGAGCAAAAAGGGACGAATCTGGAGGAAAGACAGTGATTTTCATAAATCGAGCACCTGCTCGGTTTGGAGCGAGCACCTGCTCGCCTGAAAACCCAAGGAAGTCGAAGTCTCTGGAATCCGGACCGACCGGTCCGGATGAGAGGACCGACCGGTCCACACTCGAAGTCCCGAAGCCAAAAGTCTCTGGAATCCAGACCAACCGGTCCGGATGAGAGGATCGACCGGTCCACACTCGAAGACCCGAAGCCAGAAGTCTCTGGAATCCGGACCGACCAATCCGAATTGTAAGACCGACCGATCCCAGACCCGAAGACATACCTCGTGCTGACACGGACCGACCGGTCTGACATCGGACCGACCGGTCGGGCTCCCAGAACCAAGTTGCCCTAAAATTTCCTTATAAATAAGTTGTAGCCACTTTCCAAGTGGGAGGGCTGATTTTTCTGAGATATTTTTCCTGCGACATTTTTTAGAGCTGAGACTACTTGTTTCCATTGTTGAGATCTTTTCAAGGTGTTTTTCATTTTCCAAGGATTTTGATTGTAAGAATTGGAGGATCATCCACAACTTTCCATTGAGAAGATTTCTTAAACCCTATTCTCTTATTTTATCATGATGCTTTCTTCTCATTTGATTGCTGTGATTTTGTCCTCCATGACTGAGTAGTCTCATTGCTAGATTAGGGAAATTCAATGGTGGATTAGGATGATTGTGACTGAGCCAAATAGGAAATGTTATCATTTGTCTTCATCAATCGGGATTCATACTGCTTAGGCTAATTTGATCACCTAGTCTATGATTTTAGGATTAACTTATTCACGAAAGTGCTCTAGGTTGCTAGATAAACCATTGATGAGCAATCGGTGTGTAACCAACGACAGTTGATAGTTACCATCGATTGTGAACAAATCGAACCAAATTGTTAATGCTTATCTTCATTTCTGAATTCGAACGACAGTTTATGCATTTAGGATGCTAGATAAAGTTATTGATGCATCACGACAGTGAGGCAATATTACATTCATGTTCGAGTTCTAGATTGCGCTAAAATTGAATCCTGAATAGATTGCTCAGTCCATAATCCGAAACCACCGGCGAATGACTCTAATCTAGTGCCTTTATCTTATTGAATTTACATCATTTTTAGTTGCTATTTCGTTCATTAATTCGTCACAAACAAATTCCCATTTTATCTTAGCTTTAAACGATAATCCATATTTTCATAGAGTGACCGTGGTCCCTGAGGATTCGATACCTAAAATACTACAGCTTTTGTCTGTGCACTTGCGGATACTATTTAGGTTTAAAACTTCACGTATCAAGTTTTTGGCGCCGTTGCCGGGGATCGAACCTGGGTCACCCGCGTGACAGGCGGGAATACTTACAGTTCTTTTTACGTTTTCTTGGAGATTTGCTGGGTTCCTCAACCCTTGAAACTATTCCTCATTGATTCCTTTTGGATTTGCTTGTAACGATTGGAGGATAAATTCACAACACCCATTGAGAAGAATTCTAATTCCTTATCTTTTTCGTTTATCATTATGAATTCTATCTCGTTGATTGCTGCGATTTCATTCTCTATGTTCGAGTAGTCCTCTAGCTAGATTGAGGGATTTCAATGGTGATTTAGGATTGATTAGTGACTGAGCCAAATAGGATAGATTATCATTCATCTTCATCAACTGGGATTCATAACGCTTAGGTTAGCCTGTACACCTAACCTCTGTTTTCAAGTTGAACTTATTCACGAAAGTGCTCTAGGTTGCTAGATAACCCATTGGTGAGCAATTGGTGTGTAACCAACGACAGTTGATTGTTACCATCAATTGTGAACAATTCGAACCATTTCATTTCTGCTTGTCTTCATCACTGGATCCAAACGACAGTTTAGGCATTTAGGATGTTAGATAAAGATATTGATCCATCACGACAGTGAGGCAATATTACATTCTTGTTTGAGTTCTAGACCGCACTTAATTTAAATCCTGAATAGATGCTCAGTTTTCAATTTGAAATCACCGGCGAATGACCTTGATCTAGTGCCTTTCTTTATTGAGTCTCATATCGTTTAATTTGCTGTTCCGTTTCTTGTTTCACTACAATTCACCAACTCATACTTTATCTTAGCTTTAAATTAAAATCTCGTAATTTCATAGTGTAACCTTGGTCTCTGTGGAGTACGAATCCCGATTGATGAAGACAAATGATAACATTTCCTATTTGGCTCAGTCACAATCATCCTAATCCACCATTGAATTTCCCTAATCTAGCAATGAGACTACTCAGTCATGGAGGACAAAATCACAGCAATCAAATGAGAAGAAAGCATCATGATAAAATAAGAGAATAGGGTTTAAGAAATCTTCTCAATGGAAAGTTGTGGATGATCCTCCAATTCTTACAATCAAAATCCTTGGAAAATGAAAAACACCTTGAAAGGATCTCAACAATGGAAACAAGTAGTCTCAGCTCTAAAAAATGTCTCAGGAAAAATATCTCAGAAAAATCAGCCCTCCCACTTGGAAAGTGGCTACAACTTATTTAGTTATTTGGATTTTCATTGAATCGGATTTTTAATCATTTTAAAATTAAAAAAAAAAAAAAAAAAAAGGAATTTCTAGGATTGCATCTGCATTTTTGCATAGGGAACAATGATGAAATTTCCTTGTAAAGTCTCATTTTAGGATTTAATGATATGCCCTCGTTAGAACTCTTTCGATGCATTAACAATCATGAAGTAGAGGCTCATCCATACTTGGATCTTATTTCTTTGAAAGTCCCATCTCATTAGAAACGTGCATGATCTAGATTCGACTCTATCAATTTGAACTTAATCCTGACTAATCTCTCTCACTTTTGGACTTTGAATCATAGCCATGGATAAACACTTGACATTCAAATCATGTTTGCCTTTTTTATTTTTTTACCGCTCTTAACTTGATTTGAATGGCTATCTCGATCTAAGTTCATCTTTTAGATGAGGATAGTTCCGCACCTTTTAAACCCGACCATTTTGTTCAAGCCCTTGCATATGTTCTTTGAGTGAGGCCTTTTTCTTTGTGTTGCATTGGCAAAATCTTGCAAGCATTAGAGACGACAAGGCAAAGTTTCCAATAGACTAGTTTCTTGTGTCTAAGACTAGTCTTAGGTGGGGAATGAAACCGAAATGGTTAAATGCTTATTTGAATATCTTTGGGTTTGTGGTTGAGTGTGAAAAGAAAGAAAATAAAGAAAAGGAGAAGAAAGAATAAGTTCTAGGGAAGGGAATTAAAAGGACCAGTATATAGCTCTAAGTGTTTGAAAAGAAAACGACATTCTCCTAGAATAAAATCAAAAGAGAAGAAAATATGTTAGAGAATGCTAAGATAGAAAGAGCTAGTGCAATGAAAAGAGTATTTCCTAGGATTTTGATCGAAAAGGAAAGAGTAAGGTTGAGAAAGATTTGAAAGAAAAATTTAGCCAAAAGGGCTAGTGGTTAAACATGGGATAGTGAGAAAAGAGAGATGAGGGAATGCAACAAGGGGATAATGGGTAGAACTTTGGATTCCTAGCCTTGTATGCATCAATTGTCTCTTTTCTTCCTTGCTTTTGCTAAATGTGACACTTTCATTTGAGAGTTAACCACCAAAAAGAGTATGAACCTTCTCTTTATATCATTTTCAAGCCTTCTTCTACCTAGCCAAATGGTATTGATTCAATTTCCAATTGTGAGACCGCACCAAACACAATAATGAATGTTAAAGAGTTGAATATTTGTTGATTGCAAGATTTCTTTTGAGTCTCAGGATTTGGAGTAATATTTCATAAGTGATGAGTATGGCGAAAGCTTCTTGAGTAGAGTTTGTTGTGCATCGAGTTAGTTCTTTTTAGGACATGTTGTTGAACCCTTTAGTGCTTCTTTTGGATTTGATTTCCCACCTTCAAACCTCTTTTCCGGATTCGTATTTTCTTGTTTGCTTGCGGACAAGCAAAAGGCAAGTCCGGGGGAGTTGATATGTTAGTATTTTGGTGTCTTTTACGCTTTGTTTCTTTAGTCTTTTTGGTTCTTTCTAGTTTATTTTGCGTCTTTTCAGGTTCTAGGAGGCTCTCGAGCATAGATTGGAGTCCGTGAGGGTCATTGGAGCAAAAAGGGACGAATCTGGAGGAAAGACAGTGATTTTCATAAATCGAGCACCTGCTCAGTTTGGAGCGAGCACCTGCTCGCCTGAAAACCCAAGGAAGTCGAAGTCTCTGGAATCCGGACCGACCGGTCCGGATGAGAGGACCGACCGGTCCACACTCGAAGTCCCGAAGCCAAAAGTCTCTGGAATCCAGACCGACCGGTCCGGATGAGAGGACCGACCGGTCCACACTCGAAGACCCGAAGCCAGAAGTCTCTGGAATCCGGACCGACCAATCCGAATTGTAAGACCGACCGATCCCAGACCCGAAGACATACCTCGTGCTGACACGGACCGACCGGTCTGACATCGGACCGACCGGTCGGGCTCCCAGAACCAAGTTGCCCTAAAATTTCCTTATAAATAAGTTGTAGCCACTTTCCAAGTGGGAGGGCTGATTTTTCTGAGATATTTTTCCTGCGACATTTTTTAGAGCTGAGACTACTTGTTTCCATTGTTGAGATCTTTTCAAGGTGTTTTTCATTTTCCAAGGATTTTGATTGTAAGAATTGGAGGATCATCCACAACTTTCCATTGAGAAGATTTCTTAAACCCTATTCTCTTATTTTATCATGATGCTTTCTTCTCATTTGATTGCTGTGATTTTGTCCTCCATGACTGAGTAGTCTCATTGCTAGATTAGGGAAATTCAATGGTGGATTAGGATGATTGTGACTGAGCCAAATAGGAAATGTTATCATTTGTCTTCATCAATCGGGATTCGTACTGCTTAGGCTAATTTGATCACCTAGTCTATGATTTTAGGATTAACTTATTCACGAAAGTGCTCTAGGTTGCTAGATAAACCATTGATGAGCAATCGGTGTGTAACCAACGACAGTTGATAGTTACCATCGATTGTGAACAAATCGAACCAAATTGTTAATGCTTATCTTCATTTCTGAATTCGAACGACAGTTTATGCATTTAGGATGCTAGATAAAGTTATTGATGCATCAATGGCATTCACGGTTAGGACACATGAGTCTTAAGAATATGAACATTCTGGTTAAAGGAGGTTACTTAGATTCAAAGGAAGTCCACACGTTAGATTTCTGTGAAAAGTGTGTGTTTGGCAAGCTCCACAAGCAAAGCTTTCCAGAAAGTAAACACACTACTTCAAGTATTTTAGAATACATTCACAATGACTTATGGGGCTCGGTTTCGAATGAGCCAAGTCTGTCCGGATGTAGATACTTTCTTACATTTATTGATGACTACCCAAGGAAGGTTTGGATCAGATTCCTAAAGAGTAAAGATGAAGTGTTTGAGAATTTTTCAGAGTGGAAGGCACTTGTGGAAAATCAGACTAGTAAGAAGATAAAGTGTCTTTGGACGGATAACGGGTTAGAGTTCTGCAACAACTAGATGGATAAGCTATGTCAAGTCTCAGGGATTAAAAGGCATAAGACTTGCACTTACACTCCACAGCAAAATAGAGTAGCTGAGAGAATGAACCGGAAGATAGCGGACAAGATCATGTGTATGTTAGTAGAATCAGGAATGGAGAAAGAGTTTTGGGCTGAGGCAGCGGCTACAGCAGTTTATCTAATAAATAGATCAAGATTCCAGAAGAAGTTCAAGATTCCAGAAGAAGTTTGGTCAGGATCAAGGGTTGATTACAGTCATCTTAGACGGTTTGGTTGTGTTGCTTACGTTCACACAACGCATGACAAGATGAGTCCTAGAGCTGTTAAGGGAGTTTTCGTAGGTTACCCACAAGATACTAAAGGTTACAAGGGGTGGTTACCGGAAGATGGAAAGAGTATTATTACCAGAAATGTTGTCTTTGATGAGGAAACGCTGTATAAGGAACTTGATTTGAAGGAAGTGACTAAGTCTAACAAGAAGAAGAAAGTCACGTTCCATACTAAGTTAATTCAAGGACCAAGTCCTGATGGTTTCAGTCAAGAGTCCACCGGTCAAGGTGGAGATATTTCAAGGAGTATGGACGTCACTGGTCAAGGTGGAGTTACCTCAGGAATATCAGAAACTGACACAGAAACTAACTCAGCGACTGACTCAGAAACTGATACAGGAGCTGAATCAGAAGGAGAACTTGAGTTTAATGAAGAACAAGGGAATCAGGATGAACATGGGTCTCTTGATGATTATTTACTGGTAAGAGACAGAGTGATAAGGCCTAGAAAACCACCATCAAGGTTTGAAGATTGTGATTATTTGGCTTATGCTCTAACTAGTGCAGAGTTAATAGAGCTTGATGAGCCAAAATCAGTATCAGAAGCTAGGAGAAGTAGAGATTGGAAAAAGTGGAACTAAGGCATGAAGGAGGAAATGCAATCTCTGATAAAGAATGAAACATTTGAGATTGTTCCAAGGCCGAAGAAGCAGAAAATTATCGGGTGTAAGTGGATCTTTAAATTAAAGGAGGGTATTCCCGGTGTGGAAGATCCTAGATACAAGGCGAGGCTTGTCGCCAAAGGATTTACACAGGTTGAAGGAGTAGATTATAATGAGATATTTGCTCCGGTTGTTAAGCATGTTTCGATTAGAATCATGTTATCAGTTGTGGTGAATTTCGACATGGAATGGGAGCAACTAGATGTAAAGACTGCTTTCTTACACGCTACACTTGATGAAGTTATCTACATGAATCAGCCTGAAGGATTCATAGAGAAAGGAAATGAAGACAAGGTTTGGCGTCTTAAGAAGTCTCTCTATGGTTTAAAACAGTCTCCTAGATTATGGAACCAGAAGTTTGATGAATTTATGAAGTCCCAGGGGTTCCAAAGATGTTACAAGGATCCATGTGTTTACACTAAGGGATCTTGTATTGATGATATGATTTATCTCTTACTTTATGTTGATGACATGCTTGTGGCAGCAAAAGACATGGAGAAAATAAAGGTCTTAAAGGCAAGCTTAAAGACAACGTTTGAGATGAAGGATCTAGGATCAGCAACTAGAATCCTTGGTATGGATATCATCCGGGACAGGAAGAAAGGTACTCTAAAGTTATCACAAGAAAGGTATATTAAGCAGGTGTTAAGAACTTTTAACATGGACGATTGCAAGCCGGTCATAACTCCATGTAGCTCACAGTTCAAGCTTAAGGGTTTAACTCAAGAGGAGTTGATAACAGAGTCACGGTTGATGGATTCGATTCTGTATGCCAGCGCAGTGGGAAGCCTCATGTACGCTATGATCGGCTCAAGACCTGATTTAGCATTTGTCGTAGGCTTGGTCAGTAGGTACATGGCGAATACAGGAAGAAACCATTGGTCTGTGGTTAAGTGGATTTTGAGATATTTACAAGGAGCTACATAAGTCTGTCTCACGTTCACAAAATCAGAGAAATTTGAAATTGAAGGATTTTGTGACTCTGATTACGGCACAGACCTTGATAAAAGAAGGTCGGTTTCTGGTTATGTGTTCAAGGTTGGTGGAAATACTGTGAGTTGGAGATCTTGTCTACAGCAGGTAGTAGCTCTCTCAACTACGGAAGCCGAATATATGGCACTTACAAAGGCTGCTAAGGAAGGTATTTGGCTAAAGGGATTATGCAGTGAATTAAGCTTTGAACAAGACTACTTCAAACTCAATTGTGATTCACAAAATGCTATATGTCTAGCAAAGAACAATGTGCATCATGACAGGACTAAACATATCGATAAGAAATACAATTTCATCAGAAATTTAGTCGAAGACGGTTCGGTAAAGATCCTAAAGATTCATACATCCCTAAATCCAGCGGATATGTTAACTAAGTGTTTACCTGGTCATAGCTTTGAGAGATGCCTGGTGACACTTGGTGTCTCACACTGAGTTGAGACAGCGGAAGCGTGAGGTGACTTAGTCGATTGTTCATCTCGCAGGACAAGAAGAAAACAAAAGGTTAAGTTGTTTTCAAGAGGAGGAATCGACAAAGAGGATTTAAGATGGTAAAATCTGGAAATCAAAGAGTGTATTCAGGTGGTAAAATCTGAAATTAGAAGCATCGGAAAAGTTTAGAGGATTTACTTGGTTTTTTCGATGGAGCTTAAATTGAAATCAATGGTGTCTTCAAGAGCTACAAAGCATAAAGAAGAAGATGAGATTTCAATTTTCAATCATGAATCAAAGAAGTAGAAACAAAAATGACTACAAGAGTAAAGAGATGTTATTGGGGTTTCGGATTACTTGAGATTTGTGAATTGGTTGTCGTCGGTGAAGATGACAGAGTCAATAGCGACGAACGGCGGTGAAGTTGGTGACTGTTGTAGCTCACTATCGAAGAGGAGGAAGGATCGAGAGTAAGTCGACGATTCTCGTGTCTTATCCAAATCAATCGATGGTGGAGATTTGTTGTGTTTTGATGTCGCTGGTAAAGGTGACGGGTTAGCGGCAAACGACGGTTAAGTCAGAGGATAATCGCCGGAGATACATCCACTAGAACAAGAAGACGTGACGGATGTGCTTTTTCCGTTGTCGGTGATTTTGACGGTGATGGTTAACCGACAAGGTGGATAATTGTGAGCAAATGTCAATAAACCAATTATGAAGATATTGGGCTTTAGCTCACGAGTGTTTACAAGAAAAGAAGTTGTGAGTTTCGGACTTATGTACGAAGGCCCAAACCAATATAATTGCTTGGTATATAAGCTACAAGGTTTTGTGGTAAAACCCTAACACGTGAAAAAACAGAGCAAGAGAAGAAGAGAAACAGAGAGTTAAGAGCTGCGGTAAAGAGGCTTAAGGTTTTGGTCTTCTTCAAGCTTGAGACATCACGTTCTAAGCTCGTCGTCACGTTCACGTTATAGAGCTAAGGTAAATTAGATGCTCGTCTTTCTTCTTATTGTACCTATATAAGAGAGAAAGAGATACGTGAGGTTGTATACGTGAGACAAAGAGATTACTCTTGTAAACACTTGATTGTTCTAGTGGATCGTTGAGAGTGTCGTCCTCTCCCCAGACGTACCGAAAGGGAACTGGGTTAAAAAGTTTCTTGTGTCTTTAATTGAATCAACAAACGAAACAAACGTACTAAGGTTAATTGGTCGTAGTTAGCTTAACAAAACGAGCTAAGTTTGAGGTTGAATCTGATATTAAAACCTCACACTTCCTAACTCGTTCGCCGAGCGATAATAAATACCATGAACATGAACTATGAATGGCTTGATCTCTTTCTAAGGGTACGTCGGCAACCGTTCATAAGGCACAACTATGACACACAAAATTCCTTATAAGATGAAGTATTCACGTCATCAGTGAGACAGATTTCCATGGTATGAGATTCTCTTAACGATCCAAACTTGAGTGACTATCTTTGATAGAACCCAAGTTTAATACTGGTGAGACCGGGTCCACGAAACCGGATTCACCAATAACAGTTCTCTTGAAGAACATGTTGGTAGTTTCTAATGAAAAGCAAACCATTTAAAAGTGTATATTCATGGGCCTCTATTTGGGATGAGTTTTCTGTATAACCTAGAATTTTCGTAACTATTAAGTCTTGGATTTGTTCGTTGAGCATTGTGGTCCACATTTAAGACAAAATTATATGTATATCTATTAGATATCGATGTTTAAGCAAAGGTTAATGTTTAAATCAGACAGTGACTCTTTAATAGGGGTGGACATTCGGATTATTGGTCGGATTTGGTACGGATTTTTTGGATTTTTGGATTTTTGGATTGGGACTTATTAATACCATTCGAGTATATTTCTATTACAGATCGAAATCGGTTCGGATCCTTTCGGGTTTGGGACAGATTTGCTACTTATTTTAAGATCTAAAACTCATCCAAAGTCTTATCGGATTCGGTTCGGATCCGGTTTTATCTGAACCTAAACATAAGTATAAAGCCATAAATTACATTAATAATAAATCATAAATATAAAAAGAAGGCACTAATTCAAATATAATACCAAAATGAGGAAAAAAAGAGTTTTATTTATTTAATGAGGTTGAATCTTCAAAAATTGTATAAAATGTGCAAGAAAGAAAAATGAACATAAGTAGAAGATATACATTGTTTCTATATACTTGGTTTGTGCGGTTATTACTTCGGTTATCGGATATATCCGAAACTGAACCGAAATCCAAAGTAAAACAAATTGAAAACCATTCGGTTATGTAATAATAACCAATATAGATCCAAACCGTTTAATTTCGGTCGGATTCAGTTTCGGATTTCGGATTCGGATAATTTGCCCACCCCTACTCTTTAAGATGTAATGAGGGGGAAGGCTTGGCTGAATATGCTAGATTTGAATTTTTCAGCCAATAAATCTCAAATTCTATAATGTTTAGGAGGGTCACTTTGGTTTATCTATAATCTCTTTATGTTAATAAACTCTTACTTAAGAGTTTTCAAATTCACTATATGTATCCACTTGAAAAGCATAGTAATGATGATCGTTAAAAAAATATTTTAGATTTTTGTTTTTGTTTTGATTAAAGAAGCTAATGATGTTTATACAAATATATATGTGTGTTGACTTTCTTTTGATATGAAATGTTTGCAATGAAAGCAATAAGGCCGATGTGAAATCGCTATCAGTCGTAAAAATGGTATGGCCAAAGCAAAGACTTTAAGGATTGTACCATAATTTTCGAACTTTTTAGAGACCAGTACTTTCTCATAATAATATCGCCCGACCATATATATATATATATTAAGCAAAACAATAATATTAACGTTTTACAATATATTGTCAAAAAAAGTTTTTTTAAACATATTCCACACCGAGAGGTATGGGTTCAAATCCCAAAAAAATATAATTTATTACCATTTGTTACAGATTAATGAAAATAAGTTTGTAAGAGATTTTCAGCATTGGATCAAAACGGAAGATTTGTTCCTTGTAAAATCTTCGATGTAATTGTTATCATAATTTGAATATCAAAATAATAAAAATACAGTGTAAAAAAAAACATATAATCCACAACGTTGTACAAGCATAGATCCCATATTCCCATTAAGACCCTTAGTTACTAACTAATGCTTTAATTAGAAGAAAAACGCAGTTAATATTATTTTTTAACTGTTTTTTTTTTTTTGTGTCACAGATACACTTCATTATTGATGAAGCAAATACATTATGTGTATCCGAAAACCAATAAGAGATTGAAGTGCTAATGAAAAAGAAAATAATATCCCGCGTGCACACATTCCTTGCCAGCAAATCCGCTCTCCTATTGTTCCCACGTTGCCGGTAGATGACCTCAAATTCGGGGAAGTGAAACAACCAACACCCCTTTTTATTTATTAATTAAATAACCCGAATTTAACATTTCCATAAATGCTAATTCTCTACGGTTATTTTTAACCATTGTGGAAGTTCTCATAAAATAATCCATTAAAATAAATTAAGCCAAACAATTCAATTCCAATTCAGAAATAAACAAAAACTCTAACAACATAAACACCAGTTTCACTAGATAACAAAACAACTTAAACTAACACCCTAATCATCCTCTTCTTCTGGCCATGATTCCGCGATCACCCATTTTTTTTACCAGCAACACATGGTAATAAAAGTTGCATAAGTGTTTCATAAATACTTAGTGAGCCGGTCATACCCCCTACGGACATAACAAGCAGGCTCAGGCAACAACACAATCAACAATTTAATATTCACAATTCACCACAAATACATTATGGAATTTTAAAACATTTCGGAACCAGAAAGTTGGTCGTGTCGAGCGACACCCTCCTAGTGTCGAACGACACACCACTATATCTCGTCGGAAACGAGTTTCTCCTCTCTCAACCTGGTTCCGACGAATACGAGTTGCAAATCTGCATAGAAAAGACAATCCCAAGCCACAAAGTTCACACAGAACACACAACAATATTCATACTCAAGCTCAATCACAAACCATTCAAACAATCAACAAAAAACCGCCTTCATTGCCTAGAAACCGAGGTCGCAAACTCACCTTAGACAAACAAGGGAAATGGATTCGGATCAGAGGTAAACAACACACACGACCTGACCTTCTAGCACTCAGAAACACGACAAAGAACGGCTCAAACAACACCTTTGAACAATGAACGAAACCGATCACCTCTCAAGACTCAATGATCACCGATCAATCACACCTTTTCTCTAAGAAAACTCTCATTTTTTAGCCTTTCCTCGCGGTCACCACTTAAACATGCAACTTATAACGAAACCTAGGGCTTAACATCCCTAAACCAAGCTAAAACCGTAATTAAAATGTTAATTACCCGGTTCAGCGAAAACACATATCGAGCAAAACCAGTTTTGTGTCGATCGACACCCCACAAATCCTTTGTGTCGATCGACAAAGTCCTTGTGTCGCTAGACACAAGCACTTAAAATCACTAATTCAGTTGGGGGATAATACAATTCTCCCCCACTAATCTTGATTCGACCTCAAATCCCACAAATGCGTCTACCAAAAGACCTTAAATTTCACCCACTTGGCCTAAATCACTAAAGATCCTCACCCGATCCCCAAAACTCTTATCTAGTCTTGTGCTTGTATACACGTTTTCCAGCCATTTGCTACTCTTAACTCATTATCATAACCTTGCTCTCAGGAAGCATCCTTTAGCAACCAACGTACCATCCACCCATGATACCCATGGAAAAAATTTTCCCTCGGGGCTTATACTGAGACACCCGTCTCGAATAAGCCCCTGGAGAACTACTCTCTCCAAAAGAAAAGCAGGGGAAACACATTCCCCTCAAAAGGCCTACCCGTCTTTATATACTTACTGAGACCCACGCGCCACAGATAAGTAACCATCTCGCCATAGTACACCGAGACCCACCCGCCACCGGTAAACAAGACCTTTATACTACACCGAGACCCACCCATCAGCGGTAAGTATAACCTCGATAATACACTGAGACCCACCCGTCACAAGTAGCTCCATCGGAGACCCACGAGCCTCCCCAAAACGGTAAAGAGTTATTCGAGAATGCTATTGTCCTTAGAGTAATAAATTATAAATACTAATAAACATTTATGACTAGGTCTGTAACGCCTCAGTTCAGGATCTAAACTGGGACGCTACTGAGGAACGCTTAAGCGCCCGATCAGAGGTTCAAGGAACGTATCCAAAATCCCTAGACTAGACACTTACGCATCCGTCCCTATCGAATACAACTCAAGGCTTGCCAACCCGAGTCATATCCGGTAGTTGGATCGTCCGGACATGACTAAGTATCATATGAAACCCGAATCATTTAAAACCTTTCCTTTATTTATTTATACTTAGAATTTTAAACGATTACAAAATTATATTTGATCCTGAGTTTAATACTCCAAAACGTTCACATACATATTAAACGTTATTAATTTACAAAAGCAAGAAAAATCTACCACAAATTCTCCTAATGTTCCATGATGTGCTCCCCAAAGGTCTACCCGCTAAAGGTTACCTACAAAACAAGTTGAGTCGTGAGCACTAGTTGCTCAGTGAGTTTGGGTTTCCCCTAAACATTCAATCATATAAATTCACCAACCAAACCCAAAATAACAATCAACACATAACGCATAAATGCAATGCATAAATAAACATGATCGGTTTAAGATATGCTTTTAGCGTTTTCAATTCCATTAGGCCTAACGCGTTGTCAATTTCCATCACGTGAATGCAAAGGCATCGTTTGGTCCTTCGCCACAAAGGCTAAGGACTTAGGATCCATTAACAATTTTGCATCGACCGCTATGCAGTACACGGCCCTAGGCTGCAATCCCGTCTCTCCGTGTCTTCGTGAACTATATAACCATTACTCCGCAGTAAATGGATAAGTCATGGATCACAAGAATGACACACCGTGTACTTAACAAGCTTATGTTTTACCATTAACCATTTATGCATATAAACTTGTAAATAAAAACGCATAGATTCATTCTCAATACTTAGCAATTTTACGAATGAATTACTTGAACCTCAATTCGTATAAAATAATTAATCAAGCAAACACTCAATACCATTCAATCACTTAGCTCATTCTTTACCCTTTTTACTAGTTAAAATCCTTAGCAATTATAGTGAGTTCTTTGACACGAACCTCTACGGCTATAAGCAGAACAATAAACAAACATGTGTTCTACTCATCAACACACAAACACGCATAAACTTAGACTCACCTTCAAAGATGAAGTATACGAGTCTATTTAAGACTTAACTCTCGGATCCTGCCTTAGACTCGAACTTGTTCCTGAACAAACGAGTCTTCAGGTTACTAAGGCAACACTTAGAGTTTCAAAGGAAACTTAAGGAATTATGCTAACTGGACTTTACCTAGATCGGATCAGGACGTAACAGGCTACTTCGGGTCCTTAGAAACCTTCCCGCAACTGACCCAGCGTGACACTTGTTGGATCCTATACAAAAGATCAAGAAGCTAAGGTTAACTCATAATCAGAAAAAAAAATCAAATCTTAAAATGATCCGATCATAGGAAGCTTACCCAAAGCTTTCTCGATTGGCACTAGGTTTGTTAGACTGGCTCACTGGCTCGGCAAGGCACTGATGGTACCACGGGACTGGACAGAGTTACGCTTAGGGCTGCTCGGCTGGCTCACGGCACAGGCCTTGGCATTGTCTTTGGGTCTAAAGAATCGGACAGGACTTTGCTTAGCTTACTTGATAACGGATCAAGGATTCACGTAGATTGCTCGATGAGAATTGATCTGATCTTGGCTCGGATAGGTCGGACAGCGTAAGGCTTTTCTTTGGGTGTTTATGTGTGGCTCTGCCTTCAGACTAGGCCCGAAGCCTTGCTTATATAGGCACGCGAAGCAGGCACGCAGGCAGAACAGCTCACGGATTATGTGGAGCACATGCTCCACCGGACTCATCCCTGGGGCGACACATGGCAACAGGGATATGAGGGACATGATCCAAAGACCGCAGCTGCTTGGATGTATAGCTGTGTCAAGGCCAGGCAGGCAGGCACGTAGGTGAATCATGGTCAGAGTCATTGAAGCACGCAAGCAGGCAGGTGAGTCACCAAGCAGGCTGCTTAGTCATAGAGGTGCTTGGCCAAGCCTAAGGCCGAACGGTGCCTGCTCGGTCCAGTCTCAATACGGGTCTGGGTCAAGCCTTGGCCTAGGCCGCATGCGGGCCATTACAAGGTCTGCCCCACACGGCTAAACTCGATATTCCCCACCCAAAATATAATTCAAATACATAACACATACTGGTCCACCAAGACACAACGCTTATAAGAATCGCACATCCTATAATAACACTGGAAAATAAATAAAGAACTCCATCTTATAAATTTCTGAAAAATTTATATCGTTACAACAAAAACGAAAATACAATAAACAACCACCATAGCAACATGCTAAAACAACGCAAACTGGAACTATTAAGATAAAGTAAGCTCAAGCTGTGACTTGCTTGTCGAACCACTTCCTGAACTTCAACTTCATCTTTTCCTCTGGCTCCCAAGTCTCCTCCTCTGTACCGCTAAAGTCCCAGAAGACTCTCAGCAACGGTATCCTCTTCCGACGCAGGACCTTCTCTCTCCTCTCGAGAATCCTCACAAGAACAACCGGAACTGTCAAATCAGGCTGTATGTAATTACCCGTATGTGGCCTCGGCCAAGGCCAGACCCAGACCCGTGTTGAGACTGGACCGATCATGCACTATTCGGCCTTAGGCTTGTGTAAGCACCTCTATGACTAAGCAGCCTGCTTGGTGACTCACCTGCCTGCTTGCGTGCTTCCATGACTCTGACCATGATTCACCTGCGTGCATGCCTGCCTGGCCATGACGCAGCTGCACATCCAAGCAGCTGCTGTCGTCGGATCAAGTCCCTCATATCCCCGTTGCCACGTGTCGCCCAAGGGATGAGTCCGGTAGAGCATGTGCTCCACATAATCTGTGAGTTATCCTACTTGCTTGCCTGCTTCCCGTGCCTATATAAGCAAGGCTTTGGGCCTAGTCTGAAGGCAGAGCCACACATAAACACCCAAAGAAAAGCCTTACGCTGTCTAACCCATCCGAGCCAAAATCAAATAAGTTCTCATCGAGCAATCCACATGAATCCTCGATCCATTATCAAGTAAGCTAAGCAAAGTCTTGCCCGATTCTTTAGACCCAAAGACAATGCCAAGGCCTGTGCCGTGAGCCAGCCGAGCAGCCTTAAGCGTAACTCTGTCCAATCTCGTGGTACCATCAGTGCCTTGCCGAGCCAGTGAGCCAGCCCAGCAGACCTAGTGCCAAATCGAGAAGGCTTTGGGTAAGCTTCATATGATCGGATCATTTTAAGCTTAGATTTATTTCTGATTATGAGTTAACTTTAGCTACTTGATCTTTTGTGTAGGATCCAACAAGTATCACGTTGGGTCAGTTGCAGGAAGGTTTCTAAGGACCCAAAGTAGCCTGTTACGTCCTGATCCGATCTAGGTAAAGTCCAGTTAGCATAATTCCTTAAGTTTCCTTTGAAACTCTAAGTGTTGCCTTAGTAACCTTAAGACTCGTTTGTCCAGGAACAAGTTCGAGTCTAAGGCAGGATCCGAGAGTAAAGTCTTGAACAGACTCGCATACTTCATCTTTGATGGTGAGTCTAAGTTTATGCGTGTTTGTGTGTTGATGAGTAGAACACCCATTTGTTTATTGTTCTGCTTATAGTCGTAGAGGTTTGCGTCAAAGAACTCACTAGAATTGCTAAGGATTTTAACTAGTAAAAAGGGTAAAGAATGACCTAAGTGATTGAATGGTATTGAGTGTCTGCTTGATTAATTATTTTATACGAATTGAGGTTCAAGTAATTCATTCGTAAAATTGCTAAATATTGAGAATGAATCTATGTGATTTTATTTACAAGTTTATATGCATAAATGGTTAATGGTAAAATATAAACTTGTTAAGTACGCGGTGTGTCATTCCCGTGATCCGTGACTTAGCCATTTACTGCGGAGTAATGGTTATATAGTTCACGAAGACTCGGAGAGACGGGATTGCAGCCTAGGGCCGTGTACTGTATAGCGATTGATGCAGAATTGTTAAAGGATCCTAAGTCCTTAGCCTTTGCGGCGAGGGACCGAACGATGCCTTTGCATTCACGTGATGGGAATTGACAACGCGTTAGGCCTAATGGAATTGAAAACACTAAAAGCATATCTTAAACCAATCATGTTTAATTATGCATTGCATTTATGTGTTGTGTGTTGATTATTATTTTGGGTTTGGTTGGGAATTTATATGATTGAATGTTTAGGGGAAACCTAGACTCACTGAGCAACTTGTGCTTACGACTCAACTTGTTTTGCCGGTAACCTTTAGCGGGTAGACTTTTGGGGAGCACATCACGGAACATTAGGATAATCAGTGGTAGATTTTTCTTGCTTTTGTAAACTAATAACGTTTAATATGTATATGAACGTTTTGGAGTATTAGACTCAAGATCGAATATAATTTTGTAATCGTTTAAAATTCTAAGTATTAATAAATAAAGGAAAGGTTTTAAATGATTCGGGTTTCATATGATACTTAGTCGTGTGCGGACGATCCAACTACCGGATATGACTCGGGTTGGCAAGCCTTGGGTTGTATTCGATAGGGACGGATACTTAAGTGTCTAGTCTAGGGGTTTTGGATACGTTCCTTGAACCTCTGATCGGGCACTTAAGCGTTCCTCAGTAGCCTCCCCGTTTAGATCCTGAACAGGGGCGTTACACTGTAGATCCTCCAAAATCTTAGCAACCAACTCCTCCGACTCATGCACACACTTCCTCTGCATAGACACATGAAACACCTTATGGAATGCCTTCATGATCGGAGGTAATTCTAACCGGTATGCCACCGGTCTAACTCTCTCCATTACTGGAAACGGACCCATAAACCGCGGACTCAGCTTGTTCTTATCTATGGATCTGTTAGGACCCCTCAACATAGCAATCTTAAGATACACATTGTCTCCAACTGCAAACTCAAGCTCTCTCCGCCGTTTATTGGCATAACTCCTCTGCCGATCTTGAGCCTCCTTAATGTTTAGCTTTAAAACACAAATCTTTTTCGTCGTTTTCTGAATAAAACTCGCACCAAGAATGCTCTTCTTAAGCCCAGCATAGAGGCGTCCTATCTGGCCTCTCATACAAAGCCTCGAAAGGAGCCATCCTAAAACTCGCCTAAAAACTGTTGTTATATGCAAAACTCAGCCAGGCATAGGTGATCAGCTCAATGACCATCCTATTCCAGATCACACATCCACAGCAAATCCTCCAAGGTCTGAATAGTCCTCTCTGACTGCTCATCAGTCTGCGGATGATATGTCGTACTCATATGCACCTTAGGACCCATCTCTGTCTCAAAAGCTCTCCAAATTGAGTCGCAAACTTAGGATCCCGGTCTAGTACGATACTGGTTGGCACCTATGCCTGGCTGTTATAGCCTTTAATCCCTGTAAACGGGCCCGTTATCTAAATATTTTTGAATCGGATCAAAATAGATAACATATCAAATAGTACAATAGTACAGATATTTTCCATCTCTACAAGAGAGTAATAATCTCTGCGTCCAAATTATGTTGTTTGTTCCTTCCTTTCCAAAACTAATGATTTATAATAAAAAATCCTTTCATCTAAAACTATAGTCCTGGCAGATTGGACACATAAACCATATTAATAGTAAAAACAATTTTATTTAACACAAGAATAAAAATGGACTTTACGTATTCTTAATCTATACTATTTTTATTAATAACTTATATTTGCTTGAAACATGTAAAACATATGTTTTATAGTATTAGTGTAAAACAACAGTGTAAAACCATTCCATTATTTGTATAGTCATTTTCTTTTGCATGCCCTCTGTTTTTGAGAGAACATCAATCTTTCAAAAACAGAAAGGGTATATTAATCATTGGGGGATTCTCTCAAATGTATTACAGTTGCGATTCATTTTCCAAAAATATGGACTCTTTTATTTTTGAAAAATTACCATCAAAAATATATAGAAAATACTTTTAAGGCTTTTGTAATTTATTGCACTTTTACTTTACGAAAATTTCAAAAATGTATCCTAAAACTTTGAAAAAAAATAATAACGGATAATTTTAAATTAATTATGAATTGTGAATAAATTAAACACACGTATATTAAAATTCTGAATTTAAATGCGACAAAACTTCGTCCCATGGTGAACTAGAGACACATCCTTTTGGCACCAATTGATTGTCGTAACAGTTGCAACTTCACATCAAAAAGCAACGAGGGCATTCTAAATTTCTAGAAAGGAAAGGAAACTAGAAGTAGGGTTCATGTTCATGTTATGTATACATCCGTGAGCATTAATAGGCTCAGCCTATTTTATGAACAAATGAACAAATGAACAAATCCATAATGATGACAATATATACAAAGGCTACAAATAAGAGATGTAATAATGAAGAAAATGTAAAGGCAATAGAGAGAGTAGCGAGTAGGGTAAAGGCTTACACCGTCCATGTGGCCATAAGATTTGGCAATGCTTTCTATGAAGATTATGACATAGAGACAAAGTCACTTTTTTCTCTCTATAATAATTATATTAAAAAAAACTGTAACTATTTTTTTTTTAATTAGTCTTTATGCGTTGTCAATAGAAGTTTTTTCACCGATTCATCATTACTGCTTGGAAAGCAAAAAGCCAAAGGGTCCAACTCCCATGTTGTCATCACTATTCTCTCCCCCTTAATTAACCTAATTAAGTAATACTCTTTTTTGTTGTCAACACTTAAAGTAATACTCTTTTTTTGTTTGTTTGCTTGTACTCCTCTCCTTTATTCGTACTTCTCTTTTTCTAAAACGAATCTCGCATCTAATCTTACCCCCTAAATCTTGCTTTTCTATTATCACATCAAATATCACTCAGTCTCGTGGAATACCTCAACTCCGATCTTATTAAATTATCTAACATAGTTACAGCTTTCTCTTGCACTGTTAATTTATCACATTGGTCGATTAATCACATAAAGCAGAAAAATATTTTTCATTTGTCCAAAAATAGCTATAAGATAGGAATGTATAATTAGAAGTGGTAAATGGTAAGGAATAATTGAATTTTTTTTTTACTTTTTAGTTAGACATATATTACCTCCGGTTTACAATATAAGATGTTTTGGTTAAACATGTGAAGATTATAAATTACTACTAATTCAAAAAGTATGATTTATTATATAAAATAAAAACACTTCAACTAATTATAAACAAGATTATAGAATTTAGTCGCATAAGGTTGCATTGAAATGTAAAAATATTTTAGAGCATCTCGCAGAGATATTCTAAAACCTCAAATTTGAAGTTTTCCCTTCTCCAAGAGTACATGTAAAACCTCAAAATTTCAAGTTCATCTTTTTTTTTGCAATTTAGTCCCTACAATTACATATGTTTTAAAATTAAACATATTAATTTGTTTTTGCATCATGTTAATCTTTAAAAGTTTATCTCATAATTATGTAACACATATAACATCAAGCAAATTTAATAAAAGATAAATAAAATATTACAGTAAACAAGTTCTACACACCAATAATATTACATGAAGCAAATTTAACACATAATAAAAATATATATATACAATTACATGAACATAAATATCACACAAATGAAAACACTCCATCAACACTAATAATCGGATAAATGTATTTGTTTATCAATTATTGTACTTTGTATTATTTTCGTGTACGTAATATATCTATTTTAAAAAGTTTAAAGAACTATAGTAGTTTTAATTAATAGAAAGGACTAAAATACAAAATATTTATTTTTTAAGGTTTTGTTTGAGGTTTTACCATTGGAGGATAACACCTTCAAACCTCAAATTTAAAATTTGGCAAAAAACCTCAAATTTGAGGTTGCTCTTGGAGATGCTCTTAGGGCAACTCCAACAACAACCTCAAATCCTCAAATTTGAGGTTTTTGGGTCTCCAACAATAACTTCAAAACCTCAAAATTTGAGGTTCATCTTTTTTTTGCATTTTAGTCCCTCTAATTATATTTACCTTTAAAATAGTCATATTAATTTATTTTTATTATCATTTTAAACCTCATAAGTTTATATCTTATAAATATTTTAAATGCATCACTAATTTCCAAAATTTAAAACAATAATAGAAAATTAAAGATTACATTTGGGAGCATTATGGAAATAATTTGAATGAGTAATTAATTGTTATATTTGTGATTTTTATTTATATTGCATGCTTTTATTATAAATTCTATGTAAGTTTATATTTTTGTGAAATGATTTGGCAGTTAATGTTGTTTGTATTAATTTTAATGTATGTTTTATAACTATTTATAAAAGTTCTATGATTTTTGTTGATTTTGATCAATAAAAAGGACTAAAATGCAATAAAAAAAACATTTTTAAGGTTTCTTTTGAGGTTTTGTTGTTGAAGAACAACACCAACAAACCTCAAATTTGAAGTTTGCAAAACCTCAAATTTGAGGTTGTTGTTGGAGATGCTCTTATATTAAAGAAAAAAAAACATCCAAACATCATATATTTTGAAAAAAAAAAAAAACATATAATTCTGTTACTATTCGAACCGTATTACATTCCTCCGCACCATCACCATAAATTACCAGATTAAAAATTAACATGAATCGAACGAATATATTGGAGACTAACAATTTCACAAAATAATATAATAAAAGAAACATTGGAACCAAGGTGTAGTGGACTAGTGGTTAGAGAAAATTCAACAATAAAATTTCTTAAATAAGTATCTAACTAATTTAATACTAATATTTTTGATGTAATTATATTAAATAATAAAAATTAAAATGTTGAGCCAATTACAAAACGACATGTCACATAAAATTTTCTAATACTTCTCTTAAGAGTTTTTAAAAGTTTTCCAATTAGATATAGCTTCTATTTTCTCTCCCATTTTCCTTTTTTTTTTAAATTTTTTTAACTCTAAGAGACTCTCTAATATACTAGCGATAGACATGACCTTAAGCACTTGCAGTTGGTTTTATTATGCTCTTAGTTTAATCTTACTTGGAAAAATAAGCATTTTTAAAGAGAATGCACTAAAGGCTAATTCATGGCCCACATATATTACGTTTTTACCCGAATTTCAAGGTTATTAAAAAAAACATTGGAGAATAATATTTGCTTACAATTGATTTATTGGTAAACTTATGCAGATTTTGCTTACGGTTGATTGTTGGTAAAATTATGCATATTTACCTAATACTAGTTAATAGACTTTCCAAAAAAATTGGTGGGCTAAAGAATTATTAGTAATAATCATTGAAACTAAAATCCTAGTAACTAAAAAAAATAAAAATCATTGAAACTAGATAAACAAAATGTTGAGAAATTTTAAGCTCTCGTATGGCTACGCGTAACATGAACACGTACAACATTTATGTTTTACATGTATGTATTTTCTATAAAAAGCGACATAAAGTCATTACTCTTCGTTTTGGGTTTCAGTGTAGTCTAAAAAAAATGTCAATTAACTTTTAAGTTGAACTTTCAGATGGCAACAAGAGCGAACGAGACAAATGCCAGGTTTCAGTGCACAGCTCCACTAAAGGGTTTCCGGGCATGTTCTTTTTTTTCTTTAATATAAAAATGATGTTTTGTGTAATTTACTAGTATTACTCGTTTCACAACAAAAAAGTACAACTTAACAATTAGAAACAACTAATTAAGGGAGTGAATAGAGTTGATGCAGTCAAATACTTAGTATATGGGAGCTTTTATTTGCAAAAAAACTACATGCATGGTGACAAATCGTAGATTCATGTTTATGTTTTTCCAATATAGTGATACAAAAAAGTCTGATATTTATCCAAAATATGCATGAAATCCGTATTATTTTAAAAGTTCAGACGCGATAGATAATCTAAATTAATTACTTAAAATTTTACGATTTTGTTTCTTTTGCAAATAAATGACCAATATATATATATGGTTATTTGTTGCATATACTTAAAATAGAACAAAAAAGAAGTGATGATTATATCCTAATAATATCTTAAGCAAGAAAGTGATTGTGAAGGATCGCTATATCCAACTTAAAAAGCATTGCATGTGATGAGAATCCATCTCCCCCATCCTCCCACCCATTCTTTCCAACTCAACCCTCTCTTTTCTCTTCCTATTAAAGTATGTTCTTCTTTTTGTTTCTCCTTTTTTCTTTTTAAATGGAAAAAATAAAACTTTTCAAAAATTTGTATTTACTTCAATATTCTTACAGTTCCACTTGGTTAGACAAGTGCCCTTTAATGAGATGGTGGACTTTAATTTATATGTATACCTACAACACACACACATAAACACTTCTACTTTATAGACATGTTTTTTGTATAAAGAAAATTCTTTCGAACATATTCCAGCTCTATAGTTTTTCTTTTGTTTGAGATATTAGATAGAATTGGTCTCAGCTAAAACATGAAACCCAGATCTGACTCTAGGGTTTGTGTTTGTGCCCGTTTAATGAATGTAACCACACAGACACAGCATTCATCATATTTGATTAAAATCAAATTTTTATACAAAAAAGACATAAAGTATGTGAGATGATGGCACCACATTGTCAATTTGTATATATACAGAAAAATGAATTGGGTATATGCATGTGTCTTATTTTACAAACAAATATTCTCATGTCCCTCTTTTATATAGAAACCAGCCCTAAAGGCTACACATACATTTGTCACCATTAAAAAACATGTACTCTTAACATCAAATTCCAAGATTCCATTTGAATTTCACCCATCCAGCTTTCTTTATTTATCTTGAAAGAAAAACAAGAAAAAAGACTAACTCAATCGGATCGAATATTGTATGATATGAAATAATTATGATTTGTAATTGTTTTGTTGTGAAAGGGGATGTTTTTTTTGTTTCTTGTCCAGATGCTAATGTGGGCTCCAAGCTCCTTGTCCCACTCTCTTTATATGTATACACATCTCTCTCTCTCTGCATAGTATATGTTTTGTGTTTGTAAATAAACAGTGTACAGATAGAGAAGAGAGAGAAAGAGAGGTTCATAACTACTCTGAAGATGATTGAAGCACCAAAGACCATACAACCATCTATAAGGTAAGAGGTCAATGAAACAATTAACAAAAAGTTGAAACTTCATTTCATTTGTTTGTTGGTTTTTCCAGTATATTATAAAAAGATAGAGTGTATAAAGGGAATAGAAAAAGCTTTTCCCTTTAGTGAGAAAAAGAAGGTTAATGAAAAGATGATTTCAGAAAACAAAGCCATTTGTTTCTCTCTCTTAACTCATCTTACTTTCTTCTTCTATTAGTAAAGATGGTAAAACACAGTACTCTCTCCATCAAAATAAATAAGAAAACAAAATAATTTCTTCTCCTTCTTTCTCCACATGAAAAACAAAAGATTCTTCAATTTTGTTCTTATTTTTAGTTAGTCACAGTACCCGTCTTTACACACTATAAACCACACTCTCTTGAGTTAAAGTACAAAAAGAGAGAAATTAGAAAACCTCATCCGATGATAGACTACGAGAGAAGCAACAATAACACCAAGAACATCAATCATCATCGGAATCCTCCTCCGTCTTCTTCTTCCTCCGATCTTCTTCCCGACGGTAATGGAGCCGCCGTGACTCAGAAGAGGAAACGGCGACCTGCCGGAACACCGGGTATTTAACAATTCCGCTCAAGTTTTTATTTTCTTGATTTACCAAGTTTTCAGTTTATTTCAAGAACTACAAAAAAAATATATATATAATTATTGTTAATGTTTTAATTGTTTCCAAATAAGTATTTCGATTAAGTAATCATACTTTTTCTGGTGGTGGCAGATCCGGAGGCGGAAGTTGTATCTTTATCTCCAAGAACACTACTAGAATCGGATCGGTACGTATGTGAGATCTGTAACCAAGGGTTTCAGAGAGACCAGAATCTACAGATGCATAGGAGACGACATAAAGTACCATGGAAGCTTCTAAAGAGAGAGACCAACGAGGAAGTAAGAAAAAGAGTCTACGTTTGTCCGGAGCCAACTTGTCTCCACCATAACCCTTGTCACGCACTAGGAGATCTCGTAGGAATCAAGAAACATTTCAGAAGGAAGCATAGTAACCATAAGCAATGGATCTGCGAGAGATGCTCTAAAGGATACGCAGTTCAATCTGATTACAAAGCTCATCTCAAAACATGTGGCACTCGTGGCCACTCTTGTGACTGTGGTCGCGTTTTCTCCAGGTTCGTTACAAAGAAACCCTAGCTTAGTGCCAATACTGATATATATTTTTAAAAAATTCCGAGAGATATTATTATATCTGAATCCTTAAAGTAAATCAAAGAATGTTTTTTTCCTTCTAGTATGGAGTGTACATGTTTGATTATAGATAATGTACACAGATCTTGAAACAATCTTACTAATGGAAGCTGAGGTTTGTTAGCTTGGACTGTTGTTAATTAATTTAATAATTAGGAAACTATATACTCCTATATGTTTTGATTAGATATTTGAGCTCACGTTGACCCCATCACAGATTTCATTATCGCACTTTGTTAAGTATATACCAAAACAAAACTCGGACTCTTGCATCTCATACTCATGATTTATATAATCCAAAAAGATACCTAACTCCACTAACTTAGTTAATTAATATTCCTTTATGCTTTCATTTTTAGTTAACCATATATATATGTAACTAATACACTCTTCTTGATTTTAGAGTGGAGAGTTTCATAGAGCACCAAGACAATTGCACCATGCGTCAATCTCAACCCTCTAGCCACCGTTTACAGCCGCAGCAACATACCGAAAACGCTACACAAAACGCTTCAACCGCGGAACTCTCCATTGGTCCTGTATTGCCTGGACATCCTTTGCTAAAACAATCCCAACCGTCCCATCAACAACAATCCAATTTGCTCTATCCTTTCGTTTCCTCATGCGCTACGAATGGTAGTAGCATCGAGCTTCAACTACTTCCATCGAGGAATAATGCCGATGAGACTAGCCTTAGTCTGTCCATAGGGATGGATCAGACGATAATGTCAGAAGTTGAGAGGAAAAGCTACGAGAAGGGAGATACAAGCTTACAATTTAGAGAAAGAGAGGAAGCGAGAAGAGAAGCGAAGAGGCAGATAGAGATTGCCGAATTGGAGTTTGCTGAAGCCAAGAGAATAAGGCAACATGCAAAAGCTGAGCTACATAAAGCTGAGCTTTATAGAGAAGAAGCAAGTAGGAGGATTAATGCTGCTATGATGCAAATCACTTGCCATAATTGCAAGAAACATTTTCAAGCCGTTGCTGGTTCGGCTCCTCCTCCTCCTCCTTCTCAGCTGCCTTGTACCGATGAGAGTACGTCTCTTGCCGTGAGTTATGTGTCTTCGGCTACTACCGAAGGAGAAAAGGCGAGTGATAGAGCTTCATCATAGTCCTTGAAAGGAGACACAAAAGAAAGAAAGAAAGATATTCTTGATCTTAATTTTTTTTTTTTTGGTTCTTTGATTGAAATTGAAGATCTTTTGATATTCGTTGGTTTTTATGAATTCTTGGTTTTGTGGGTAACCAGGGTTGGGTTTGTTTTTTTTTCCTCAAACAAAAACCGTAGAAGGGTAGAGCTTTGTTATATGGAATATGTGTTGTCTTTTGATAGTTGCTGGATATTGTAACTCGGGTGCCTTCATCAAAGTAACGATGTGATTGGTAAAACAATGGTAAAACAAAAAGGTGCAAGTGTTTTATTATTGGTAAATAATATTGGAATACCAAAGTATTTAGAATAAGAAAAAAGTAGCAGTACAAAAAACATGAGAACAAAATGGTAAAACTTCTATAAATTAATAATATCGGAACCATGATATTTCATTAATTTAGGGAAATATTAATTTATCGAGAAATTGATTGGCTCAAAAACTTAGTTCGAGACTAAAAAATTCTATTAATTTAACGGATAGAAATTGTATTCCTAATTAAAGGAATGTATTCGACCAAATATATATATTGGATGATATAAGTTTTTAGATGGGTTTGGGTAAATAATTTGATAATATTCAACCAAATTTTCTGAAATCTCATTTAAAAATTAAAATTATGAGATTTGGTCATTTGTATTTTTAACTATAAAAAAGATCTAAAATACTTTGAAATTATCAGAAACCAAATGTTCAATATATTTCCAATAAAAATGGGTTTGAAGGTAATTATTCACATCACTCAAGAAGAACATTAGAATTTAACAAACTTTTATAGTTTATGATTTTATAACATGTGACTGTTTAAAATAAATAATTTCATATACTAGCTTGATACTAGTTTTGCCATGTTTCCTTTGGATTTTTTGTTACTGCAGAGGCATCTACTAGTTTTGCCATGTTTCCTTTGGATTTTGTGGAAGAGCTCAAGACTTTGCAATGGTTCGTTCACTGGTTCTTCTCTTGCGAGGAGGTGGCCGTTATTTTGGTTGTAGGTGACAGATGGTGGCTTGCTGTGTCCGCGTGTAAGAGTTGGTGATCCTAGTTGGTGCCTCCCCTGGAAGATTTCAAGGTTATCTTGAGCTGATCTCGGTTCATTTTTATAATATCTTTGGAATGGTATTGATGGCATCAGTTTATTCTGCTTGCACTTCTTTGACCTGCTATCCTTCTCGGGCCGGCCCTGAGTTTCAATGGACCGTAAGCAGAAATAAAAAATAGGCCGATTTAACCACTAAGCTAAAAAAAACTTTTAGGATTTGAAGGCCGATTTGTCATACAAAATATGAGGATCGATATGAGGGCCGCAAGCATAGGCTTTGCCCGCTTGTCCTCAGGGCCGGCCCTGCTTCTCGCCTGTGTTGCTTTCAAGATATCGTTTGTTCTATGCTGGATGTCTTATCTCTCGTCTCTGGCGCACTTTGGCTCTTCCTGCTATCAAGAGATCGTTTCCATGGGAAGGTTTAGTTGGTTTTTTAGTGTTTAGTCAATTAGTTTGTGTTTATGATTCTCCATTGGCCCTTATGTCTTCTTCTTAGAATAGGATTTTAGCTTTGTCTCCTTTTCTTTTAGGGCTTGGTTTCCGGAAGAACCGGCCAAATATTTCAAAAACGCATTCCAAAAATATATCCCACCAATATATTCTGCTCGAGAGTTTTTAATATAATCCAAACAGATGACATAAAAAAAATACTAGCTTGAATACATCTCCTAGCCCATTGATTCATGTAATCGATAACTATTCAAGTAACATATTTTTACCGAGCTGTAAAGAATTACCAACAAAATTCACTGATGTCTTTTTCTCTATTTAATGCACAAATATTTGCATTAAATGCTAAGAAAGTGACGAGGTCAAATCGTAAGATTCTCAGGTATAGACCATCTCTTTCCGTATCCCACGTTTGTGTAGAGTCATCAAGTGGTAAATTTTAATTTGATTGATTATTATAGATTTCATTTCGATTCTGTGGTTTTTTGGTCTCAAAGAAATTATATTGAATTTCATAAATTATCTTTAATTTGACCTAATATTTTAATGTATATATAAAAGTTGGTCCAAGTTTTTTTTTTTTGAATCCCCGAGCAAAGAATTTTGAATTTTTTTTATAAAAAAACCAAATAAGATTCTTTTATATGAAATTTTAAAAGTTGAAGGAAACAATAAGTATATATTTTTAAAAATATTTTCCAAAAAACTTGTATTTTGTGTTTCTATAGTAAGTAAATATTTTAAATCTCAAAAAAACTAAATTTTTTTTTAATGGAGTTGTTCCCGCTCTATCATTTTTTTTTAAGTCAACCTCGTATAAGATAAACATCAAGTGGCGTTAACACATTTGCAAAAATTTAGAGTACATAATTCAATTCCACTTTCCAACTAAAAATTAAGAAAAAAAAAATTCACTGAGTAAATTGTTGTGTTGATATGAAAAAAAAACATCGGGGTCATTAACTTGTCATTTTGGAAGAAAAAAAAAGCAGTTTAAATTCTACGAGAAGGTAACCAAAATGGAACCACTACTCCATATCTTCACCCTACTTTCTTTGTTTTCTTTCGTGGCACCCTAGTTTAGTTTAGTTTAAAAGTGAAGATTATAAAATTTAAAAAGCTAAAATTAACATTTATAAATGTAATTGAATTTTCATTCTTTAGCTTGATGTGTTTCATTGAGCTTTGCTTGTAATCTCAAACTCTTGCTCTTATTATATTTATTTAGATGACCAAAAAAATGTAGTTTTTGGTATTAACTCTTAAATTAGTAATTTAATATTACCTAATGGTGGCTTGTATTTTTTTGTGCGAAAAAGGCATTAATGGAATTCATTTAAGCAAACAAGTAACTGAAGGAGAGCTACATCAATGGTGACTACAAAAAGGTTAGAATAAAACAGTGTTGAGAATTGGGATACTCTTATCATGGTGATTATACTTTAAACAGAAGATAAACGGTTTGGACGGTGTATAAATGGAATCGGCGGTTTCAAGCTGCGGTTAAAATGTGTAGACGATTAAGACGTTTTGTCCACCTAAATAATACCTGTCTAATTCAAATTCAATTTCGCATTTATACATGTTTACGTATATTAGTTTATGTTATAAACATTTACATTGCCTGAAATCTCTTGGTTGTTAGTATAAGTTTTATGAGATGGATCTCTGTCTAACACTTTAATAAAACTTGTAAATAAATGGAAATTAAGTTCAATTGGCTGGCTTCACGTGAAGATACAATTACTAGTATCTAACAATCAATAATTATTAGAATCACCTAGCAGTAACTTTATAAAAATATCAAAAGTTAGAAGAAACATGGCGACGGAGGAGATATTTATTTTGTGTGAGTCATAATTACGAATTAAACGCTTGCATGGTTGCCATGTGGGTTTCTTAAATACTGATAAATAATTTCCTCTAAGGTTATAATTTTGCCTCACTCTCTATGGTATTTAAATAAATGTACTATATGATTAACATTGTAAATGTCATTTTCTCACAAAGACTTATAGTCAGTCATTGTTGCGTACTAATCATCGTTCTTCCTCTCACTGGCTACTGGATTATATAGCCACCACCGGTTCGTTGATAATGGATTCTATAATTTCTTCCGTTTCGTTAAAAATTGTTGTTTTGACATATTTCACAAAATTTAGAAGAATTTTTGAAAGATACGAACACATCCCTACTTACTACACAACTACATTATTTTAATTTAATTTTATAATTCATAAATGTGTATGCAAATTAATTAAATAACTATTATTTTTTTCATTTAACAAACGTGTACTCGTATTAAGTTTAATTTAAATTATTTTAAACTTGTTAAAATAGTAATTGGCTAATTGCTAAAAACGATATGGAATAAATTTAAGAAGAAAACTAGTGAGAAGCTTTGTTTTATTATTAAGAAAATCAGGGAGTGCTTTTTCACTACTCTCTCCGTTTCATTATATAAGATTTTTTGATTTATTTCGCGAGAATTAAGAAAACAATAAATACAAACAAAATCTCAGTTAATAATTAATTAAAATTATAACTCAACCAATCATATATAAGACTACGGAATTTAAAAAGATAAAATTATCAAATCACATTAAAATCTGCATAGAAACTAGTAAAACATCTTATAAAATAAAACAAAAAAAATTCTCTTAAAAATCTTATATAATGAAACGGAGAGAGTATGAAATAGGCTTCGCTATTTGTGAATGTTGTAATGACTAGTGAAAAAGCAGCAAACCGAGTTGGTGAAAGAATATTCAGAGTCCATTGTTCATAATAATTATGCTAATTTTTTCTCTGTCAACCAAAAAAAGGAAGTTGATTATTTAAATAGAAAATGAAATAGACCGCTTCTGATTGAAGCATTACTGCTTGACACATGTACTAGTTAGTTCAGATTCAACTAAAGCTAGGCCTTTTCTTTCTATAGTATTGTAATTACTAATTACTGTTTTACATCTTTATTGCTATCCACGGTCAGGGCCGTTTTTGTATGTGGCCTACGCCGACTAGTTTACGAAAGATCATGTTTTGATGAACCACAGTTTCAGTGACAAAACTATTTAATATTTTTATTAAAATATTTTATTTTAAAAGTATAATTAGAAAATTGAGAATATCGTAAACTTATATGATATTTACGTAAAACACTGTTAATATGAGCTCATCAAACTCTAAATCGTATTAAAGGAAATATACTTTTAGTTTATCGACTATATAACTCGAATTATCCAAAAAATTGGATTACCATTGTAATTAAAAACATGATATATTTTAGTGGTAAAAAGTGTCGATCAAGAATGCACCGGATACTCAGTATGGATTATATAAAAAAAAAAATGAAAGCTTACATAAATTACTCCGAATTATTGTAAATTAGTTGAAACTGATAAACTTAACTAGATATCCAAACCTCAATTTGAATTTCACATTCATTGGGGAAGAGTTCAAATAATGAATGTTTTTTTTTCTTTGATAAACCGTGGAAGTTATAAATCTTTGATTTATTATTCTTCTTGTATTGGAAATGAACTTTTTAAATATTCTAATTTAAATAACAACTTTCCATTACAAAGATTGATTAGAATCCAGGATCAAAAAAACTAATTTTTTATATTATCACTACACCAACACCTAAGTTTATAATTATTGTTTAGGGTGTATATTAACTAGAAAATGGTATTATATCGGGTTTGATCAGTATCAGCTCAATGAGAAGGACATGCGGTGCAATGTTTGGGGGGCCATCCCTTGTCCTAATAATTAAAGGAACCAATTTTTTTATATAAAGTAACAAAAATATTTAAAATTAAAATTAAAAAGGCCCATAATTTTATTTATAATGTATACATTTTTTTCATTACACAATTAAAAAAAAAAACTAGTAAAGCAAATTATTAATAAAAAAATCATAAAAAATATATTTTAGGCCTTAATTTTTTCTTTTTGCCTTAGAATCCATAATCAATTTGAGCCGGTCTTGAATTTGATTGGTGCATGCTATAACCCACCATATACCGAAAATGAACAGAGATATAAACGATGGAGCTAGTGGAATTGTAGAAATAAGATCTCGGGACCATATGCTATAGAATGGGAGGAACAAAGTAAAGAAAAGATGCTCAGCCATTCAAGTATATAAAAGCGAAATGAATGTGAGAAATATATGTAAATGAATAGAGAAGAAAAGTCGTTTTCACTTTCAGAGCAGAAGAAGTGGGTGTCGTTTCCTTTACACGAAAAAACTAAAAAGATATGATGATGAGTAAGGAAAAATAACGCCATGATTTTCAGTGCAAAAGTTTGAAATGGTTAGGAGTCAGGCATCAGTCTCTCTCACCAGACCATCTTCACTCACTTCCATGATTTCCTTCTTCTCCTTCTTTAAAATCATCTTTTTAGGTCATGTCACATCGTGACGACACAAGCTTATATTACTATTACTATACCATTTCATTTTTTGTTACCTCAAAATATGCGTACCATTGACATCATTTTAATTGACCATTGACATCATTTTAATTCAATTATACTTTTGATCCGTAAGAGATAAGAGAATTTTCATAATATGATACTTTTGGCATGTTATTTTACGCGTATGTTATCGTTTAAAAATCTTTGTAGAATGCAATTTTTTTTTATTTTTTTGGGTTTAGGTTAACTATTTTATATTTATGGTGTAAATTTTAGGGTTTGGGTTTGATTTTTTGTGGAAGGGAGAAAGAAAAAAAAAATTAGTGATTTTTTTTTATATATATAAAATGTGTGTAATTGTAACACCCGACTGCTCTGAACTACGTAACTGGGGACACATCGGCCTGAAATGCCCTGACTCTCCGCACTGGAAGCAAACCTTAGTCCCCCGGGAAACCTTAGGATAGTTCGCCACCCGATGCTCTGAACTACCGCACCCGAAACAACCATGAGTGCCGTGGCTACCTGAACTCGCCCTCGAAGGATCATCCCACCTCCTCTTATGGCCCTGCGCATGCTTACCGCCCTTGCCAGAACCAAAACCTCTACGCTGCTGCTGTTGCTGCTGCTGCTGACTCCTCGGCTAAACGGCAAGAACAACAGCAGGCTGAACGGTAACCGGACCAGACTGCTCATGCTGATCCTCCTCAATAGAAGCCGCTAGCTCCACTAGATCCGCCCTCAAGACGTATCTACCACCCCTGCACTGGGTCCTGATGCTCAAATGAAGTCCCTGCAAGAACCTCTGAACCAGAGCCCGCTCGTCATCCAAACTGTGCCCAGTATGAACAACCAGCCTGCTGAACTCGGCATCATACTCACGCATTGACAGCTCTCTCTGCGTCAACGATATAAACCTTATCTTGAGACGATCTCGAGCCTCCTGAGGGAAATACTTGGCATTGAACTCAGCCAAGAATTCGCCCTAAGTCCACTCTGCACGCCTAGCCTCAATAGCGCGCCACCAACAATGGGCATCGCCACTCAGATAGTGGACATCCAACTCGACCTGATACTCGGCAGGACACCTGATCGATCTGAAGTTACGCTCTAACCTTAGACACCACTCATCAGCCACCTCAGGACCAACTCTGTCCTCGAAGAACAGCGTAGGTGTCCTCTGCATCTGTCCCATCATCTCAAGATAAGACGGAACATGCGCTGCAACCGCAGCCCTCGGCTGCTCAGCAACTGCAGCCCTCTGCTGCAACCCGGCCACTGGAGGAACACCCGGAGCCTGCTTAGGAGCCACTGGCGGAAAACGTGCCAACAACTGCGTCACCAAACCCACAACCTGGTCATCACGACCTGGAGCTACAGCTCTCTCTGCGTCAACGACATAAACCTTATCTGGAGATGATCTCGAGCCTCCTGAGGGAAATACTTTGCATTAAACTCAGCCAAGAATTCGCCCCAAGTCCACTCTGCACGCCTAGCCTCAATAGCGCGCCACCAACAATGGGCATCGCCACTCAGATAGTGGACATCCAACTCGACCTGATACTCGGCAGGACACCTGATCGATCTGAAGTTACGCTCTAACCTCAGACACCACTCATCAGCCGCCTCAGGACCAACTCTGCCCTCGAAGAACAGCGTAGGTATCCTCTGTATCTGTCCCATCATCTCAAGATAAGACGGAACATGCGCTGCAACCGCTGGCCCTCGGCTGCTCAGCAATTGCAGCCCTCTGCTGCAACCCGGCCACTGGGGGAACACCCGGAGCCTGCTTAGGAGCCACTGGCAGAAAATGTGCCAACAACTGCGTCAGCAATCCCACAACCTGGTCATCACGACCTGGAGCTACAGCTCTCTCTGCGTCAACGACATAAACCTTATCTAGAGACGATCTCGAGCCTCCTGAGGGAAATACTTTGCATTAAACTCAGCCAAGAATTCGCCCCAAGTCCACTCTGCACGCCTAGCCTCAATAACGCGCCACCAACAATGGGCATCGCCACTCAGATAGTGGACATCCAACTCGACCTGATACTCGGCAGGACACCTGATCGATCTGAAGTTACGCTCTAACCTCAGACACCACTCATCAGCCGCCTCAGGACCAACTCTGCCCTCAAATAACAACGTAGGTATCCTCTGTATTTGTCCCATTATCTCAAGACAAGACGGAACATGCGCTGCAACCGCTGGCCCTCGGCTGCTCAGCAACTGCAGCCCTCTGCTGCAACCCGGCCACTGGAGGAACACCCGGAGCCTGCTCAGGAGCCACTGGCGGAAAACGTGCCAACAACTGCGTCAGCAATCCCACAACCTGGTCATCACGACCTGGAGCTACAACAGCACCCCCACCAGGGCCCACTGGAACTCCCCTGCCTCTACCGGCACCGGCCAACACACTGGCACTAAGCGACTGGGACTCTGACGCGGTCGCTACACTCTGGGATACACTCTGCGCAGCGCTCTCTGCTGACTCAGCAACTGATCTACGACCACGGCCCCGGCCTCCACGGCCACCAACTCCGCCACCACGGGCTACTGCTCTGCCCCCACGGGTACCAGCTCTGCCACGACCTCTACCTCTTGGTATCCATCTCACTGCAACACAGATCAATAGATAAGCATTCCAGAAGTCACAATCAAAACACACAAAACTCACCGCAAAATCTCTTTGAAGGCCGGAGATGATGATTTCTAAGACTAAAATTGACTAAACACAATAATGAATTTAAACACATAGTCTCAGTTCATCCAAAACTAACAGTCCTAAAACCGTATATGCTCTGATACCAAAATGTAACACCCGGTCTATTTTTTTTAATAATTAATTAATTCTGCGGAAACAACTCATCAACCAATAATCCAATAATAAAATTCCAATAATAATAAAACCATATGCAAATAAAATATTAATAAATAATGAATGCATTTCTAGCAACCTAACCGGGTTTACTAGAACTTAGCAAAATAGGAAAATAGAACAACTATCCTAATCATCCTCTCCCTAAAGCCATGATTCCGCGATCACACTTTTCATTTTCTTTTACCTGCAACACAATTGGGAAAAACGAGTTGCGTAAATATTTAATAAATACTTAGTGGAGCGGTCATCCCGTCTACCAGATATATAATAGGAAATAGATTATCAATTCTACGCGAGCAATCAACCGTTCACAATAAAAAATAAAATTCAATAATTAAAACAGGGAGTGTCGATCGACACCACCACTTGGTGTATATAATAGGAAATAGATTATCAATTCTACGCGAGCAATCAACCGTTCACAATAAAAAATAAAATTCAATAATTAAAACAGGGAGTGTCGATCGACACCACCACTTGGTGTCGATCGATGCTTCACATAAGCGACCGATCCTCACGATCCCAACACAGTGGTGTCGATCGACACTACCTCTAGGTGTCGATCGACACCTCTCGGGAGAACCTGAACCGAGTCTGATCCTCTCGCGACTCGAGTTCCGTTTTATCACCTGATCAACACGATTCCAGAACACTTAATTTACATAGAATCAACACAGAAAACAGCCCAAAACATCACAAACAAACAATCAAATCCTAACAACCTAATTCCATATCCACGATCACGCAGTCACCTCGAGAACGCGGAAAAGAGAAAGGGAAAAGCGAAGAACAACGATGAATCAGCGATGAACACGCAAGAAAATCACCGAGACAGTACGATCACTCTCCCGAAACACCACACAAACCTTAACAACGACGAACGGCGAAGAACGGATCACGAATCCTCTCGATTCACCCTTGAAATCACAAAACACACTTTCCTTTGACTTTTTCTCTCTGTCCAAGTCGTGTTCTGCGGCTGGGGCTTTATAAAACCCGAACTAGGGCTCCGTCCCTAAACCGCGCCACAAACCGAATGATTTAAATCAAACCGGTTTTGCTCGAAAACATTGGTGTCGATCGACACCCCAAACCAAAATCGACAATTTGCTTTCGGGATGTTACTGTAATAAATTTTTAAGGATGACATTTTTGAAAAAATATTTTCAAATGTGGCATATTTGTAATTCTCCCATAAGATAAAAGGTAAAATATATACATAACTTTTTTTTTATATCTTTATCTCTTTATGTCTTTCATATGAACACATAATATATAAAAATTTCAAGATATGCCACTTTTGACATGCCATTTTTCAAAAATGCCACTATCACTTTTTCCAAAATTTTATATTATTTATGTTTGGGTTAACTATGTTATCTTAGAGTTTAATTTCTTGGGTTTAAGGTTTGTTAGGGATCAAAACATTTTTTAAAATTGAAAATTTTAAGATATAAAGTTTTTAAACGGATTTATAAGTTGCATGTTGGTAAGAAAATAATTGAAAAGTGACATATTTGAAAAGTGACATGTCAAAAGTGGCATTTTTGTAAATGTCCTAATAATATAAGACAATTATAGTATCACCAATTAAAATCGTAGAAATTACAGTGAAATTTACCACATCAATATAGTGTCACAAGGCAAACTCATTACATTTAAGAAAACATGATATCTTCATATAGAAAAACACACATTCAACAAAGTAATGGTTTTTGCTAACATGATTTAGAACAAAGTATTGATATATATATAGTAGATAAAGAGTTAATACTATAAAGATAAATGATTAGTTATATAGGAATGATATAATTGTGAGAAAATGTATTCAGTCAACTACTTAAAATTCTAACTCAACAGCATTTTAATCTGTTATTCGATTCTTTCTCTCCTCCAATTGTTGAAAAAATGGTCCAGTGAACTCCGTTCACAAACTTTTTTGGATAAAGTTGTGTTTGTATTAATAAAATTCAATTATATAAAACATTTGAAGAAATGTTTTAGAAAAAAAACCTTAGAAGAAAGAAAACGAAATTCCTAGTTTCGTTTTAACCCACTACAAATAAAAAAGCTTCTAAAAATCGATTGTTTTGCTGTTTTGAAAATTACCAATAAGAACCAATCAAGATGTATTTACATGTGTATATCGTCTATTATCAAACGAATAACATTCGAACTGACACACCCTTATTATATTGACTGATTAAACAAACTATTTTCCTTTACTAAAAAACCATTTATGTTATCCATTTTCAAAGTAAAGTGTGGTCTATCAACTTACTTTTTGGTGTCAAAGTTGTAGTTGATTACTGTATATTTTTGGTGGTGTCAATCTTATGGATTGGTTCGTTTAGGTCTTTATGTCACATGATGCGACATAATAAAAGTACAGAAAACAGTTATCATCATTTTCTCATGCATATCTGCATTGCAAATAATCCTATGGCTCTAAATGTTAACAGCATAATGATTAAATTTCTGGCAGAATAATTAAAATTTTAGCAGAATTTGACAGAATAAAAGAAAGTTAAATAGTGTCAGTTTAACCATTATACCAATAGCAGAATCATTCTAGAGACAAAAACTGACAGTATAACCATTAAACTGATAATAGAACCATTAAACGAATGGTGTCAGTAGAACCATTAAGCCAATGGTAGAACCATATTAAATTGGTACCATTTAGAACCTATATGTTTACCAAAAAGAACGTACCTACGTGAGGAAAAAAAAATCAAACTTCCATTACGATTATCAAACGATAATGCTAAATTATGCAACAAAAAAAAAGACAATAATGCTAAATTTTCTCAAAGATACCGACGTCTATAAAAGTAGAACTTTATTCTACCTCAAACTTTTAAAAAGCCAAAATGTTTTTCCTCCCTTTTCTGGTAATAATAATGAATTAAATGGCTTTTTTTGTCTCTCTCTTCTCGATTACGCTTTCGGCTTGAGATCTTTAGATTCGAAGTGTATAATGAATTTTGATTGTTAAAAGAAATTTAAATTTAAATTTTGTTTTTCAACACTCATCAAAATATCAATGGATACCTAAAGAACATGAAGAGAAGCTTTATATATAGCTCCAAATGGGAACTGAGACTCGTTGCTTAATTATTTAAAGCGTTCAAAATGTTTTTCTTTTTTTAAATACAATGTTTTTCGTAAATGATAAAACTAGTTCATAACACATGACAGTCATCTTACCTACCAACTACCATTTTCTTCTTTCTCATTTCACAATTTCTTTTCTTTTTTTTGTGGATGCCAATTTTTGTCTAATCCAAAAACCCAAATCTCTTTAAACTTTTTATGTCAATTTGTTCACCATTACAGTCACCCTCCTCCATTTATTGATTCTGTAATTTGCTTAAAAAATGGGGACAAGACAAAACTCGATAGGGACGAGTTAAAAAGAGAGAAAGTATAGCAAGAGTGAGGCCCCCACCATTTTGTTTATCAACATTTCATATCCAAATATAAACAAGACACTAACACAAAGATAATATTATGTTATTCAAAAATCCGATAATAATGTAACTAACGATGGTCAGAATGTTAATTTTTGTGGATACTCAAAACCAATCAACAACAGAAGCAAAGAGTTTTCTTTTAATTAAGGTGACATGGAACTTTTATAAACCATAGTAACTAAGGTGAAATAAAAGTTACACCGTTCATGATTCGTGAAGAGACTTCATAGTACATCGTCTCTCACCATGCTTATTCACAAGGATTTTTATGTAAATTTTACCCAGAAAAGTTACATCAGAAATACAATGAAAACACGAAGCCAACTCAAACCTGCTTTGCTTGTCTA
This sequence comes from Draba incana, assembly GCA_963576765.1. Taxonomy (NCBI): domain Eukaryota; kingdom Viridiplantae; phylum Streptophyta; class Magnoliopsida; order Brassicales; family Brassicaceae; genus Draba; species Draba incana. The sequence goes on from OY755209.1 coordinate 25,687,114, forward strand.
ACCATCAAGAGCACATGAAAACAAATTTGAGTCAAATTCCCAAATTTCTCTAATGGTGAAAGCAGAAAAGAGTTTCAAAGGTTAAAAGGAACCTTGCGGAAACTGGAAACTACATTTGTACCTAACGATAACATGAAAACTTACCTGAAACCCCCGAATCAGACAAAGGGTTTTTGTTTTTGAGCTTGCGTTGTCTCCTCTCTCATCTAGGAGGAGGACCTGTGTTCTGGTTAGCTTCTCTATTTCTACGTCTCCTACCTGAGCGTCCCAGCAGAACCCGTCCTTGTCGCCTCATTCGACTTACCAAAGAGATACTGTGCCTCTCCTCCTCCTCCTCCTCCTCCTCCTCCTCCTCCTCCTCCTCTTCCTCTCCCGGGGAAATTACCTCACTTGCAGCACGGTTTGTTGCCAATTCATTGGATTCTAAAACGCGTCTTGTCTGATCCCCTGATGCCTCAAAAGCATGCAACAGAAGGAAAACATTTACTAGATCTCTACCAAGTGCAGCATTGAACCCGCCAAAACGATCATCACCCTCATCTGCATCTGAACCGTGTGTCTCTATAACGTAGTCCCCAAACACCATTGAACCACTCATTGTCGACCTAATCGTGCTGAAAACATCATCCTGGGCATGCTCAATCTCGAGCCTTCTCCAATTCTGCTCCACCTCAGGATCCACTTCACGCGGCTTCGCACTAGGATGATCCGTTTTCATGTGTTTCCTCAGCTCTTTGAAAGTTCCAGAAAAAACGCAATTCTCCTGCATACAGATCCTCTGCTTAAGATTCAAATAATCCCGAGCAGGCTTTACGATTGTCCAACCTTTCACTTGGCCTCTACAAAGCGGGCACGTGAGATTCCCTAGCTCAGACTTATTGATCGGTTGATGATGACTCGATGACTTTAGTTTAGCTGACGCTTTCTTGAACTGGTCTAAGCAATTGGAATATCGGAAACTGGTTCCACACATGTAAGCACGACATCCCTTGTCGTGAGACGAGCAGAGGAGAAGAACAGCATTGTGCGGACACTCCATGCAAACCGAACAAATAACATTCTCCCAGTCCCTCTTCTCTAGAAACTTTGGACAAGCTTTGGTAAACATGTTCCTTGCTGCCACACGTCGATTAGAAGATGGGAGTTTGTACGGTCTTGCTCTGATCCGACGCGAAGAAATCCTACGTCTTCTACTTGTAGCTTTGGCCATATTCTCAAAATCAAACCTGCACAATCACTCATACAATTAGCAAAAAAAAAAATCATATAAAATGTTTGTAACATTACAAGCAGACTCTTAATCAAACAAACGAATCAATATTAAGGTAATTCAAACTTCATATGACAGTGAATCAATTATTTAAATCAATCCAAGAATCTAATACACATGAAGCAAATCCCTTTCACAAATCTCAGATCCAGAGAAATTCATATAAAACTCGAAAAATCTGATCCTCACTTACCCAGAAACCAAAAATTAAAAATGCCCAGATGGATTCTGACAAGTTCGATTATCAAGATATTAAAACAATTCAACAAAGTTTCAACGACTCGTGAAATCAAAATCCAGACCTAACTTGAAGCTAGAAACTCATATTACGAAATTACAACTATACAAAATTCAAAATTCTCAGTGACCCACCAAATTCGAACTCAAATTCACCAATATCTCGATAATCTAACAGGAGAAAACGCAAAAATCCGTAAAAAATAAACACCAAAATCGCTGATTATACGAAGAGAGTAGAAACGAACACGTAAAAGAGAGAGAGACTTGACCTCTGCGGTTTCGAAAACTGCTTGAGGGTTGGTTGATCGATGGAGCGAGTGGAGTTGCGAGATTCGTGTGGAAGCACCACCACGGCTCCACCAAGGTCTCTCTGGATTCCGAGTTTTTTTCTCTTCCCTTCCCTTCACGTCTCGACGTGTGATGGACCTAATACCTCCACGCGTCACTTTAAGTGCGTGTCACTAACGCGCTTGTGGTTTTTTAAAAAGGCTTTTTTAGAGGCCCTTATTCATCACTTTGGGCCTTGTAATTTTGTGCATTGGAAAATTTGTTTGTTTGTTTTTTTCTGAAATGTTAAATTGCATCGGAATTTTTCTCTCACCGGTTATTAGCATTTTCCCACTAATTTGTTAAAAATAAGCTTCAAATGTAGTAGAACGATCGAATTTGTGTGTTTTGCTTCGAAATATGATGTGTAATACTTGATATCTCGCCCTACCAAAAACAAAATATACTTGATATCTCTCGTCTACATTGATCAATGTTTCTAATCTTTGTCCCCTCGGGGACATCCGATAAAATTGGAACGATATAAAGAAGATTAGCATGGCCAATCATTTCAAAAAAATGTTTCTAATCTTTGGATGGTAATTAATAATAGATTGGATTTGAAGAACCATTACTTATATAGAATGAAAATCGAACTATCAAACTAATACAATCACGTTAGATGTACAGAAATGTTTAAAACGTTTTCACTGATTTTAGTTATGGAATTTTAAAAAATATTCTACATGCCATTTGAAGCGAAGACGAAAACAAGTTTGATAAGAGTGAGGAAGTGTTACGTTTGAGCTATGTAGTTAGACATAATTACCGCAAACCAATAACATCACTATACCGAAGCAAATTACCTCGTCTATATATGGAGACTCAAACGACCGTTTTATCGTGTAAAAAACATATATTGCTTAACTGCGGATCATATTCGTATGGGCGGTAGGAAGCGGAAAATTTATACAAGCTATAGTGCTGGTAGGTTTGGTTGCCTTGACAAACAAGGCTGTTTTGATCTATACAACAAGTGAAAAGGAACTGGAACTACTATGAATACTAGGCCTATAGGTATTCTTGGGAAAATTGAAGCTGGTTTGGCAGAATCATACATACGTTGAGTCGTTGACCTAGTCACCTAGTTGCCTACATTCCTAACTAACTTTCTTTCTTCCTTTCTTTTTGATAAAAAAAATCCTAACTAACTTTCAATAAATATAAACTACAATTTCTTTCCTTCTTAGAATGGAGCAAGAAGAAAGGTGGAAAATAACATAATGTAAAAACCAAAAACCAAGATGTGGTTTCAGTGTAATGGTTGACTTGTGGACACAAAGATAGATGTAAAATGAGAGAAGAAATCAGAACATCCATACAAAGAGTGACGAAGGAAATGCATTTGACCTTTTTTCTTTGTTTTTGTAATCATAAAATTAAAATTTACAACGGAAGATATGGCTGCGGCGCCGCTTGCTCTCTTGTCCCACGCTTTCTCGATCATCATCTCAATTTCTTTACTATATAATAAATATATTTGGAAATGATTATGTGGAGATATGTCATTTCTGGTATGTTGTTTTACAGTTATACCATCGTTTAAAACTCTTTGGAAGAATGCCATCTTTGTTGTGAATCAAGAGAACGAATGGGGAAGATTGTGTTTATTCATTAATCATAAGATCCTTTATATAGGATTATTACAAGAGAGAAAAGAAAAATTCATTTTCCTAATGGGAAAAGGAAAGTACATAAAAGAAAAATCCTAATTCAACTAGGATTCATTAAACCGGCCTAAAGACTAAGTGTTAATGGGCCGTAAACGGACCAGAACTAGTTATGACAATCCACTATGATTTATAACAATCTTTTATTTTTTTTGAATTTTGGTTAACTATTTTATATTTAAGGTATAGTTTTTGGGATAAGATTTAGGGTTTGGTTTTGATTCTTTTTTGGAAATGAGAAAGAAAAAAAAATTAAATGATTTTAGCTTTTTCTATAAAAGATGGCATATTTGCAATAAATTTTTAATGGTCACATATTTGAAAAAAATAATTTTAAAGGTTGCATATTTGTAGTTCCCCTATTTTGCGTTATGTACTTTATTTTGTTAATAATAACATTTTTGGTTAGCTAAAACACATGCATATTTTTTTTTCTTTTTATCAGGAAATAATTTTGCTTTTCTTTTCTTTTCATTTATGATTGTTCTAAAAGGTTATGAAATGAATGTGAGATTATGGGTATGTCTGGTAATTCTAAAGAGTAAAAAGCAGAAAAGATACTTAAAATTGATCTAAAATTGTAACATAAATCGATGATTAGACAAACACACATATTTTTTCTTAAGACTCTTTTCAAATCTACACATTATATTTTATGAGGAGGATTGGTTTAATATTCTAAATTTTTTATAAAATTTGAAAACTAACCCTTATTTTAAAAAATTTGAAAACTAACTTTTTTGTTAACAAATAAAGTATATATTCTGATAATTTGATTTTTTTTAAAGCATTTTTGAAATTAATTTAATTTAGGTATTTAGGATATATTATGAAAACAATAAAAAAATATTTTGATATATTAATTGATATTTAGATATATATATAGATATGAAATAGATTTAGTTTGACATTATTTATTTTTTAAAAAAGGAAGATATACACAAATATTCCTAGCTCTATCATCATTAAAGTCAAAACTCTATATATAACATCATCCATATACGATCAAAATTTTTTTTCAACATTGAACCATAATTGACCGGCCCATTAGCCTAATTTCTGTAACATCCCGAAACCAAAATTGCGTATTTTGGTAAGGGGTGTCGATCGACACCAATCTATGACCGGTTTGGTTTTAAGAAGCAATCGTGTGGTTTTGAGGGACGGTTTAAGGAGCCTAGGGTTCGAGTTTATAAGCGTGTACAAAGTTATGTGGCCGCATTTTCGAGGAGATTAGGCAGAGAAGAGAAGAGAGAAAAGTTTTGTAAGTTTTCTGAGTGATTCGTATTGTTTTCGTGTGGCGTTTGTCGCGATAACCCATCTGAGAAGCCCGTTTCGTCCGTGATCGGTTGTAGCTGTGAGTTTCGGTGTTTTTCCAGCGAGGGGAGTTCTCCGTCCGTCGCTGTTTCCCAGCTGTTGGTCGTGTTCTTCGTCGTCTCGTCGTTTCGTCGCTTTCCCGAGGTGAGTGCGCGACCGTAGGCTCGGATTTGTCGATTATTGAATAGGAATTAGTTTAGGAAGTTTAAGAAGGAATTGTGGATGTTTTGTGTGACATTTGTGTGTTGATTATGTGCTAGAATCGGGCTAGAAATGGTTGAAATCGTGATTAATGTGTGTTTTCTGCATTTCGGTTCGGTGAAGAAACCTAGTGTCGATCGACACCTTATTGGTGCATCGATCGACACCAAGGTAAAGCCAGCGTCGATCGACACCTCTTCGGAGTATCGATCGACACCCATGTTTTCTGAATTAAATGTTTTTAAATTAATTGTTATTTGATTGTTGTTATATCCGTAATTAGTCTGTAGACGGGAAGGCCGTCTCACTAAGTATTTATTAAATACTTACGCAACTCGTTTTTCCCAATTGTGTTGCAGGTAAAGGAAAATGAAAAGTGTGACCGCGGGATCATGTCTTTAGGGAGAGGATGATTAGGATTGTTGTTGGTTTTTTGTTTTTGCTAAGTTCTAGTGAACCCGGTTAGGTTGCTAGATTTTATTATTACTCTGGACTTGGATTGATTTGTTGGTTATTTATTAACTTTTATGGATTTATTTTTATGAGAATTTCCGCATTTAAAAAAAAAAATTGGGTGTTACAATTCCTACATAAATATGCAATCAATCTATATTAGGAAACATATACACTTTATATTAAACTTAGCTTCAGTTCATATTCAATCCTAGCTCCTTTTGTTTTTGTCACGAATTGGATTTCATTTAACTTAAAAGTAGGTCTGGGCGTTTGGATACCCGTTCGGGTTCTAGGCGGGTAGTTATGTTCATCAGATATCCGTTTTCAAAAATATAAAACCCATTCGGATATAACATATAATTAGGACAGGTACGGATCGGGTTGTAGCGGATTCGGGTATAACCCAAATACCCGAATATTATGATTATACTAAAAAAAAAAAAATTATCAAAAGGCAAAACATTTAATTCAAAAAACTAAGTCTTAAACACAAATTGAGTTTAAAAATGCCAAAGTTGACAAAACACCAAGATATGACAGTTAAAAAACGAAAAAAAATTCAAAACACAACCCAAATGTAGTAAATTTACTACTAAATAAACACACAATAAGTAAAAGAAACAAAAGAATAATAATTTTCAATACGAAAGCACAAGGATCTCGATCATGTAAGCCATAGGCGAAAAAAGAGAGATGAAATGAGTGTTTTAGGGATAGGTTTAGTGATTAAAATACATAATCGTGTATGTGTATGTATAGATTCGGATACCCGATCTGGTATCGGGTTTTACTCTATCGGGTTTTGATACCCAAATGTTAATAAAATGAAACCCGATCGGGTTATTTACGATACTCGTACCCTACCCAAACCCTAATTTTTGGGTCGGATTCGGGTTCAGGTATCGGGTACGGATTTTATGCCCATGCTTACTTAAAGTTCACTACATTCTGCTCTAAATCACGAAGTGCTTGTTAAGCTATTTTATCCGCCACCGTATTAACAGTACGCGAGACGTATTGGAATACAATTGAATCAAAAGAACTCACTATGTCCCGTATATCTTCAAGAAGCAAGGCCACAAAGTTGTGGGAGTCTGACGAATTAAGAAGCCGGATTAGAACTTGTGAATCTGAGTTCATTGTAATCTTGAGGCAGCCCATATCTATCTCATAGATCAAGGCCGACATCATCGCCGTGTTTCTGCGATCAAAGCAGAGGAATTAGAGGAACATGTGTCGTGAGCGGTACAAACAGAGGAGTTCGCACTAAAAGTAAGACCCCATCCAAGACTGCAGTTCAAGGACGTCACATTCCATGCGGCATCCATATGACATACAAAATCGGTGGTGATTTCGTAGTTTGGAGTATATTCAGAGGAGGGAGAGACATTCTTGGTCCTATCTGGTTGTGCATCGTGCCATTGTCTAGCTTCATTAATAGCTTTTGAGACCACTTCTGCCTCGGTGTAGATTCGGTTCGTAAAGAGAAGGTGATTCCTTGCTGTCCAAATATTCCACAAAATCCAAGAATATAAAACTGAAGCTTGAATGTTACAGATTGGGACAATCTTAACATCTTTTATGGCAGCAATGAAGGAGAAGGGCTCTCCTTGGCTTGGTAATAAACCCGATATTGGGGTAATGTTCCATATGTTTATGGCAAAAGTACAGTCTCGTAGCACGTGCAACACAGATTCTGGCAAGCCACATCTTCTACATCGTGCGTCATCAGTAGCTTTCCACATAATTATTTTGATCTTTAGTAGAGTTTGTACACGCCATACATGCTTTTGCCAATTGAAGTTAAGCATAATGGTAGGGATATCATATATCATCGAGGATCCATAGCTCAAGCGAGTTGTATAGACTCTACTCTTAAGTGGCAGCCATACTAGTCTATCACTTTGCCTTTTGGTTCCAAGGGGAATAAGATGGATTAGGTTCTCATAGGCAGGGAGATGATTCCTAATTTGAGTGAAGTTCCACTGGTTGATTCTTGGTCGATAAGATCAGAGACACATAAATCTTTTGAAGACATAGGAGGGGGTCCAATGGGACACATAAGAGATTTTAAAGATAACCAAGGTTGAGACCAAATATTGACGTTTTCTCCTGATCTTATTATCCAACCTATACCTTTTCTCAGGATCTTTATTCCCGCTATTATACTTCTCCATCCATGGGAGGGGCGAGAGGGTAAGGTACATTTCATAAGAGAGAAAGATCGGCAGTACTTACCGAGTAATACTCTTGCTAAAAGACTTGATGGCTTCGTCAACAGTCGCTAACTTTGTTTAGCCAAGAGAGCATCGTTAAATGTTTCTATATCTTTGAATCCAAGTCCACCCGCATTTTTTGGATATGTAAATCTCTTCCAAGAAATCCAACACATCTTTTTATGATCGGGATTTTGGTCTCACCAAAAGTGGGTAAGGAGAGATTAAATTTTTTAACACAAACCAATGGGGATTTTGAAACGCGTCATCGTATAAGTGGGCATTGATGAGAGGACAGATTTGAGAAGGATTTGTTTACCCGAGGGAGATAAGAAGCGGGATGTTTAACTTTGTGATCTTTGACGAATACGATCCACTATCAAGCCAAAGATATCCTTCTTCTTTTTACCAAAGTCCTCGGGGATTCCTAGGTACTTTCCAGCACCTCCTTCTTTGCTAATTTTCAGAGTTCTTTTCACCCTTCGACGAATGGATAAAAACGTCTTAGGAGCAAAGATAATCAAAGATTTATCAAAATTGATACATTGTCATGACATTTGACCATATTGAGAAAGAATGGTAGCTAAGGTTTTGCACGAAGCCGGGTTTGATTGACAAAAGAACATATTATCATCAGGGAAAAAGAGGTGGTTAACAAATGGACTCCCTTTTGACACTTGAATTCCTTTGAGCGATCCAACTTCTTATGCCTTACGGAAAAGTCCCAAAACAACCTCGGTACAAAAGATAAATAGGTACGGGGAAAGAGGATCCCCTTGTCTTAGCCCTCGTGATGGCTTGACGAGGCCTTGCGGTGATCCGTTAACTAGAAAGGTATAGGAGACCGTAGTAACACATTCTAAAATCCATCTAATCCATATGTCATGGAAACCCATTCTAGTAAGCACCGCTCATAGGAAATTCCACTCGATGCGATCATACGCTTTACTCATATCCGTCTTTACTGTCATATACCCTCTTTTTGTAGCTTTCGATAAACGTAAGCAATGGAGAATTTCTTGCGTAATTAAGACATTATCAAAGATAGCTCTTTCGGGAACAAGTGCCGATTGAGTTTCAGAGATAATGTCGGGAAGAACATCTTGAAGTCGCTTAGTCAATATTTTTTCTATGGTTTTGTAAAAAACATAGCAAAGAGCAATGGGGCGGTATTCGGTTATAGTCTTGGGAGATAAGGTTTTCGGAATGAGTCTAATGTGCGTCAAGGTCATCTTGGGAGGCGACCTTCCGGTAATAAAGAAAGCTTGCATGTCTCTGATCAGATCATCACAAATAATTGTCCAGTAGGATTGGAAGAATCTAGAGGTGAAACCATCCGCTCCCGGATCTTTTCCGGCGTGAATATCAAATGCAGCTTGTTTGATTTCTTCAGGAGTAGGAATGGTTATGAGGCGGGTATTGGTTTCTTGAGAAATACACGGGGAGAGGATATCATCCAGTAAGGAGAAGTCACCTTGAGATTGTGAAGTAAAAATGTCTTGATAATACTCTGAGATTATTCTCTCAAAGTCTTTTTCCCTATGATGAGGATTGCCGTCTTTATCTTCGAGAATAGTGAAGCGATTGATTGATCGACGGTTTCGAGTGATTGAGTGAAATAATTTGGTGTTCATATCTCCACATTGTAACCAGAGGATTATGCTTCTTTGTTTCCAAAAAATCTCTTCGTCTTTATATGCCAAAACCAACAAAGATTGAAGATGAGAAATCTCTGTATCATCAGGGGTGTTAGATGATAAGGTCATTTCTAAAACAGTTTGAGTCTCCGATATATGTTTCTCACTGTTTATACTATGATCTTTTGCCCAATGGATAAGTGCCCTTCGACATGAATCCAACTTAAGAGACACATAAATGTCATTATAATTCCCCCAAATTTTAGAGATGAGTTGGAAAATTTCTTCTTTCTCTCGCAAGCAACCATCAAATCGAAATAGCTTTTTCTTTTTTCAAAAGGATCCATCAAGAAAAGTCAAGATTGGTCGGTGATTGGAGTCTTCGAATCGTAAGTATTTGGAGTAATCCGATGGGAACATCTCTAACCATGAAATATTGGCTAAAGATCGGTCAAGACGAGCATGAATGAAATGAGAGCATCTTTGTCTTCTCCAAGAGAGTGCATTACCTGAGTATTTATCATCAAGTAAGCCGTTTCGTGACAGAAAGCTCCTGAAGTGGAAGAAGGATTTTTCTGGTCTTGTAATGCCTCCTCTCTTTCACTGTTGTCAACAATTTCGTTGAAATCTCCGGAGAGAATCCAGGCCGTTTCACGTAATAAGCTAAAGGAAGAAATTTTATTCCACAAAGGGAGACGATCTTCAAGAGATTGTTCACCATAGACAAAGGTGTAAAAAAAATGAAGCATTTTCTGAGACCAATTTTGTATCTATGTAGTGAGCATTTGAATCAATAATTTCAAGCTTAACATCATTCATCCAAAAGAGTGCTAAACCACCACTAAAACCCGTAGGAGGCACAGTAAATTTATTAGAGTATCCCATCCAATCAAGAGTATGGAAAACAAAGTCATCTTGGTTCTTTGTTTACATAAGAAACATTACATCCAGAAAAATTTGAAGCCGTAAATCCCGGAGTCGATGAATTGTCAAGGGGTTTCCAAGACCTTGATAATTCTTGCTCAATGTCACTAAGGAAGGGAAGACGGTGGAACTTGAAAATCTGCCTGATCCCCACTTGAAGATGGTCTGTTTCTCCGTGGAGCTGCTGTAACTTGGTCAGGAATAGACTCCTCCTCATACAGAATTCTTTGTAGAATTCTTTGTTTTTCTCACTTGGGGTGTGTCAGCTTTGTCAGGACAAAGTTTCTTCTTAGCAAGAGGTTGAGTTTTCACTACATTTTTTTTCTTTGAGCCTGCACCCCCTAACGGACTTCGAGGAATGTTTCTCTTTCCCATTCCTCTGCCTCTGCCTCTTGTTGGATTCTTCTCTTCTATCTCTTCTATCTCTGAATAGCTGGGAAAGGGGGAGTCTGTATTAGGATTGTGGGGACTGAGATGGGGGAGGTACCTTTACTGGGTGAGGACCTAGGCGGTCTTTAATTTTACCTCTTCTTCCAAGTGGAGAGATATTAGCAGCTAGATCAAGAGAGGGATATTCTCTAGCAAGGGGGAGCTCTCCAAATTTGATTTTAACATCTTGGAGATTTCCAGAATTATTTTGACTAAAGGCAGAGGAGGAGAGATAGGTAAATCACCTACTAGAGCTACTCTTTCTAACTCTGGACGACGTGACCTTGATGAAGTAGGAGAGAAGGTCACATTCTTTGACATGTGAGGTCATGAATGAGTAGGGGAAGAAGTGATATAAGTCTTATGGTGGCTGTGAGATAGACGTGGGTAAATATATCTTGAATCAGAGGATATTATAGCAGGGGATAGGTGATTCTGGGAGTTGGATCTTTCTCTCCATTGGGGAGCAGAGGGGAATGACGATGTTGGGTCCTTGATTGGTTGTAATGTTTCGATGTATTAGGCCGATAATGATCAGAGAATTTTTGATTCCGATTGCCCCTAATAAATTGAGGGTAAAGAGCAGGTCGAGCATGGCGTGTGTCATATCTATGGGTTTCAGACTTAGCATAGCCATGAGAACGGGAGGATAGGCGGGGATCTTCTCTTTGGAGAGAGGCGTCTACCAGAGGTACGATTCTCCCTAGGATAGTCTTGACGTTTCCAGCGTCTTTGTTTTGATGCATGTATTCGGAGCAGAGTGTTTTCACGATTTACACCTCTGTTACTTGCTAGAGCTGTAGCTTATGTGTTACCAACAAGACAATTTTGTTCTTCATGGTCTAAACGCATACAACGGAAACAGTGCTTGTGGATATTTTCATACATTAAAACAATGTTGAGTTCCTCACCAGAGGAGAATTGAATAGATCGTTTTGTGACAAGAGGTTGTAAGGCATTAATATTAACTTGGACCTTCCCTGCATTGACACCAATCTTCACCAGATGGCCTAACTTCTTGCCAATGGTATAAAGGGCTTCATGGGTAATAAAGTGGAGAGGAAGGCCTTGCACTTGAATCCAAAAATGGATTATCGATGGGAAGCTTTCAGATATTACTGGTTCCCATCTTTGAATCACTATCATCCAATGTTTGTAGTGAAAATGGGCTTTATTAAGCACCAACTCCAAGTCTTGCTCTGACAAGAAGGTGAACTGAAATCTGTCTCGACCAAGATCTTTTCCGACGACATTACTAGTAGTTGGCCACAAGGTAGGTAGAAAGGTGACCACCGCTCGTGGTTTATTGAGGCTTGAGTTCAGAACTATACTTATTAGAGTCAGCTTATTAGCTTCCTCAAGGGCAGAAGTATCAATTTCATGGATTATAATAGGATCTTCCTGGGACCGAGAATACGCTTGAGCAATTGCCTTGCCATTTCCAGCTTTTGAAAAACGAAGAGACATAACTTCGAGCTCAAACCACTTACGGATCTGGATATATTGACTACTTGTTGATAATGGACCCAAAGAAGGGTAAGCTGACTTGAACTCGCAGGAGAGGAAAGGAAATAAACGTCGCAACTGACGAGTCCTCACAAAGAGGAAGATGAAACCGGAGCAGCCTCTTAGATGTCCACAAGGAAGAGGTAAAGAGACAAAAAGAAGACTACCAAGTGTTCATTACTACCTAAATTCCTCAATCTCATCGCAATTCCATCAGCCAAGGAGGAATCGAGACCCATACCTGAGTAGATCTGCATCTTTAGGTTAGGAAACCCTCAAAGTCTTGCAAAAGAGTAGCAAAATTCATGGCAGAATTTGTCTTTCCATGGTATATATTCGATTTTGTTTATTTACTAGTATGCTATTTTATGACATCTTTTATAAAATAAGATCTTGTTGGGAGATATTGATCAATTTACTCTACTGAGATCAACTGAAGAAAGTTCAGTGAACAAAAAACTCAAGGACAAAGATGTAAACAAAGCTACGTTGAAAGAGTTATCGATCGATATTGTAGACAAGATACCATCGAAAGAACAAATTTTTTTAAAAAAGAAAGATGGACAAGAAAGAAAGATCTCTAAAACAATTTGGTATTGTTCAACAATCTCTGAAAAGATTGATTGACAAGACAAAAGCCGATTGATTGGATTCATGGATGAAAATCAACATGTTAGTATTACTTAGCTACTTTTATTGCATTCTTTTTTTCTTTTTCTAATAATTAATTTTGACATTTAACTTTTATTTGTAGAGATATGTTTGTTGATTAAGGGACATATGATGGTGATGTAGATAAAAGCTTTTTTGTTGACCTTATGACATCAAAAAGTGGTTAGACGAACAAGTAAGTATTAAATTAATAGTTAGACACTCTGAAGTATTTTATGTGATTAACTTTTCTTTTTTTGTTACAGCACATCAATGCTGGTATGTATTTGCTAAGAAGGAGATTATCAAAAGTCTCATGCCCATTCCGAAGTGAAAGATTGGTATTCATGGATATACCTTTCACAGTCTTAATACATAGCATCTACAAGGACTTCTCTGAAAATTCAGAAGAATTTGTTTGGGGTGCTATGTTGATTGATTATTAATTTCAGTGGTATCTTTCCACGATACGTAAAAATAGAGAAGAAACTTGGAGTGGATGTCGATGATGTTTATGTCATTGGATTGCTCTGGATATCTCTATTCTTCATAAGAAGATTTATGTGCATGATAGCAGCATATCACCTATTGATGACAAGGACATGTTTGAGTTTGTCAAACCGTATGCCAAGGTGTTTCCATAATTTATCAAGATATTAACTTTCCCAGTTGATGCGCAACCGTCACCCAATACACAATCAAAAAGTGTAACTAAATTCCACAGAATTTACAATCAGAGGATTGTGGAATATATGCACTGAAGTATATTCAATGTCTTGCACAAGATTTTGATATGCATGTGGGTCTCTCTCACTTTAATATAGAGAGCATACAGAAGAAACTGGCAGCATAAGTATTCGCTGGAGCAGATCATGCTAGACAGTTTTGAATTTTCTTTTTAAGTTTTTTTCTTTTCTTTTGTCATTGTCTTTTTTTTTGGTTTTAGTGATTTATTTTGATTTTCGGTTGAATAATTTGGTTCACTAGTATTTCGTTAATTATGGGCTTAACTTAATGGCCCAATGTCTCCCATAAACATATTTTGTTTCATTATCGTTTCTTCAATCCCTTGGTATCTTCTCTTTTTTGGTCTTCTTGGACTCTTACGGACATCGGGAGGTAAACAATGACCCATGATATCGGTACTCAAATCAAGAAGCTTCTCTTCAGATCTTATTCACTCTGAGTATGCTGAAAACCAATATGATTTTGTGTAGTAACTATCTACTACCAATTGTGGATAGATTTCCCGACTCATCGTAGCAGTAATGGCATGTTCACATGGTATCTTGTCAACATCAAACACTCAACAAGTACATGTCATCTCCTGAAAATCAACAACAAATTTTTTTGAATGTTGAGTTACTTCGAACTCATGACATGAAGGTTTACCTCTTGCACATTAAACTTATGTGACAAAGCAAAACGTTTCTTGAGTTTCTTATCTACCATTGGTGTGACCAAAGTAGAATGTTTCGCTGTGTTTTCTCGTCGCTCGGAAAACCATTATGTAAGTCTCTCTCTTATCACCTCAAGCATTGGCATAATGGGATACTCTCGAGCTTCTTTAAACACGGCGTAGATCAACTCAGCTATGTTACTTGTAATTATTATAACGATCTCCACGGAAGTAAGCTCGCGACCACATGTGTAAACCAGCCTCTTTTAGGTATGTGCTCAAATTTGGATTTTGAGTATGAATCTCATGAAACAGCTCGTTGAATTCTATCTCCTTGTAAGCTTTTGTTGCTTTTTTAACAAGTCGAACCATATACTTCCTGTGAACTTTGTAATGATGTTCTTTTGCAAGTTATAAATGCAAATTCCACGTTACATAAGTGAATAAATTTTTTCAATAGCCTTAGCAATAGATGCATGCCTGTCAGATATAACTACCAGTCTAGGATCATATATCTAGTATCACTTATTTCAAGGTTGTGAAAAACCACTCCCACGACGTGTCGTTTTTTTTTTTTTTGCTAAGAATGTTAATATTCATATATATGAAATGTTAGGGATTTACAAAAATATAAGATAATGCTTTCTTGGCAAAAAAAAGATAAAAAAACAAGGAAAGCATAAACAAGAAATCAAGAACTTAGAGAGTTCTTATTGTAACCAAAATGACATAAAGTTGCAATTTTTTTTCCTAGATCTTCTTGAAGTGATAATAGTGTGGATGTCACGACGCGTCGTTTTCAGAATCCACAAAGAAAAATAATAGAATTACCATCTTGAGATGTTGCAACTAACAAAGTTCCTCGATACTTTCCTTTTAAAAAGGTACCGTCCAGTACGATAACTTTCCTCAAGAAATGAAAGCCTTTGATAGATGCACCAAACGAAAGGAATAAGAATTTAAACCTATTGTAAGCATCAACCTCAAGACATGCTAATGTGCCATGATTAGCCTTCTTGATCTTCTGGATATACTGTGGAAGTTGCGCATAACTTTCCTCCGGAGAACCTCGAACCACTTCACGTGCAACCTCTCTAGCTTTCCACATATTCCAGTAGTTGATGTCAAGACCAAAATATGTTTTTCATTACCATTGGGATCACCTTTTGCTTCATACTCAAACTGAGATCACCAAACTTTTCTATCATAAGCTTGGTTAAATCTTTAGCTGAACCTCGTGGTAATGTCATGAATCTTGCGGTGGTATAACATGTATGTTTGGCAATATATTTTCTGACCCAGAAGTTCTCAGTCAACGGATTCATTGCTGCTGCTCGGACTCTCCATTTGCAGTTACTATCCACACATTTTACAACTACTAATGTTGGAGTTGATTTGTAGACGGTATACTGAAACTTTTGTTGAATCGAAAGCATTCGTATCTTCCAAGCGAAATCTGCCTTGTTCTTGAAATAATCACCGACGTGAATAATATTCCTGTTATCCAAATTCTCAAGAACAAAATCATCAACACTCCCATCTCCAACTCTCTCAACTGATTTTTTCTTTCTTTGAGCTCGGCCACCATCATTTCCATCAACCAGTGGAGTACTAATAATAACACCTTGAGATTCTTGATTTTTCTTCTTCATTAAAACACAAAGAAGAAGAAAAGTTTATCGACATATTTCAAGAAAACTCTCCAATAGTCGATCATTATTAATGAACATAGGAGGAAAATCTTTTGGCATATTCACCAACATCGCGTTAGGCAGCATGTAACTAACCTCTATGTCATTAACCAACACATCTATACCGTAATCTTCTGCAACCATATGAACCAATTCAACAAATTTCATACCATCCGTGATTTGAAACAACTTACCTCCTTTGTTCTGCTTAATCACAAAATTCCATGATCCTTATCCATCACACAATCTCCATAAACCCCAAACATTTGTACCATTTTAAGAAGAAAAGAAAGGAACTCACTTTTCTCTCTCTATGGAGTTTTAAATTTGTACCACTTTTCACACAATCTCCATAAAATTCACCATTTTAATGTTGAAAGAAAGGAAAGAAAAGAAGCTGACAACTTTTCTCTCTATGGAGCTTTAAAATTTCAAATCTACAATATTATCAAATCTTTCAGTTTCATAGTTATATTTTGTATTTTAAAAGATAAATGCATAACAAATCTTCGTTATTAAAGATTTTCTTATTTATATTTGATATATTGCAATAAAATCTTACTTTATTATAGGAATAGTCAAATATTAGATTCCATTTTTAACGCATAATATTTTTACTTTATTTTTAATTAAAAAGATATTTTTTAAAAAAATAGTCACTAAAAATCTGATTTTGATTAAGAATTTTCGTTTTAAATTTTTATTTTAATATAAAAAGGTTATTTTCAAAGTTTTTAAATGAGGGGTTAGTTTTCAAAACAAAAAAAAATTTGAGAATATTTTTACAAATTTCCTCTAACGGAATAAAATAATATCTTTAGATCCTATTTTTTTTCATTTACAAATATACACAGTTATTTTCATTTTGATATCTCTTACATTAGCTTATTTTGTTTTTCTAATAACACGTTCATTTGCACACCACATCAGTCACACCGGAGGCGAATTAATAAATCGAAAGTCTTCTAGTTGACTATTTTAAGATCCGATCCCTACGCAACAACTAGCTTGTTCTGCGTTTTTGTAGTTTTTTTTTGTTGAAATTTTGTTATTAATAGATATTTTTTAGAATATCTCTTATATAAAGATGAAGCTTTCATGTCTAGCTTCATCAAAATCTCTCTTAGTCTTTCTCTGGTGCCTTGAGCTTCGAACATTTGGAACTTACACTTTATGTGCTAATATGAATATCACGTTGGAGATGATAAAACAAACTAATGATATATCACATATATATAGAGATGGGTTCTTGCTAAACGCTCTAACTAAGTAAAACGGCATAGCTTTAGTTTAGCATATGGACATGATTTTATATATTGATTTCTGTATATTGATAAAAATATAACCCATAGTCCATTGATTAAATAGGTCATATAATCCGAGGTTCTCGCCATAAATTATGCACGACACGTCCAAAGCTTAAAGAATCCAACAAGCCCAACTTATCTCTAACTATATCTAAACCAAATTATCAACATCAACTGTATCGACTAACAATAGAACTAATATATGAGGTTAGCTAGTATGATAAGAAAATTAGGCATCCTCCTTATGAAAGCTTTTACTAGTTTGAGAAAGTTGGACAAAAGTTGTAATCGAGTGGTTGAGTTAGAGTGGTGAAAGATTTATCCTATCCTATGGATCGAGACCAAAATTTGAATCACACAAACTACGGATCTCTATTGCTGCTTTCCACTTGGCCACTGTAGTATATATACATGCATCGAAGATTAATATATACATTTTATTATAATCTTTATTAAATTCAATTAATATGTATATACATTTTATTATAATCTTTATTGAATTCAATTAATATGTGAATGCACTGTTTTAAAATTATTCCAAGAAGTTGCACATCTGATGAGATAAATTTTGAATCCCAATTAAAACCCAAGTGCAAGCAATCAAGTAGTAATCAAGGTATCAAATCCACAAGGAGTTGAGAATAACACACTAAGAATGCAAGCAATTGATTAAGCTAAGCTAGATGATATTTTTGTGTTTTTGAAATCCTAGTTATGCAACAAAGTGAAATAAGTGAAATGTGAATGCTAAAATAAGATAAAACAAGACTAACAACTAAAAGATTGATCAAATATGGGAAAACATGGGCTTTGGGCAAAGCAATTGACTTGGGATGATCAATGACTAACTAATGATGTTAAAACTAACAATTCAAACTCAATTCCATGACATGAATCACACAAAATAGACTAATCCATTCCCATGACAATAATCCATTTACTAACCATTTAATTAAGCTAATTTCCCAATTGCAATTAAATGATCAATAATCATTAAGAACAAGTTTATGGAGCCAACTAAACACCTTAAGCATCAATTCCCAATGGTTAAGAATGAAAAGCAAGATTATGATTCTCCTAGACATTTTATCGAACACCTTCCGGGCATAAAATATCCATGATCTAGATTATGATTAGCTAAGTCTAATCTAGCATTAAACATATCATAATCTTTAGAAATCATAAGAATCTAAGCCTAGACATCACTAATCATCCATCAAACATCCATAATCTACTAAAATCAAAAACCCATTGAAAGACTACTCACTAATCATGATGCAAAACACAAGCATAATAATAGAGAAAGACATAAGGGGTGGGCAAACGGGAATATGGGACGGGATCTAACGGGAACAGGACGGGAACGGGATTTATGGGACTAGAAAAATACGTCCTATTTATGTCCCATTTAAAATTCGGGACGGGAACGGGATGGAACGGGATGAGACGGGAACGGGACGGGAAGTCCCATAGAATAATCGGACTCAAAAATTAGATTAAACGATGCTTCAATTTGCAAATATGTATACAACATGCTTTTCCAATTTATCAAATGCATGTTCGAATTAAAAAAAATTCAATTGTATTCCATAAAAGTTAAAAATTTAAAATAAAACCATAATCTTCAAATTGAATCAAACTTAAACCACATAAATATCACAAATATCATGAATAAAACAAAACTGAATAAAAAAATGATCAATGAAAAAACAAGTTATATAATACAAACAGAGGAACTCAAAGTCTCAAACTACAGAAACAAAGTATATTCAAATCAAAAGAACAAAAGCTTTATAGGAAAAGCACCGACAACAATCAAACAACAAGAATAAACAAAGAGATAGAGAAGAATCATAATCAAAGTGAAGTGAAAGGATTCTTGCCTCTTTGTGTAGCTCTGAGTAAAGAAGAGCAACCCTAAAAATTGTTTTGTTGTAATTAGGTTTACTCTTTATTTATATTGTATTCATTGTCAAATAATCTTAGCATATTGACGTTAATTATTACTTAATATATGACATAATACAATTCATCATTTTTAATATATATATATAAACTAATACTTATATTTATCTCAAACGGGATTTTCAAACGGGATTTTGGGATATCCCGTTCCCGTCCCGTCCCGTCCTGGTCCCAATCGGGACTTGAAAGTTTGTCCCATATGGGAATACGAGAAATATAAGGGACAGAAATTCGGGAACGGTTACGGGACGGAACGGAACGGGAATTATGCCCACCCCTAGACATAATCATAAAAGAGATGATAAGAGATTAAGAAAAGCTTCACTAGATATGATAAATAGCAAAAATCCAATCACAAATCATAAAAAGAGTTTTTTTTTGCATCAAAGAGGAAAACGGTCTCTTCAAACTTAACCAAAACTAGGTTTTTAATGTCTTAAAACACATTTATATCATGTGGAAACGAAATCGGGTCGACCAATCCTGATCCGGGTCAAGTCACGAAAGTTTGGTTTTCGGAATGCCCATCCCGAAGGTCAACCCTCGGTATCAACCCACGGTATACAGTCTCCCAATTTTGCTCATTTCTTCTTCTTTCTACGCCGAGGGTCGACCCTCGGTATCAGGTCACGGTATGTAGACTGCCATTTTTCTCAATTCTTCACTTTTGGAAATAACTTGACTTCTTCTTGCACCCAAATGAATCACTCATGCTTCCTTTCAATTTTCCATCTTTTTGCATCCATTTGGTCTTCAAATCACCTCAATATAAAGTCACCATCTCCAAACCTATATAAATACAAAAACAAATGCAAATGCACCTAAAAATGTCTAAATGATATGCAAATGCATGATAATGACATGCCAAAAACATATCAAAACTCGGTAAAATATGAGAATATCAACTCCCCCGGACTTGCCTTTTGCTTGTCCGCAAGCAAACAACAAAACACAAACCCGAGAAAGAAGTTTAAAGATGGGAGCTCAAATCAAAAAGAAGCATAAAAGGGTTCAACATGACGTCCTAAAAAGAACTAACTCGATGCACAAAAAACTCTACTCAAGAAGCTTTCGCCATACTCATCACTTATCAACTTTTACTCTAAGTCCCGGGACTCAAAAGAAATCTCGCAATTAACTAATATTTAACTCTTTAACATTTGTTATTGTGTTTGGTGCGGTCTCACAATTGGAAATTGAATCAATACCATTTGGCTAGGCAGAAGAAGGCTTGAAAATGATGTAAAGAGAAGGTTCATATTTTTTTGGTGGTTAACTCTCAAATGCAAGTGCCACATTTAGCAAAAATAAGAAAGAAAGAGACAATTGATGCATACAAGGCTAGGAATCCAAAGTTCTACCCATTTTCTCTTTGTCGCATTCTCTCATCTCTCTTTTCTCACTATCCCATGCTTAACCACTAGCCCTTTTGGCTAAATTTTTCTTTCAAATCTTTCTCATCCTTACTCTTTTCTTTTCTTTTGTTTTCTAAGTCCTAGGGAATCCTCATTTCTTCACACTAGCTTTTTTTTTCTTTTCTAACTTAGCATTCCCTAACATATTTCCTTTTCTTTTGATTTACTCTAAGAGAATGCTAAGCTATCATTTTTCTTTTAAACACTTAGAGCTGTATGGTTTCTTCTTAATTTCATTCTCTAGAACTTATTCTTTCTTTTCACACTCAACCAAAAACCCAAAGATATTCAATAAAACATTTAATCACTTTGGTTTCATTCCCCACCTAAGGCTAATCTTAGACACAAAAAACTAGCCTATTGGAAACTTTGCCTTGTCGTCTCTAATGCTTGCAAGATTTTGCTAATGCAACACAAAGAAAAAGACCTTACTCAAATAACATATGCAAGGGTTTGAACAAAATGGTTTTGGGTTTAAAAGGTATGGTAACATCCTCATCTAAAAGATGAAATTAGATCGAGATAGCCATTCAAATCAAGATAAGAGTGGTGAAAATAAGGTAAACATGATTTGAATGTCAAGTGTTTATCCATAGTTATGATTCAAAATCCAAAAGTGAGAGAGATTAGTCAAAACTAAGTTCAAGTTGATAGAGTTGAATCTAGATCATGCAAGTTTCTAATGAGTAGGGACTTTCAAAGAAATGAGATCCAAGTATGGATGAGCCTCTACTTCATAAATGTTAATGCATTGAAAGAGTTCTAACGAGGGCATAGTATTGAATCCTAAAATGAAACTTTACTAGGAAATTTCATCATTGCTCCCTATGCAATATGCAAATGCATCTCTAAAATGTTCTAGACTCAATCCTAGCATGAAAAATAAAATAAAAAATGCTAATACTATGAGAAACTACATGCATTTTTTGGTTTTTCTTGAAAATTTTCAATTTTTTTAGTTTTTTCCGGTTATAAAAGTATGCATAATGCAAAGACTTAATGCAAAAGAAAAGCAAAACAACTAAAAACGTGGTTAGCCATGAACCTACTCCCCCATACTTAAATTTCACCGTCTCGAGGAAAGAAAAGACCCAAAAGAGTAGATCAAGAGAAACAAAAATGAAAATATGATATTTACAATGGTAAGAAGTGGGTACCTTAGAGTGTTTAGGCGGTGGAATGAGAAGAATTTGAGCCATCTTCAAAGCCTGGTCCCCAATCGGTGAGCTCGATCTTCAACACCTTTGCCATTGTCTCTTTGATGACGACTATCTTTTCTTTACTTAAACTGGGAGTTAAAATCACTTTCGCCTTTGAGAAAGGTTTAAGACCGCTTGTGCTTTTCACTTTACACTCTATACCACCATCAATAAACTTCATAGGATACAAGAAGAGGGTTGAATTCTTATCCTTCTTGGGCTTATCCCTTGTGACTCTAGATGTTTTCACTTCCAAATCCAACTTCAATGGTTCTTCAAAAATTAAGCTCAAGCAACTTCCATCAAAGATTTCTTCATCATCAAAACCATCACCATCAAGACTTAAAGACCCATTCACCACTTGAGAAGTTTCATCCTTCACTTTAGTCCTCATCAAATCATCCTCATTGGTGCAAGTGATTGTGCCACACATATTGGTAATGGTAGGAGTAATAGGATAATATACCTTAGAGTCCATATTGAAGAGTATGGCTCTCTCATTCACAAAGTCTATGCTTGCTCCCGCAGTTGCCAAAAGTAAGGTTCCAAGTATGAGAGGTAGCTTCCGTGTTGTTTCCATCTCCACCACCATGAAATCCGTTGGAACCACACAATTTCTAATTTTTAGAGGGTAATCTTCAAGCATACCAATGGAACATTTTGAAGATGCATCCACAAACGAGATTGACCTCGTGTTTTTTTTCAATTCTTTTATACCAAGGCTCTTGACCATCTCGTGAGAGATCAAATTGACACATGAACCCGAATCGCATAAAGCATTGTCTAATTTTAATTCACCAAGATAGCAAGGGATTGTGAATTTACCGGGATCATTCTTCTTATGGAACAACCTTGGCTCAAGAGGTGCCTCTTGTTTCTCATAAGTCTTCATCACATCCATGACCCTTGCATGATTTTCTAAGATGTCTTTGATGAACTTCATGTGCTTTGGTACTTGACTCAAGTCATCATTCTTTGGAAATGACACTCCAACATCACTCATTTCCTTCTTAAACTTGGAGAAGACCTTCTTTTGAGCCTTAGTGTAGACCGGTTTTGGAAATAGAAGTATTGGTACATAGAGAGGAGGTTCGACTCTAAGGGTTCCTTCTTTTTGCTTCTTCTTAGGTACCATCTCCCCTCTCTTACCGTTTTCCACA
Organism: Draba incana; assembly: GCA_963576765.1. NCBI lineage: Eukaryota > Viridiplantae > Streptophyta > Magnoliopsida > Brassicales > Brassicaceae > Draba > Draba incana. Next base: position 25,710,094 of record OY755209.1, read on the forward strand.
ACAAGCTCATCAACTTTGACAACTTTTTCATCATTGGAAAACTCAAGTAGCTTGGCTAATTCCTCCAAATATTGTTCATCTTCATCCAATTGTAGGTCTCCATTGGCTCTTTGGTGAGTCTCCAATACTTTCTCTTCATCCAAGAGAACTATATTACAAAAAGTCTCCATCCTTTTGCTAAGCTCAATAGCCCCCCTTACTTTGTCCTTCTAGAAGTTGCTTGAGGAAAAGAGTATTCTCGTTACTTTTTGGTTGTGGTTGAAGGAACTACTTTGTCTTTGATAGTTTTGATTCCTTTGAGGTTGGAAACCTTGTAGGTTAGGGACAAATGGGACCTTAGGTTGATAATACCCTTGTTGTTGGAAGTTTTGTTGTGGAACAAATCCTTGTCCTTGGGGTTGTTGTTGGGGATAGACTTGGTCTAGAGGATTCTCAACATTGGTGCTTTTATAGGAAAGATTAGGGTGGTTCCTATAGTTTGGGTTGAAACCTCTTTGTTGGTTGTTGTAGCCTCCTTACATGTAGTTAACTTCCTTTTATCCTTCTTGAAAAATCTGAACACAACCTTCTTGATTTTCATCAAACTCACCAACAAAATTCATTACTTTTTGTGTAGACATGATAAACTTGTCCAACTTATCATTCATCTTCTTGAGCCGTACATCATCACTCTTCGGTTCTCGGTTGGTTCGATCATTATCACCCCCGTAGCATTGATCGCTTTGTGCTAGATTCTTAATCAATTGCTCACCTTATTCAACAGAGAGAGACTCGAGAAACTTCCATTACTTATGGTATTCAACGAATCGTAATATCTTTGGTGTACTCCCCGATGAAATATCCCTAATAGCACTTCCTTAGGCACCCCATGATGTGGACAAGATCTTGTATAGCCCTTAAAATGTTCCCAAGCTTCATACAACGACTCATTTCCTCCTTGCATGAAGGTTGCAATATCATTTCTTATCTTAGCCGTCTTTTGGTTTGAGAAAAACTTAGCAAGGAACTTCTTTTTGCACTCTTCCCAAGTGGTAATCGAGGATGTGACAACAGTCTTTTCCCATTGAGTGACCTTATCTCCAAGTGAAAAAGGAAAGAGGGTTAACTCAACCACATCTTCGTAGACTCCATTCATCCTAACTGTAGCATAAAGACGGTCAAAATTATCCAAATGCTCAATTGGGTGCTCCATGGGTAGCCCAAAGAACGTATTGTTTTGCACCATAGATATCAAGCTTGACTTGATCTCCCAATTGTTGTTCCCACAAGGTGGAGCTCTAATACCCATTCTTGTGCTATTAGTGATAGGCTCATCATAATCCTCTATCCTTCTTGGCTCTCTAGGTTGGTGAACAGGAACCGGAGCTCCCACATTTCTTTGTTGTCCAACCCCATGAGCCTCTTGCTCTTGATCATTTCTCGGTTGATCCATATCCAACCATCTCAAATGATCGTATCGTTCTCTTTCTTGTCTTGGTTCTCTTGCGGTTTCTCTTTCCAAAGCTCTTATATCTGAAACAAGAGGTTGAAGGTTTGTTGGTCCTCTACTCCTCAAGTTCATGCACCTATAAGTATTGAGAAAGACAAACACAAACAAGATAATATAGTAACAAAATAAAATAAAATAAAAAACAAGTACTTAGTCTCAATCAAATACCAAATCCTAATGGCTATTGCTAAACTCTCCGGCAACGGCGCCAAAAACTTGATGAAACAAATTTTGAATCCCAATTAAAACCCAAGTGCAAGCAATCAAGTAGTAATCAAGGTATCGAATCCACAAGGAGTTAATAAAACAAGACTAACAACTAAAAGATTGATCAAATATGGGAGAACATGGGCTTTGGGCAAAAAAATTGACTTGGGATGATCAATGACTAACTAATGATGTTAAAACTAACAATTCAAACTCAATTCTATGACATGAATCACACAAAATAGACTAATACATTCTCATGACAATAATCCATTTACTAACCATTTAATTAAGCTAATTTCCCAATTGTAATTAAATGATCAATAATCATTAAGAACAAGTTTATAGAGCCAACTAAACACTTTAAGCATCAATTCCCATTGGTTAAGAATGAAAAGCAAGATTAGGATTCTCATAGACATTTTATCGAACACCTTTCGGGCATAAAATATCCATGATCTAAATTATGATTAGCTAAGTCTAATCTAGCATTAAACACATCATACTCTTTAGAAATCATAAGAATCTAAGCCTAAACATCACTAATCATCCATCAAACATCCCTAATCTACTAAACTCAAAAACCCATTTAAAGACTACTCACTAATCATGATGCAAACACAAGCATAATCATAGAGAAAGACATAATCATAAAAGAGATGATAAGAGATTAAGAAAAGCTTCTCTAAATATGATAAATAGCAAAAATCCAATCACAAATCATAAAAAGAGTTTTATTGCATGAAAGAGGAAAATGGTCTCTTTAAACTTAACCAAAACTAGGTTTTTAATGTCTTAAAACATATTTATATCATGTGGAAATGGAATCGGGTCGACCCATCATGATCTGGGTCGGGTCACGAAAGTTTGGTTTTCGGAATGCCCATCCCGAGGGTCAACCCTCAGTATACAGTCTACCAATTTTGCTCATTTCTTCTTCTTTCCACGCCGAGGGTCGGCCCTCGGTATCAGGTCACGGTATGTAGACTGCCATTTTTCTCATTTCTTCACTTTTGGAAATAACTTGACTTCTTCTTGCACCCAAATGAATCACTCGTGCTTCTTTTCATTTTTCCATCTTTTTGCATCAATTTGGTCTTTAAATCACCTCAATATAAAGTCACCATCTCCAAACCTATATAAATACAAAAACAAATACAAATGCACCTAAAAATGTCTAAATAATATGCAAATGCATGATAATAACATGCCAAAAATATATCAAAACTGGATAAAATATGAGAATATCAACATCAAAAATCGTAATTAATATCTAGCGCGTATATGTAGCTTCAAGGCTGCGCTCGCATACGTAACTAAACCTTAACTATTTTTTTTTTTATGTTTACAATTTCATAGTACCAATTTGACTTTTGAGAAGATATGTGTTGAAAAAGTTTACAATAGGAAACTTCAAGATTTATAGACTGCATTATATAATAATCTAACGCGTTATATATTTTCAAGACCTATGGTTTTGGCTTGTGAATTTTTTTTTTTACGGTACGAATATCGTATTTCATCTTTATAATAATACGGTTAGTACCGAACTATATGCATGTTCTTATTCGAATAAAATGAATGCATCTAGTTATAAATACATCAATGACCATGCAGTTAAAAAACAAATACACGTGACGGGAGATTTCCTGGACCCTAAGATCATGTTCAATGGTGATACTAATAAAAGTGTCTAAACTTTTTTGTAATTAAATAATATTAATTTTTAGGACACTTTAGTGTCTTAAATAAAAAAAAAATCTTATTCTCTCATTAGTATCACCATTTAACATGCCCTAATGCCCAAATATTGATATTACAGTTTATTTTTTAAAACAATAAAACTGTTAAAGAAATCGCACCTAATTTATCAAAGATTCCATAGTAACTCCGGTTTAATTATTTTAAAGGCCAAAATAAAGGGATATAAAATAGCATGGATTGGTTTGATCTGAAAGATATAAACTAAACTGATTATTTAAACAAAGTCAAAGGTAGCTTTAGATGCGTACTAATGTGAATAATACAAATAGTAAACGATATTCTGATCAGAAAGTGGGATTTGACTTTAGTTTGGCACTTGAGATTCCAAAGCTAATAACAGTCGAATACAGAGGTTCGATTTGCATCTCCATTAATGGGATTCGATCTTTCTCTCAAGCTCGAGGCTGAGGAGAAAGAAAAAGTTGAACAAGGATCGAAACATGAGAAGAAAGATGAAGAAGAAGAAGGTGATGGTAGTGATCATGAAGATGCACAAATGGTAATCAAAGAAGACGAAATCCACGATTTTTGTTTAGGTTCAAGAACCCGAATAGAAGAAAATGAACGTCAAGAGGTACCTTACGTTCGTCTATATATACATCAGAACATTTTGTCTTTAAAAAAAAAACATTTTGTGTGTGATATTAATATGTTAATATCCATGGATGGAGATCAGCTCTTGCAGTTGCAGATCCAGATGGAACATGTGAAAAAAGAGAATACAAGGTTGAGGAATCTTGTAGAGCAAACTCTTCAAGATTATCGTCATCTCGAGATGAAATTTCCGGTTATCGATCAAACCATGGTGAGAGAATCTTGAATATTGTATCTTCATATACACGTTACATGGTGGTTATAATTTAACATGAAATTTGATTGATGTTTGTAATTCACCTAGGATCTTGAAACTTTCCTTGGAGAAAAAGGCAAATGGTGTGTGGATATAACAAGTAAGGCTCTGAAAAGAGGAGCTGAGAGATCTCCATTCCAGGTAGGAGAATCAGGGCTTACGCTTTCACTACAGAAAAAGCAGAAACAAGAAAAGAGCAAAGATGCTGATCAGTCTCATCATGAGAAAAGATACAATAGTAGCACCTTAGATACGAACATTCCGCGTGTAACATCGTCTTCTCCGGGTAACAGAAAGGCCAGGGTGTCTGTGAGAGCAAGATGTGAGACCGCAACGGTGAGTTTCTTTATAAATCCAATCTTAGAATCAATTTAAAGATTGGAACATAAATTTTTGGGGAGATGTGTGTGTATATGTAAATGTGTAGATGAATGATGGATGCCAATGGAGAAAATACGGTCAAAAAACCGCGAAAGGGAATCCATGTCCACGAGCTTATTACCGATGCACCGTGGCTCCAGGATGTCCGGTTAGGAAACAGGTAAGAGTGCAAGAAGTGCACATATAAAATTCATAACTTTATGTTCGGGGACATTCTAGATCGAGTTACTTTATGAATTTTCACTTCAAAACTAATTGACAATAAATAGATTCTCTCATGTTTTACAAAAATATTACTCAAGATCGCATCTTGTTTTGGACGTGGGATTTATCGTATTTTGGTAAAATTAAATGCAACTATGTAGTAATATATATAGTTTATTTATGAGTTGTTGCATTTGTGAAGGTGCAAAGGTGTTTAGAAGACATGTCGATATTGATAACAACGTACGAAGGAACACACAACCATCCACTTCCGGTTGGAGCAACAGCCATGGCTTCCACTGCATCCACTTCTCCATTCTTGTTACTCGATTCGAGTGACAACATTTCTCATTCTTCCTATTTTCAACAAAATGGCAGCAATAATCGAAGCATAAGAAGCTTGAACTTTGATGATCCATTATCTAGAGGAGGAGGAGATATGTTTCATCTTCCCAAAACCGATTAAATTGGATGATGTACATTTTATACATTTAGGTAAGTGACGAGGCCTATAAGTGACCATGAAAATTTTATACATTTGACCAAGTGAAAAAAATATCACTAAAGAGTATTAAGAGTTTTAACTTATTTATTAACCTCTCGCATTTCGAATAATCATGCTATTTTTTCCAAGTATAATGTTTTAAGCTAATAACATGTTATATTCTGATGATTGGTGTTTCATTCAACCTATTTTACATATAAAATAGTTATTTATTTAACGTAATAAATATTCATGGTTTTTTAGCATGAAAGCCAGAGAATATCTTTGTGTAAAGGTGGAATATCGAAAATCTCAGGGACTTTGATATTACTATGTTACAACGAAATGGGAACCAGAAGATCAAAAGATTACAGGTAAATATCACAACAAGCACTTCTATCTCATCTAGAAATCCTTTTATATACATTCCTTAGAATTCTCCAAGACATTCAACTAAGTTAATCAAAGACCTCGTCAAGAGTGTTTTTGAGTTTCAAGAGCGGCTCCTGTTCGAACATCCGTCATGGAGATAAAGATCTTTGTTCTTACGAAAGAATCAAATTTCTACAAACTTGGTAATGCAATGTGGTGGATATAAATAAGATCTTTTTGTTCCAAAGTCACCCAAAAGGCTCTTGCTTCATATGGAATCCGCCACTTAGGGTTGTGTTGAATTGCATCGCCTAGTACAAATTAAGGAATACAAAGTCACTGCTAGTGCCAAAAGTGACTTTTAACCAGTGGCAGAATCTAGAATCTATTTTTATCCGGGGCAAAACTATTAAAATCTATAAAATACTTTTATAAATCAAAATTATCAATAGGTGCATTATTAGAATTTCTTATAAAAAACACTAAGTTAAAAACTTTCATCCAGGGCAGTTGCCCCTGGTCGTCGTAACCTAGCTTTGCCACTGCTTTTAACACAAAAGTGAGCCTATTAACTTACCGAACTTGAATTAGTCAATATGGTAGCCGAGAGATCGTCATTGATTGAAACAGGCAATGGTGGCATCTGGCTCATCAAGCCAGGCATATTATTCATGCTGCCAAACGAAGACATCAGTTGACCGAGCTCCACCCAATTTATATGAAATTTTATAAAAGTAAATCAACTTACTCATTTTGGATGGTTATAAGGTTGTTCCGTGTCTGACGAAAGAGATCTAGGTTATCCTCTACCTGGACGAAATTACCACAAGGCAACAATTTTAGCAAGAACGCATTTGCATTCTCTTAAACAAAATAATCTATCACTTTACCTTATATGAGGAGAGATTAGCTCTAATTTGAGTAAAAGCTCTTACATTCTGTTCTAAGAGATTTATTGCATGACCACTTAAATCTGAGACAGAGAAATGAAAGAAATCAGTAAAAAAAGAGAGGCAAGACTAAGATTACTACTACTTCAACTAAAGATGTTAACCTTCACATGTAATATGTTCACTGGAGTTTGTGAAGGGCATTAAGAATGGGTATGGAGCCAAAACCGAAGGTATGCTTGATTTAGAAGACAATTCCGCGTGCTTGTCCTGAAGAAATATAAACTGTTTTTAGAACCGTGCTTTCTAAAGAGGGCATAAGATATTCCATCTCAATCCTATCAGCATCTTTCAATCTAACTTGATCTCAAATAGCAAAACAGACAAAGAAGCCGCTTTTAATTGTGTTAATCAAGAGTGTTACTCATCCAAATTGAGAAAACTGCAAGAAATCGCCAACATACCTTGCTCGAACCTATTCTTTTTCCACCATTTAATTCTTCTGCTTTTCTTCTCTTTCTCTGTGCAAAACATAAGTCAGTATTTTAATGGACAAAGACTAAAGGTCAAAGTAAGAAAATCAGTCTGCAGATAAGAGAAGATTTTTCTCAAAAGTCCAATCCCAAAGAACTCAAGTGATACACATCAGGAGGGCAACAAGACCAAATTTGCATGTTAAGGCTTAGTCCACCCTAAACACAACCATTTCATTTTGTGTAGTTTAGAAATCTATGCCCTATCATACGTATGAAATCGGAACACTCTGCATCCTATGTGTCGTTTTCCTAAGATTTTCCACTAGACTATACTGTAAATTTCACACTCAAGTGTCATTTTCCTAAGATTTTACACTAAAGCAAGTCATAAGCATATAGTTAACTCTGTAAATGGCTACAAAGCTACAAAAACCGACGAACAAAAGCTTAAAAAATGGCGGAATAGGCGAATAGAGCTTACCGTCATCCATCTACACCGCAAAGCAACATCTCGAACGGATTTATCAGGTAAAGTAGCTGCAATTTTGATATACTTCATGATACTTGGCTTATCCCTAAATCTGCAACAACACAATCAGTCATATCAATTTCAAACAAAAACAAGAACAGAAAACAAAACAAAAAAACTCACTTTTCCAAGCCATCTTCCAATTTGTATTGTTCTTCGTTTGACCATTCACTAGCTAAACAAGTATCAAGCTTGAGCCCAGAAACCGAATCAAGAGAATTCGAATTCGAATTCGAAGAATTCCCAGTTTCAATAGCAACATTATTATTGATCAGCCCAGAGAAAGAATCACTTCGTCCTAAGTAAGAACTCATCGGAATCGTGTTGGATTGGAAATTTATGGCGTGACGACTCATCATAGAACTCAAAGACTCTTCGTGACGGAACCCAGAATTAGATCGAGTAGCCATCATCCACATAATCGAACAAACCCTAAACCTCTAAACCCTAACAATCATCCCCAAAATTATCAAAGAATCGAAATCGAAATGATCCCAGAAATCAAAACCCTTTACCTAATTTGAAAAATCCATCTTAAATCCGAGCTCTTTTGAATTTCCGGTGATCAAAATCAAAAACCCAAACCCTTTGATCAGATTTAAAAAGACAAACTTTGAGACATGGAAGAAGAAAGAAAAGAGAGTAAAAAACTTCACTTTTTTTTTTTTGTTGGTGTGAAATTTCTTAAGAAACCAAAATTGTGTTTGTTTACACAACTTTTGTTCACTCTGTTTTTAGTTTGTGGAATTGCTTTTTTATTTATTTGATTTTTGTCTCATCTCTCTTATATCAGAGAGCAGCAAGCCTTCTTCAAATGTCTATGAAGCAATTTGTATACAAATTAATAAAGGTAGAAAAATGGAAAAAGGTATGTCTTTATTGTAGTGCAGTGTATTACATACCTTATGAAAAACAACCACAACTTTCCACCATGCTTATTGGAAACAAATTAAAGATATTGACCGTAAGCAAGAAGGGATCCGTAAATAGATTTTTACCCTAATTGAAGAAGGGAAGACCAAGAATATGTTCACTTGGTTTTGCTTTTTAGTTTTTTCTTCTTCTAATTGTCTATTTATCTAATTTTCTTTCAATTGTCTATGGTATTTAGTATTTACAAATTAGGAACTCAAAAATGTAAATAAATAGATGGTTGGCAGATCGTGGGATTCAAGAAAGTGCGAATCCCAATAAGTGAGCATTTGATACCTTTATTTTTTATACCTCACTTTTTATTCCTAAAGTTCTGTCAACTAGACAAGAAAAATGGTTTTAAAAATTATAAAATTCAATAGTATATGTCATCGTTGTCAAAATTCTATTGGAATTTTAGATTCCTGGTCTCTTAGTTAATACTCAAAGCTATCCCATAATTTGTGGATTCAGTTGATGAACATGTCCGTCCGTACGATGCTTTACAATTGTATATGAGATTATAAAATCATTGGACTCAAAGTCATGTGCAAATAACAGAAAATAGAGAAACCTTTTTTAGGAACAGGAAGTTTTGTGCTGATAACTAAAGTTGGGTAAGGGTTGATTAGTCTCTTCCTCATCGTGGTCCTTGAAATTGGGACCTCCAAGATCTTGCATTTGGGATGAACGGAAGTTAATCCAGTCGTGCTAGCACGGGGACGGCAATTTGGATGACGTCCTGTACCGGGGACGGGACGGTTTGGAAAGTCTCCAAAAAGTTTTGGCCAAAAAGTTCATTTTATATAATTAAAAAATACTAGAAAAAAAAGAATTCACCTACAAAACTAGTTTCTAATGGTAATTAGGGGTGTTAAGATTGTTATTTCTTCATCTCTTCACTCTATTCTTTCAGGTTTTCCACCTCTTCACACTAATTAGGAGGTCAACAAGAAAAAATTATGAAACTCTCATTGATATTAACCTAGATTCTTTTCTTATGTGACATATACCTTCTATATAAATATTTTTCTTATGTTTTTGTTGTCGTATCTTTGCCGTACATGAATCTATAAAAATGTAATTTTGCTGATTTTGTCTTCATTCTCCTCTCCGTTTTTGTTCCCGTATCCGTCTCAGTGCTACTTAGGCTTACAACAAAAGAAACACATGATAGAAAGTTTTTCATGATGGAGTCACGGACACTTGCTCATTTAACCGGGTTGGTAAAACACGTTAACATGCCCCATTCATTAATATTGGTCATGTGCCATATTTGTAAAAAATCCTAAGAGCATGTACATATATTATTAAAATTTGGGCTCCAAAATATTATAATCTTATCAACATCTTATGGGCCAAAAACCCGGGCTGCACATCACATCACTTGCCAGCCTCCATTAACATTATTTCTGTGTTGTGACACAGAATCAAGAAAGAAAAAACACGACACCAAAAAGCACAAGTTATAGCAACATGAAAGTCCAAAGACTGCACTCTCAAGAAAGTATTGTATATGGTGGCTTTTAAAACTAGTCCATACATATTAAAATTGAAATTGCTGAAAGAACTAGATTATGTTTTTATTATCAAAGTCGAATTTGGACAAGTAGAAGCTGATTTAGAATGTTATGTTCTTAAACTACCAAAAAATAAATGTTTATTCTCTGCTTCCGTTTCATCCACAACCCAAAGAAGGCCTTCACATACTCTATTTTTATTTGTCTATTTTTTATATATTTTTTGTTAAACTCGAAAAATTCCAAACTTTTGATCTATTATCTCTTTTATTGAAGATTATTTTTTAATATATAATATTCATTGACATATCCACAAATCATTGCATAATTTTCATTTATCTCAATTCTCATGTAACCAAGTCATAGCTAATTTTCATTGCAAAAATATAAATACAAGTCTAGACGTTAATTACACAAAAGTAACGGATGGATTGTTTTTCTCTCTCGGTGTCTATAACGTAACAGATGGATTTTTGAAAATCTAGACATTATGCATCACCGTTTTCCTCAGTTCCGGCCAAGGAGTGGCGCCGGAATCCGCCAGTCACCTTTCACACCTACTTCAGTGCTCCAATCCAAAGGTTCACCATGGTTTGTTGAGGTGATTCCGGTGTGCCGTAGATCTTTTAGTGATTTGTTCACAATTATTGCAGAATCTTCTGTGCCTACCTCAATCCCCAATCACAAGATTCATTTAATCCACATGAAATCAAGAAGAGCTGAGATGGTGCCAGATTTACCTCTAACTTTCCTTAGGAGTGACGGAATTGCAGTGATGAGATTGATCTCTGCATTTACAACGATCTCTTTGGAGACACATAACAGTATATTTTGGATTCCGGAGACAGATCTTCATCGATGCTTCATCAGAAATCTTCCTTTCTCCTATCCAAAATCATTCTCTCCATTTCATTATCATTCCATAATGGCCTTTCCTATCAAGAGTGTGGCTCAAAACCAGGGGACAGTGAATTCCATCTTCATCAAACTCCCTCCTTTTGATCGATCTGAAGTGGTGAAGAAGTTTGATCTGACTCTTTTGGGTAGGGTTCTCAATTTGGAGGCTCAGGCTCATCATGTGAAAATTTTGATTGCGCACTTTCCATCGGTGTGGAAGTGTAAGGACTGAGTCCAAGAAATTGAGATGGATAACGGCAAATTTCATTTCCGAATCCATAACGAGGCGGATCTCCAATCGGTCTTGGATCGCCAGCGTATTACTTCGATGGCTGGATGGTGGCTCTGGAGAGGTGGATTCCAACAGTGCGCAAGGACTTTCCCTCGACCATTACCTTTTGGGTCCAAATTTGTGGACTCCCGGATTACTATTGTGTTGATTCCCAAGTCAAGAGCATTGGAGAGGCGTTGGGTGAATTGGGTCTCTGGGATTCTCGATATCCAACACCTAGGGTTCAGGTGGGCCTTGAGTGTGATCGACCTCTAGTTTTTCAGAGTGAATTGGAGGCTGCCGAGGGCGAGAAATTTACCGTCATGTTTCGGTATGAGAGACTTGATCGAAAATGCGACCACTATTGCAGAATTACTCACGACATCAAGCATTGCCCGGAGCTTTTGAGGAATGATAAAATTAACCGTCATTGTAGTAGACGTGGTGTGGAGGCTGATGGTAGAAGAAGGTCGGAATCAGAGATTTAGGTGAAGCCGGTGATCTCCGATGATTGTCATGGTAAGGAAGTGGAGGAGGGTGATCTCAAGGTCCGGAGGACAAGAGATGAGGGCTAATCGTCTAAAACGTCGGCGACTCCGGCCCAACGCAAGCTAGTCAGGCGGGAGCTATTCTCCGAGGCAACAAGTGATGAGGCTCAAAAGCCGAGCAAGCGGCGTTATGATGATTCTACAAGGGCATTGGTCCGCAAGAATTTCTTTTCTGGAGACAATCACGATGTACAAGGATCAAAATCTGATAATCAAGCACCGGAGATGCCTTTGCCGACTGTTCTGATGGCCAAACCGGAGGATATCAGTCACCTGCTAAATACAACGGGAAAGGTCAAACCAACTTGGTTCAAGGATACGGAGGAAGAGGTTCAGTTGATTTATGCGGTGGAAGAACAGAAGCGGTGTTGGGAGAGAGCAACGGCGAATTTGGAGTTACCGGTGGCTGGTTTTCCTGATCTAAAGGGCGAGAATGTGTCGGAACAGAGGCTGGGTGGTGATGATGTCATCTCACCCTTAAAAAGCCTAATTTTATTTCCAGACCCAATTGAAAATCCCATTAAACAACCCCAATCAAGCCCAGTTGCAGCATTTGAGAAGCAACATACTAAGGGGATGAAGCCCAATAATAAGGCTTTGGGAGTAAAGAAGAAAATTAGACATAGTCCGTTTAAGGGTATTTGGATCCAAAAGCAAGCGCCATTCGCGGCAAAGCCAACACTTAGATCTTCAGGGGACTTTTGTGATGCTCCGCTTCCGTCGTCTTCTAGGACGACTCCTATTCTCGGAGAAATTTTGAAGGAAATACAAGAACCGGTGGTTGGAAGCAAACCACCGGCAATCGATTAAATGATCTTAAGTTGGAACTGTCAGGGAATCGGTAGTTTTCTGATAGTTCGTCGATTGCGAGAAATTCGTAGGAGACTATTCCCGGGAATAATTTTTTTTATGGAGACTAAACGTGACCAAGTTTACTTGCAAGAGTTACAAGTCGAATTTGGTTACAATTTTGTTTTTTATTGTTGACCCTATTGGTCTTAGTGGTGGTTTGGCCCTTCTGGCCTTACCTGAATTTTAGATTCAAGTTCTTTCTTCTAATAAAAATGTTATCGATGTATTGGCGACAATTCATGGTAATAAAGTATTCATCTCTTTTGTGTATGGTGAACCTGTTATTTCTTGTCGTCGATTGGTTTGGGAACAATTAACTCAGATTGGTTTGACTCCCTCTGAGCCTTGGTTGATGGCAGGCAATTTTAATGAGATTGTTGGCCACCACAAAAAAATATGTGGTCGGCCCAGGAGTGAAAGCTCCTTTCTGGCCTTTCGGATGATGCGAAATAATTGTGGCATGCTTGACTTTCCTTTCTCTGGGAATTGCCTCTCTTGGGTGGGTTGCCGAGGACGTAATGTTATTCGTTGTCGTCTTGACATAATAATGGGCAATGAGGAGTGGCATGACCTATTTTCTCACATACGGGTTGAGTATATACGCTTTATGGGCTCGGATCACCTGCCCGTTCTTACTCGGATTACGACTAGAGACGTCCAAGGCGTCAAAAAGTTTCGTTTTAACAAAAACTTGTTATCAAAACCAAACTTTGAGGATGTTATTAACGAAGGATGGGCTCTGAACAATACTTATCCTAATCTCGAGGTAAGTGACCGTATTTCATTATGTCGGAAGCTTATCTCTCGGTGGCGTAAGGCTGACCAACAAAATACATGAGAGATCTTAGAAAACCTCAAACATGAGTTGGAAAGAATTCAAAGTGATGATTCGGCAACGCTCGAGGAGGTGTCAGCCGCAAAGAGAGACTTCGGATTACGCTAGCCGAAGAGGAGGTGCTTTGGCAACAAAAGAGTAGGGTGTTGTGGTTAGTTGCAGATGATTAGAATACGTAATATTTTCATGCCTTGACTAAGCAACGCCGTGCCCAAAAACGGATCATAGGTATTTTAAATACCAGTGGTGTCTGGACGGAGAAGAAGGCAGAGATAGAGCAGATTGCGACAGAGTATTTTTAGGATATTTTCTCCTCTGAGGGGATTTTAGACTTTGATACTTCACTACACCATATCCCATAGACGGTTACACCCGACATGAATGCGGCCTTCACTTCTCTTCCTTCCCCATTGGAGGTCAAGAGGGCGGTTTTTATCTATCCACCCCGAGAAGGCTCTAGGACCGGATGGAATGACCGCACTCTTCTACCAGAATTTTTGGCATATCTTAGGCCCACAGGTCATCTCTATGGTCCAAGGGTTCATGGAGATTGGAGTTATTGAATCAAGTATGAATGAAGTGAATATTTATCTTATTCCTAAAATTGACCGTCCCCGGGCTATGAAGGAGTTTCGGCCTATTAGTCAGTGTAATATGAGTTACAAGATTATTTCAAAGGTGTTATGCCAGCGCTTAAAACGGGTTTTGCTTAAGCTTATCTCCGAGACACAATCAACATTTGTTTCGGGAAGGGTAATCTCTGATAACATTTTGGTGGCCAAGAGGCTTTTCATGCTCTTGTCACGAAGAATAAATGTTGGAAGAAATTTATGCCGGTAAAAACAGATATGACTAAGGCTTATGACCGGGTGGAGAGGGGCTTTTTGGACAGTCTTATGCTGAAAATGGGTTTTTCAGAACAGTGGATATCTTGGGTCATGCCCTGTGTAAATTCAGTAACTTACCATCTCTTGCTTAATGGTCATCCCCACGACACCATTACCCACTCCAGAGGTTTACGCCAAGGGGATCCTCTCTCACCGTACCTATTTATACTCTGTACATAGGTTTTGATCTCCAATCTCAAAGTCGCTGAGGCAGCAGGCGGTATTACAGAACTTTAAGTTGCTTATGCCAGTCCGTCAATATCTCATTTGTTGTTCACTGATGACTGTTTATTCTTCTGTCATGCCAATTTGGATCAAAGCGACAAAGTCCTTCAGATCCTGACAGAATACGAGAATGCGTTGGGTCAACGAATTAATTTTGATAAATCAATAATTACGTTTGGAAAGGAGGTTGATCAAGATACCAAGGTGGCCATACATCAACGACTAGGGATTTTTAATGAAGGAGGTTCGGGTAAGTATTTGTAAATTCCCGAACAACTTCAGGGCTCTAAAGCATAGATCTTTGTCTATGTTCAAGATAGGCTGAATGGTCGTATCAATGAATGGTCGGCAAGGTTCTTATCAAAGGGAGGCAAAGAAGTCATGATTAAGTTTGTGGCTCAGGCTATCCCAACTTATGTGATGTCCTATTTCTGCTTACCTAAAGGGCTATGTAGGAAATTTGCTGGTGCAGTTTCACAGTTTTGGTGGCGTTCTAAACCACAATCAAGGGGATTACACTGGATTGCATGGAACAAACTATGTCTACCCAAGACTCAGGGCGGTATTGGATTCAAATCGTTTACAGATTTTAGTTAGGCCCTCTTGGCAAAACAGATGAGGCGTCTCCATCAGTTCCCTAACTCTCTTGCGGCGCGGATCCTTAAAGGATGGTATTTCCGTCACGTCCATCCTTTTTTGGTGCCAAAACCAAATCACCCTTCATATGGATGGAGCAGCATCTGGTCCTCGAAGGATCTTATAAAAAGGATGTGAGACGCATTATTGGGAATGGGCGTAATATAGCGGTATGGGAGGAAAACTGGATTCTGGATACAGATCTTCGACCTCCGTCTAGCTGTCACCCAATTATCAGTCCTCTGCTTTGTGTGGCAGATCTTCTTAATCCAAGCAACTTTACATGGTGCATACCGGCTCTTCGGCGCAGGTTCATCCACGAGATATCCCACGAATTCCTACCCTCGACGTTTCACCAAGGCTTACAGAGGACATTTGGTGTTGGCATTATACTAAGTCTAGAGTATACATGGTGAAATCGGGATACAAAATTGGTAGGAAATATACAGATGCAGAAACCCATTTTTCATTACAATTACCTTCCGATAACCCCCTTAAGGCTCACGTCTAGAAGTTACCAGCTCCAAATCAACTGCGTCACTTTCTTTGGCAAAGTTTAGCGGGGGCGTTAGCGGTCAACGAGCGTTTGAACTTTCGCCATATTCATAGTTTGGCGTCATGTCCTCGGTGTGATGATCAGAGGGAGACGATTAACCACGCTTTATTTATGTGTCCCCATGCTTTGGAAACATGGACGTTATCTGGAATTCGTTCTCGAGCCTTTCAATTCCCTTTAGATAGTCTCCGGATTAACTTTGATACCCTATTCTGGCGCATACCTCACTCGGAGGCACTTGCAGAGATCTTTCAAGCTATCCCTTAGATTATCTGGTATATTTGGAAAGCAAAGAATTATCAAGTTTTCAACTCATTGACCTTTACCCCGTTTGAGATTCTGGCTATGGCCATCAAAGAATCGAAAGACTGGTTTCAGGCGAATGTATCTGACCGGGCGGCAGAGTTACAACAAGGTTTAGATACTGCCCCGACCCCGGCTACCTTCAGGTGTTTTATAGATGGCTCGTGAAAATAGGAGGATCGAACGAGTGGTGTTGGTTGGGTTTTACAGCTTCAGGACGGGACGACATATCTACTAGGAATTCAGGGCAATTACAAGAGTATTTCCCCTCTTCATACAAAGTTACATGGTCTGTTGTAGGCCATGCACTGCTTAATTCGAAAGAACCGTTATTGTGCTACCTTTGTTACTGATTCAATTGGTAACGATGGTGGATTCGCCACAGAAGTGGCCCGACTACCAGTCGGAACTGAGTGAATTGACAATTCTTCGAGAATCTTTTCCCGAATTCGAACTCATCTACCGGCAACGGGAGAATAATAAGAGAGCAGATTTGTTGGCGAGGACTGCACACACTCGAGGAACTATCTTTTCTTGTATTAGCACTTCAGTCTCATATTGGTGTTCGGATATAAACAATGTATTTGCTTAATCAATATTAAAGTGTGTCCGTGACAAAAAAAAAATAGAAATAGAAATACAAGTCTCGGAGCTATTTACAATGTCTACTCCACTAAAAAGCCTCAAAAGTGTAAAATTGTAAGAGAACCAACGGATAGCTTATGTGTAACTTTAAAGTAACGGTGTATAGTGATGGTAATAGCACAAACTTGACGTACGTTGCTAGAATTGTATTCGTGAATAGAAATAAAGACGAGATTCTTTAAAGCTGGATAAAATCAACGGCCAAGGTAAAGCATATTTTTATAAGTCATTTACTTTCCTTACTAATACATGAACTAATTGACCCTCAATAATTCGTAACACTTCACATTAGGGGAAAATTATACAATTTTCAAAGAAGCTTTTGTACTCTTTTTTGGCGTACGTAAGTAATGGAGAACAACAAAGCAGAAGCATGCGTGGCACGTGTCAACAGCATCTGAACAATGTTGCTGGATTCCCTACGTATCTCGGTATGTATATATAAATATTTTTTCAACTAATAAGATGTATAATTATTTGATTTTAATTTATTTATTAAGTGGTAAAATCACCCACTTACACATGTTTGCATACGGTGGAGTGTAACAGTTCATATATACATGTGGAGGTCTACTGATTTGTTTCAAGAATTTTTAAAGAATCTCTCACATCTCAAGATGGACTTAAAACTAGCTAATCTTTGGAACCTATATATATGCGTTACGTGATTCTCCATTAATTACATTAAAATATGCCTTTAGAAGAAATTAATCTCTAACTTAATAATTTCATAAAACGATAACCACCATTATTTGAGTAATATTCATTATATTATCTCCTATTTTCTCGTTTATATATCTCTCACACTCAAGTCTATACTTCACGCTGCTAAAATGTTTTGCACATTCCATTTTTAAAACCTTTATACTTCGAAACGTTTGGGTCTCCATTCTCTTGATTCACTATTCGTTTGTGACGAAAGAGGAGATGTCTATAGTGTGTTAGTGTGAAGAGTTTAGAAGTACTTTACATTAGACACTATTATAAAGTAATTTTCCGAAAACATATTTTACCAGAATTTAGCAACTACTTATATCACATAACTCATTTTTGGTACTAAAAATCTAGTGGACAATATCGACAAAAAATATTAGCTATCTCCATCGTAAATGTCTCTTAGAGTATCTTGTTTCTTAATTTAAAATTAATTTAATTACTTTTTCAGATTTTAATTCATTAAAATCACATTTAATCAATCAACTTGAAACACTTGGCAAATCAAATTCATCCAAACACTAAGACCGAATTTTGAATAGAAACTTTAAAAACTTTTAAATTTTTCTCTTTCTATTTTATCTTTAAATTTATTATTTTTTATGCTAAGAAATCTACCCAAGGCCTATTTATTGATGGAGATGATCTTAGGGGAGGTATAAACAAGAAGAAAGAGAAGTATGAATGTAATAAATAAGGGTTAGGGGTTCAGGAGTCAGAAGTGTCGTACTCATTTAGCTAGTTCCTCTCTCTCTCTCTTTCTCTCTCTATAGAAGAAACAAAAAATGGTAGGGAGAATATGTGAAATGTGGAGAAAAATGAAGGGTATAACGGCAATGGTGGTGGTTCAGATAGCTGTGGCAGGATTGAACATACTGTTCAAGCTTGCGGTGGCTGATGGTATGGAACCAAGAGTGCTCGTGGCCTATCGTCTCGTTTTAGCTACATTTTTCATGCTTCCCCTTGCCTTCATCTTTCAAAGGTTTTTTTTCCATATATATATGGTTGTCTACTTTGTATGTTTTGATATTAATTACTTAAATTTTTGTTACATCAACTAGGGAGAGGAGGCCAGAATTCACATGGAGTCTGTCCTTACTAGCATTTCTCTCGGGGTTACTTGGGTACGTAAATTGTCACACACAAAAACAAAATTTGTTTTCCCGAACTCTAAATATGTTCAATCGGCAACTTTTTATGGCTCTCTTGTGTTTTTGCCGAAATAAAAACGTTTTTGTCAAACTGTAATTGTGTAGATCATGAGTGTTATATGTTTATTGCAAGAGTGTGAAAATTCGCTTAATCCTACGTTCAATACTCTAACCACTTTTTCTTGTTTTCAAAAGACCTACCCACTAGATAGCTAGCTAGGCAAGTCATTGTTGTGTTTAGCTAGGAATACCGGATGAATACTTTCTACCAAAATTCTGCACAACAACATCAAGAATACACTGATATTTACAACGTAATCATCTAGAGTCTACATATATTTTTCAATCTTGTCAATATTATCAACCAATGGGTTTACATTCACATGTACCAAAAACATAGAAAGCTACACATTATATTGAATTTATTACAATTTGGTGATAATTTGAACAGTGCGGTGATACCGAGTACCCTAGCCGTGACCGGAATCGCTATGACGTCAGCAACATTCAATTCTGCTGCTGGCGTTCTCAGTCCCTTGATCACTTTCGTCTTGGCTGCACTTATTAGGCAAGTCTAATAAATCACATTTATTTCATTTTGTAGACGTTTTTAATTAAAAATAAAAATAATCCGTATTAGCCATTTCTAAATCATTCATATAAAAGGATGGAGAGTGTAGGGCTAGGATCGAGGCAAGGGAATGCTAAGGTATTTGGGACACTGTTTGGTGTTGGTGGAGCTCTTGTCTTTATATTCTACAAAGGAAAAGAAATTCATCTATGGTCAACCCACGTTGACTTAGTGAACTCTAAACCACGTGATGATGCTACTACCCCCCACGTCTCCATCATCGGTACTCTTTTAGTTTTTGGCGGTATTTTATCCTACTCACTTTGGCTATTGTTGCAGGCAAGTTTATTTCTTTTCTATTGTTCTTCTCCATATTGTATTGTATTGTATGTGTTAAGGCATGCATGCAGTTTGGGTTTGGTTTGGGTTCTTAAATAGCTTTTGCAAAATTCTCATGATAATATTTCATATAATTTTTTTATTTAATAATAGGAACAATATGTTATAACAATTGGTTTCTACTTGATTAGCTATCCTTCACTACTTTGTTTTGATTAGGCTTTCTTACTCTCTTTTTTGGGCCTCTTGAAACCGTTTAGCTTCGTCAAGCTTTTAGTAAAACATTTGTTCCTTTTGGTATATAATTCACATATTATCAAAAAAAAAAAGGTTTCTACTTTATTTATGCTTTGGTTTTTTGGTTAACAGGTTAAAACAAGCAAACAATTTGGAGGACCATATTGGAACGCAACGCTAATGAACATGATGGGAGGTGTAGTAGCTGTGCTTGTCGCTCTTTGTTGGGATATGGATTTCAAGGAATGGAGTATAGGATGGGACATCAGACTCTTAACAATCGTTTATTCGGTAAATATCGACCCATCCAATCATTAAGGATATATATGTCTTGTTTTTGGTCCATCTCTAACTATTTTAAGATCTTGTGGAAACAATTTACTAAATATATATTTGATATGTTAAAAGATTCTTTTTAAATGGTTGTATTCTTGTTGGTATATATAACATATTCATACGAGTCTATGACAGAATAAATATTTAGGTTGAACTTGAAGTTTATATTTTATGTGGTCCATTGCAGGCGATTGTGATTTCCGGGATGACGGTAGCAGTCAACGCATGGTGCGTCGAGTCTAGAGGGGCGTTATTTGTATCGGTATTTAGCCCTATAGGACTTGTGATCGTAGCCCTTGTTGGATCATTTTTTCTAGATGAAACACTTCATTTGGGGAGGTATAAAAAACTTTTGTATATTGTATTAATTTGTGGAGATGTGTTTGATGTATATATGTATATAATGGATTATATTTACTTGGCGATATTACAGCATAATTGGTACAGTGATTATCGTGGGAGGATTATACCTTGTGCTATGGGGTAAGAACAAGGAAATGAAGAGTACCCCTACGACCTCAGATCATATTGAAACAAATCATACTAGCAAAGACGTCCCCCTCAAGAATCTCCCCACATTAAGTACTAATGTCCCTTGAATCCATCCACATACAAATCAACAAATATTTTTATATGGTTCTAGCTAGTTATTAACTACTATTACAGATTTAGCTATATATCACGCGCATGTGTGTACGTACTTTGATTAAGAGTGGTTATATATCGATCATGTGTACATGGGGTATTATAAGACGACGATTTCTTGAACCTTGTATGGAAATTAATTATTATGTGCCTTCGTTACTACCACATCAGAACTCCAAATTTCAGATGTCGGATTTTATATTTTTAAAGAATCAAAATTATATTTTATGGTTTTCTTATTGCTGTCATGTACAATGTTTCATTTACTACTTCACCTAGTAGTTCGTTCGTTTTTACTAATTGCACTAGTTACATAGGTCTTTTTTGTCATCAATATATATAACGTGAATTTAAATTTAGATTATGACGCAATAATAGCAAAAACGACCAAGTTACATATCCTGAGCACATACGATTATTCGAATATTTATTTTGATGTTTCCCATCCCTCTTTTTCATTATGTTAAAACCGTAAAGGCTAAAAGGAAGAACAAATAAAACTCTAAAGTTTCGTGACAAAAAATAAAAATAAAACTCTAAAGTTTGTTCGGTCGTCATGTGATGCAAAACAAATGGGTCTACCACTCTACCTAATATCCGGAAGAAATTGGACAGGGCCGATAATGGGCCTATCAGATAACACTCCTCTTTGGTAAACCTACACCCTTTGTCAAAATTGATTCCCCAAGCATCCTTTTGAAATTTGATTCGTACAAGACAATTCACCACAAAAGATTCTCGAGTTAACATAGCAGAGTCTATACGACACGGTCCTAGACACAGAAAAGAATAACTCATTGGTATAGGCTTCGTCTTGCCTCTTCTTGAAATCATGTACACGCACTTAGGTATATAAGCATCAATTTGAACCCTAACGACAAAAAAGAAAAAAGATTCAAAAATTCACGTTACAAAAATTACATGACATCTGAGTATCGGCCAAGAGTTATTGTGAATGGAACAAGAAGAACAAGAACGTTCCATTACTTCTATTGCCGTCATTGTAGCCGAACCATTAGGCTCCGAAACTTTGGTCTATATGGTCCCTTGTGTCCTTTCTGTTCGAGAGAGATCAATCTTCAAGATGAGCTTGACATTATAAGACTAAACCGACCTTATTGGGATACCGATACCGATTGGATCACCCTCCATCTTATCAACTCACCGATGAACCGGTTCAATCATGATCTAGTTGATCATACCGATGATGTATTTACTGATGTCATGCCTAACGAACGGATCGGTCCACCACCAGCTTCGCAATCCGCCATCGAGGCTGTAAAGACGATTGTAATCGCGGAAGATGATTTGGCAAAAGAGAAGGTTTGTGCGATATGCAAGGAGGAGTTTGAAGTTGGAGAGGAAGGGAAATTGTTGAAATGCATGCATTTGTACCATCCAAGTTGCATTGTATCTTGGTTAAATATTCATAACACTTGTCCCATTTGTCGCTTTGAGGTTAATTTAGGTGGTTCCGAAAATAAAGTAGGAGGGTCTCAAAACATCTACAATGATCGATCTAATCGGATTCGGACTCGTGTTTGTTCTTTGTGGCCTTTCCGAATGATGTTTGATTGGGTACATAGTCTCATCGGTAAGATCCCTCCTCCTGATCTAACGTTCATGGCTATCTTGTTATGCTTTTATGCTTTTTAATTATAAAATTTAACTCTTAAAAATGTATCGCAGATATATAAAAATAACAAATAGTTGACATAAAATAAGCAAAAGTGAACAACAATCTATAAAACCAGGAATTATAGACTACATATTAAGTTAACTAGAGAGAGGAGGAGATAAAGAAAACACACCAAAAAAGAAAGAAAAATGGCGAGGAAAAGGCTTAAAGCGGCGTTTATGGAGCATTAATTCGTGCAACAAAACTTTAGCATTAACAGGACTAATACTTTTATGCAAATATTATCGAATGAACTTAATCTTTGATTCTTTTGTAAGGTGGTGTAACATATGAAAATAACAAATCTTGGTGATAAAAGTTTTAGTTGTTCGATTAAGTAGATAATGTGACAATGATTACGAAAAGGACAACACACTCGAGCGCCCATAACAAAATCAGAAAATCGTATCTAATTAAATAATCCTCCATCACAAACTTGTAACTTGTAATATAATAACAATTTCCACAATCATATAAATTAGGGTTGGGCAAATTATCCATTATATTTGTTCCGATCCGATATTCGTTTTGATTCGATCCAAAAAATCCGAATATCGTTATAAATCAAAGCAAAACAACTACTAAAATCTACTATCCGTCTAAACCGAAGCAAACCACAAATACTAATAATAAAAATTTGAATATCCGCTCTGATCCGTAATTTTATTATATTTACATATATATGCATTTTTAGTCTTTTCTAAATACATTAGACAAAAAATATTTATAGTTAAAATAAGTAGTTATTAGTTTTTTAATTGCCAATATATGTTTTCATATTTTTTCTTACATAAAAATATAAATATTTCGTTGTTCACCATTGAATTCTTCTACCTTTTAATTTTCTATAATTATATTGAGTAAAATTGTATAGTTTATTATATTTATTTATTATTTAGCTTAAATAGCACATTAAATAAAATAATTTTAATAAAACTTATACTGTTTTGGTTTTGATTTTTTGGTTTAAAACAAATATTCGTGAGTATCCGAATATCCGCAAATATCCGTAAAAAATTTGGATATCCGTAATTTCGAATATCCGAATTTATCTAAAGCAAAGCAAATCGAAAAATGAGATATCCGTTAATAAAAAATCGAATCACAAATACTGTATTTTTTCGGATATCCGCTCCGTGTCTAGGCCTAATATAAATTCACCCTCTTGGCTCATTGCAACACAACTAACTAAAACCAACCATCAAACAAAAGCTTGCAAAAAAAGAGAAAAAAATGGTGAAGACTACAAGTGCTCTTTTCATTTCCATGATCTTCATGGCATCATCATTATCAACCATTTCCCACGCCCTTGTACTTAACGGTCTCCAAATTGGCGCCGTCCAAGTAACGGGTGTTATATGTTGTACACTTTGTTGGGTAAGTTTCAACATATTAACATAGCTTAAAGCCCAAGATATCCATAACAAGTCGGTTGTGGACAAGAGAGGCTAAAAGAAAATTTACTAGTTCTTCTTAGAATAGAAAAAGCGTGTTTTTCATTATTCATTAGGATTAGAAAAGGAAATCTAATGCTATAAGTATGAGGTTGAGTTGTGACCTTCATACATTACCTAAGAACTAAGAAAGCTTTGTGTTTAGTTTTGAGTTAGTTTCTAAACATCAATAAAGAGAGTTATACTTTATTGAAGCTAAAATTGTTCTTGAGAGATTTTATTTGGTATCAGAGCGTAACGATCCTGTGACATGTGAAGATAATCCGATCAGAATGTTGTCTTGACTGAGATATGGGAGACGACAACACAACAACGCCAAAACGGACAAAGGATCTTGTCCCCTCATCGATTCAATGTTCGATGCTATCATCATCTAACGACACGGTTTGGGCTATGAAGATGAAGGTAATGATGCGAATTCACAAGGTATGGGAAACAGTTGAACGTGTGTCAACCGATTCTGAGAAGAACGATATCGCAATATGATTGTTATTCCAAGCCATCCCCGAGACTCTTATATTGCAAGTCGGCGATAAAGATTCACCAAAGGAGATATGGAAAGCAATCAAGTCACGTAATCTTGGTGCAGAGCGTGTCAAAGAAGCGAGGCTTCAAACCTTAATGTCTGAGTTTGATAGACTTAAGATGGCGGACACAGAGAAGATCGATAGCTTTGCCGGAAAGCTATCGGAGCTAGCATCAAAGTCAGCGGCTCTTGGACAAGCTATTGAGGAATCTAAACTTGTGAAGAAGTTTCTTAATAGCTTACCAAGAAACAAATTTATACACATCATTGCCTCGTTGGAGAAAGTTCTTGATTTAAACACAACCGGCTTTGAAAACATCATAGGGAGACTCAAGGCCTATGAGGAACAAATTCATGATGAGGAGAATCATTAAGAGAAACAAAGCAAGCTGATGTTTGCAAATTCGGACCAGATCTATTCAGGTTCTCGAGGGAGAGGACGTAGAAGAGGAGGCAAAGGATACATAGGTAGAAGCCGAGGTAGATTTGACTCAGGACAACACTCAAATCAGGTTGATCAAAATCAACATAAAGGGAAGAAAGATAGATTGAGAGTGATTTGTTTCCGATATGATAAACCTGGTCACTTTGCTTCAGTATATCCTAAAAGAACACAAAAGATACAAGAATCACATAAAGTAGAGACGGAAGAAGCTGACATAGCACTTTATATGCATGAAATCGTGTTCTTGAATGAAGAAAAGGTCGTACCAAAGAACTACGAATCCAAGGAAGGAGAAGAGGGAGTGTGGCATCTTGATAATGGAGCAAGCAACCACATGACCAGCATCAAGACATATTTCTCCGAGCTCAATGAGAATATCAAAGGCAAGGTGAAGTTTGGAGATGGTTCGTGTGTTGAAATAGAAGGGAAAGGATCTATTCTATTTAAAAAAAAGAGATGAGCAGACACTTGTAAGTGATATCTATTATATTCCCCAGCTCAAGAGCAACATTCTAAGTTTAGGACAAGCTACGGAAGATGGGTGTGATGTGAGAATGAGACAAGATTACCTAACCCTTCATGATTCGAATGGAAGGCTCTTGGTAAACGTAATGAGATATCCTAATAGACTTTACAAGACCAATCTCAGAATCAGAAAAACAATTTGCTTACACTCAAAAATCGTAGAAGAAAAGGATGAAGAGCCTCGAGACGGAGGTGAGTTACCTCAGCTCCAACCTCGAGAAGGAGTTGAGCTACCTCAGCTCGGAGTTGAGGTACCTCAGCTTGGAGTTGATCTACCTCAGATCCAACCTCTGCTAAGAAGATCAAGCTGTCAACCGGTGATTTATCAAGAAGCAAAAGACTCTATTGAATGGGCAAAGGCGTGTCTATAAGAGATCGATTCAATCAATAAGAATAAGACTTGGTTCTTAGTTGATAAACCAAGTGAGATAAAAGTTAAAGGTCTCAAGTAGATTTTCAAAGTCAAGAAGTATGCAGATGGTACTATCAACAAACACAAAGCGCGGCTTGTAGCTAAAGGATATGTACAAGAATCTGACATAGATTTTGACAAAGTATTTGCACCGGTGGCTCGAATTGAAAATGATCAAATTGGAGTTGAGAAAAAGGCGGATATCTCGACTAAAGTGTTAGCATGGATCAAGTTCAACGAGATGAGAAGCTTGATAGGAATGCAAAACTTAAGCTCAAGTGTGTTGAAGCTTAAGAGGGAGAATGTTGGGTAAGCTTCAACATATTAATATAGCCTAAAGCCCAAGATATCCATAACAAGTCGGTTATGGACAAGAGAAGCTAAAAGAAAATTTATTAGTTCTTCTTAGAATACGAAAAGTGTGTTTTCCATTATTCATTAGGATTAGAAAAGGAAATCTAATGCTATAAGTATGAGATTGAGTTGTGATCTTCATAAATTATCTAAGAACTAAGAAAGTTTTGTGTTTAGTTTTGAGTTAGTTTATAAATATAAATAAAGAGAGTTATATTTTATTGAAGCTAAGACTGTTCTTGAAAAATTTTACACTTAACGGAAACCTAAATGCCTCTCTATGTTCTGGTAACCCCGTTAACTTGGTATGGGATGGCTTGAACATAGCTCACGCCGTCACAAACCAAGCTGGAGCATTCACCATCACAAACGAAATTCTCAGCTTAGTTAACTTTGACATAAATAGATGCTTTATTAGGGTTAATCTTCCAGGGGCCTCGTGTTCGGTCTTCCCGCTAAGTATTGTCCTCACATCTCCCTCAGTCTGGTTCAAGTCATTAAGTCAACTCTAGGCAATGTAGCTTGTCTGGTTCTATCCGGACCCATACATATTTGATGATTCACTCACGTTTGTACATCCCATGCATGAAATTTTTTTTAAAAGTTTACTTGCATTTATGTTTTTTTTTAACGCTTTATTATATTGAAACTGATTTAACATTGATAACATCATAGAAGAGATCAAACATATGAAATACAAAGAAAAACTAATGGCCTTTCTACACCAGAAGGAAAGTGAGGACAATCATCTTTAATGAAACATTAGCGATACCAAGATGGTCTTGTTTCGAATCGAAAGTAGACAATTAGGTGTTCCCGAAGCCACAATAGCAGCCGGACTTCCAAAATCTAATACGATAACACGACAAAAATTTTCTTAATTAAGATAAATCTATTTATGTGATTGCCTTTGTCAATTTTGTTTCGAGTTAGCTTCAGTGAAGCCGCCGTTGAACAAATTTGAACTGCAAAACTTAAATTAGATTGATAGCCAGAATTGACTATAAACTAAACAAGTAAAGTTAACGATAGATCTTCTACGAAGAAAATCATCAACGAAAAACTGAACCCAAATAGGAGATTCATAATAACTCATAAAAACACATCAAAAACCATTGAAACGTTTTTGACCAAACCTTTATGTTGTTTCTTTTTACATGAGTCTGTAGTTGTTGGTGAAAACCTTACGGTTCTAGGGCTAGTAGTGATTTTGATGAACTGAGACTATGTGCTTAATTGATTATGTGTGCTTAGTCAATTGTAGTCTTAGAATCATTCTCTTCAAGCCTTTAAAGAGATTCCGCGGTAAGTTATGTTCTATGTGTTTCTGTGAATTCTAGTCCCTTAGAATTGTTCTTGTGATAAGTGCAGTGTGCGATGGCTAGAGTTCCGAGAGGCCGTGGTGGCAGTGCTGGTGGCCGTGGAGGCCGGAGGCGTGGCCATGGTGGTCGTGGTCGGGGCCGTGTGGCTAAGTCGTTCGAGTGGGAGACTCAGAGTAAGTCATCGGATCAGGTGGTCGGTTCGCCTGTGTATCAGGAGTTGTCAGAGGGCTCCGTCAGTGTGTCAGATGGTTCAGCTGGAGCGAGAGTTAATGTTAGAGCTTCGGGTGCGGTGAGAGGCCCAGGTGCAGGTGGTGCTTCAGGCGGAGCTCAGGATCCGGAGGATCATGTGTCTAAGATGCTAGCGTTGATTTTGGAGCGTTTACCGGGTGCAGTGCCAGCGCAGACTCCACTGGAGGCTCGGAGGGAGCAGTATCTTGCGTGGTCTAATGAGTTGCTGCTCATGGGACCCTTGTCATTCTCGGGTAGTGGGAGGCCAGAGGAGGCCAATGAATGGAGATTGAAGATAGAGCGTAGGCTTTGTATTCTTCGATGTCCTGAGGATTTCTGTGTGGATCTAGCGGTGGAGTTCTTGGGAGGCAATGAGCGCCTTTGGTGGGCTGGAGTGCAAGCCAGGAGGAGGCGGACATTGTGGACTTGGGGAGAATTCTTGGGCGAGTTTAATGCCAGATATTTTCCTCAAGAGGCTGTGGAGCAGTTAGAGTTGCAGTTCCAGAGTTTGGTTCAGGGCTCTCGATCAATTCGTGAGTATGATGCTGAGTTCAGCAGGTTAGTGGTCTATGCGGGTAGCGGCATGGATTAGGAGAGAGCCCAATTGGGCAAGTTCGTGGCAGGACTTCGGATCGGGCTAAAGAAGCATGGTATGGCTTCCAGGTATGCCTCTAGGGCAGAGTTGGTGGAGGCACTCGTAGCGGTCGAGGGCCTAGAGGAGCAGTTCGAGGATTGAGCTGGCTTTTGGTGTTCTTTTTGGTTTTGTTTTCTGTTTCCAAGTTTTGGAGTTTCGTGTTGTTTCTGGATTTTCATTGTATTTCGTTGGTGTTGAAACGATTTACATTTTTGAAAATTTATAAGATGGTGTTCCTTATTTATTTTCGTGTGGGTTTTGAGGCTGTGTGCCTAGTTGTGTTTTTATATGGGAACCATGTTGGTCGGTTTGTGAGGTATCCCAGGATGGGAATGTTGTGACTATACCACGTGAGGCGGCTCTAATCAGAGGAGAGGTGTGTTCTCCTGTGTGCTTATTGGGAAGCGTGTTCCCGGGATAAGCAGTGAGGGATGTAAGATCTCTTGTGGGGATGTGAGATCCCCAGATACCGTTGGCTCGAGGGAGGTGTCCCGAGAGTGCGAGCGGTATGTTTTTGTGTATGGATTAGAGGGAGCCTCTGAGGTCAGGGGAGGATCTCGTGTGGTATCGGCTGTGTCGGGCCGGGATTTTGGTCCTGTTTGGACGATTGCGGAACGAGTGGGAATCTCGTATAGTGTTGGCCGGAGCAGCCAAGTTTTGGTCTGTGATAGACGGTTTTGGGTGGCTCAGGTGGTGATTCGAGGTATCGCTGGTGAGGCTGGGCCTATGGTTGAGTTCGGAAAACAGATGTAGATTCATAAATCCAAATCTGGACTGACGGATGGCTGTACATGTTCTTGTTTGATTGTTGTACAGTCAACTGACAGACCTAGTTGGGCTAGGAATGGTCTGGACTGACGGGCGATTGTACATGTTCCTGTTGAATTGTTGTACGATTAACCGCCATACCCGGACGTATTAAGAATATCGCATCGTGGGTTCTGGATGAAACTAGGCAAGTGTTGGGCATTTCGAGTGCTGGTTATGCTTTTGTGTGTTTAGTGTGCTTGTGGTAAGCACAGGAAGTGGCGTCGTGATCGGAGATCACTTGTACACGTTTGTTATCTTATGCTTAGTGGATATCGTGAGGATCAGGAGCTCTTGGTGTTTGATTGTGGAGAGAATCAGGAGCAGAGCTGGATGTAGAGTCGAGCAGTATTGTTAGAAGAGCGCCGGTTTGGTTGCGAGAAGACCGATGGGAGTATCCAAAGGTTTCAAGGTTCGTCGCGGATGGCATTTTTTTGGTATGTTTTCGAGGTAGTCGTGACTGCTTGGTTATGGTGCTGTAAGAATGCAATTCTGGGTTTTCAGAAGATCGCGCATGTTCTTGTTTGATTGTTGCGCGGTCAGTCCGTTAGACCTGGTATGGGGTTAGGAGGATACTGTGCAGAGCGAGCAAGGAGCGTTTCAGGTTATCGGGAAGTTTGTCTGGGTTATCAAAGGGAGCGGAGTTATCAGGATCGAAAATCAGCAGAATTGCGTATCGTCTTGCGTTAAGGAGTGCTTAGAGCATTGTGGGATTCAGGAGAGGAATCCAAGTCGTGAGTCGTTTGAAGCAGTCGGTTCAGTTCATGTCCCCTCGAGCGGGACAGGTCGGCTATCGGCAGAAGGTTGTGGGCGCTGAGGCGTCAGGAGTGGTTTTGGGCCTTGTTGGGCAGTTCAGTTTCGATGATCAGTGCTCAATATTTATTGCTCTAGGTACTGCGGTCCCGAATAACTCGTGTGTGGTGAGGAGAGGTGAGCTTTCCTGTGTGTTGTGTGGGGATGTGAGATTCCTAGATACCATTGACTCGAGGGATGTGTCCCGAGGGTGCGAATGGTATGTGTTCCTGATGGGATGTAGGATGCACCCTAAGGGTGCCAGGTGTAGGCTGAGTTAAGAGCAATAGATATTTGGGGCGTGCGAGGAGTTTGGTTTGGCTTTGTGCTTCGAGGTTGTGGTTTGGTTCTTCTGGGAAGTCAGTTGGGTGGCCGTGTGTTCGGTATGAGCAATTTTGTTTTGCTAGAATAGGTTGCGTGTTGCGTGTTGTTATCAAGGTAGGTATTCTTAGTTCCGGAGGCTTGTCTCGTATGTGTTGATTACTCTAAGGAAGTATTTTTCCTATATAGAGCCAGAGCTTGAGGGAGACGTCCTGAGAGTAGAGTGGCATCGGCATCGTTACCTCGAGGGAGACGTCCTAAGAGTGTGATGATGACGGTAAATATGAGTAATCGATATCTGACTGTGGCATGAGAATGGAATAGAATACAGACCTCGATGATATTCTTGTGCGTTCGGTTTCGACGACCGGGATATCGGATGTAGTGTCTTGGTTGTGCATGTTCTTGTTTGATTGTTGCACAATCGATCGATCTGATTCTGGGTCTACAACAGGTTGTACATGTTCTTGTTTGATTGTGGTGCGACCAGTTGGACGGACCTGGGCAGGATTAGGGAACATTACATTTTGGTAGTTCGGGCTAGAGACCTTGCGCGTGTTTTTAGATTCGTGTTGTGGAGGGGGATAGGCGTTTTGGAATTTATTACGGATGACTCATGATCTGGAGACGGTGGTTTTCCAGAGTTGTATCAGGGACGGTGGTTTCCTGTATACATACTGAGAGACGGTGGTTCTCTCCAGGAGACGGTGGTTTTCCTGTATACTGATATTGGGACGGTGGTTTCCTTTATAGTATGGAGTGCCTATATTGTGACGGTGGTTTCCTCTATAGTGCGGAGAGACGGTGGTTCTCTCGAGGGGACGGTGGTTTCCCTAGAGTGTGTGTGTTGTGTGTTGAGTCCAACGTAATAAATGTCTAGAAAATGCGTGTATAGTGTGGGTTGGTTGTGGAGTATTGAGATTTTTGTGTTAATCTCCAGTGGTTGGCCGGTGCGGGCCAGAGTGGAGTCTTGTGTAGACTTGTGTTTTTTGGATTAGGCGGGCTTTTCCCAGTGGTTGGCCGGTGCGGGCCAGAGTGGAGTCTTGTGTAGACTTGTGTTTTGGGGATTAGGCGTGCTTTTCCCTGTGGTTGGCCGGTGCGGGCCAGAGTGGAGTCTCGGGTAGACTTATGTTTTGGGATTCGAGGACGAATCCAGTGTGGTGGGGGAGAATTGTAACACCCGTGATCCAAAATTATGTTTTTGGAAGGGTGTCGATCGACACAGTGGTTGTGTGTCGATCGACACGGGGTCGTTGTTCTCTCGAGGATTCGGTCAGTGAGGACCGTGTCGATCAACAGGGTTTGGGAATGTCGATCGACATGCGGCAAAAAATCAGATTTGGGTTTTGGTTTTTTGGTTCGATTCGATTGATGGGCCGGTTTAGGAACCTAGGGTTCCGTATTTAAGGTGAGGAGACGCGTTTTTCCTTCACTCTTGGCCGAAAATCAGATCAAAAAGGGGGATTCTAGAGAGAAAAGAGAGTGGAAAGGATTTGAGAAGTTTGAAGGAAATTCTTGTGGATTTGTCCTTGATTCTCAATCCTATAGTGTGTGTTTCGTGGGAGAGGTTTTGGGAACGCTTGGTGACTGATTTGGTGCAAAAATCAGTGTTGAAGAATTAGGGTTCTTCGCGTTCTTCGTTCTTTCCTCTTCAGAATCAGGTGAGTGCGTGATCGTAGATATGGGAGTAGATTATTAGGTTATTGGATGTGTTTTAATCGTGATTTGAGATGTTGTGGTTTGCTGTGGATTCCTTGTGTGGTTTTGTCGTGTTTGTTTTGCAGGTTTGCGACTCGTGTTCATCGGAATCGGGTTGAGAGAGGAGAAACTCGTTTTCGGTGAACAGTGAGGTTGTGTCGATCGACACCAGGTGGGTGTCGCTCGACACGAGTATGTGTTGAGTATCGATCGACACCTTTGTGGTGTCGCTCGACACGAGTGCGTGAAGAGTGTCGATCGACACCTTTGTGGTGTCGCTCGACACCAAGCTTTTGATCATGTCGATCGACGACTGGGTGATGTCGATCGACACGGCGGTCTGTGTGGCCATATGTGGTGAATTGTTGGATTGTTTTATGTGTGGTGCTTGTGATACTACTGGAGCGTGTTGCCAGTTTGGTTTATGTGTGTTCAATGTGTGATTGAACGAGTATGTGATGGATAATGTTGTGTTGATTATCTTGTGGATTGTGGACAATGTTGTGTTAATTATCTTGTGGATTATAGATAATGTTGTGTTGATTATCTTGTGGATTATTGGTTCGTGTGAGGTAGATTGGTTAATGTTGGTTAACTGTGTTATTTGGAATCTTGTGGAATTATCGTGAGTTATGAATTATTCACTGTGAATTGGTAAATCGGTTAATCCTGTTTAAGTGTGATAATTGGAATACTGTTGTTTGTTGAGTGATCGCGTAGAATTGATAGTCTATTTCCCTTACTATGTATCCAGTAGACGGGATGACCGCTCCACTGAGTATTTATGATAATACTCTCGCAACTCTGTTTTTCCTTTTTGAGTTGCAGGTAATGAAAATTGTGAGATCGCGGAATCATGGCAGAGGAAGAGGATGATTATGATGTGTAATCTTTGTGTAAGTGATGCATATGCACCAATTGTCACCACAATAGTTATCATAACTCATAAGCTCTCTTTTGTGACTTTTTTTTGTGTTATTTTTCAACAATAAATGAATATTTGTGTTTATGTTCTTACTTCTTAGCAAAAAAAAAAAAAAAAAGCTTTATGTTTCTGCTATGGCCTACGGGTCTTAGAGCATCCTCAATAGATAGAACCCCGTTGGGTTTATTAAATATATTATTTTAGTCATTTTTGTTTTATTTTTTACACGTCTGAATTATCATATATATATTACAATCATCATTAGACTAATTTGATCTATTTGATCTAATCTTATTTTGATGATACTTAACTACATGTTGTCTAGCGATTATGGTGAACAACTTCTACATAACCCGTTGTTGTTTTATGACTGGTCAATTGTTTATTTAACAATTTAATATTTTTAAAATTATTAAACAAAACGAAAAGTAGAAGTCTCTTGGCCTAGTAGTTAAGGGTTTAAAGGCTTCTACGTCAGGTCTAGAGTTGAACATGGTCTCCCTGGACGACCATGAAACTTCTGAAAAGCGCCCTCCATTAATCTGCAAGAATTTGTATTCTCTGGGATTCGAACTCTAGACCTGACGTAGAAGCCTTTAAACCCTTAACTACTAGGCCAAGAGACTTCTACTTTTCGTTTTGTTTAATAATTTTAAAAATATTAAATTGTTAAATAAACAATTGACCAGTCATAAAACAACAACGGGGAAGAGAATATCTCAAAATCATCAGAATCGTTCTAAATCTAGAACCCTTTCTCTCTCTCTTCCCTTTTCATTATTTTTTGTTTTAAAACCACCTAGATACCATGCGAGAACCCCAATTAGAGGTGTCTTAAATCGTTTTGTGATGGTTCACCAAATATAATCTTTTAATTAATGTTTGAAAGTTATTATGATGTTACTATTTTATTTTAGTTATTATCTATTCCAAAATGTCAAAGTAATAAAACAATTCATTATCTATTCCCCTGTGCATCAAATGCGAAAGCAGATTCATTATCTCGGTCAGCTCGTTTACGGGCTTTTTTTTTTTTTTTTATGTAAACAATTTGCCTCTAGTTTGGGTAACCAATCAGGAGGTTTTCTTTTAATTAATGTTTGGTTGATAAAAAAAAAACAATTCTTTTTTATGAAAAAAAATACGCAGATTAATCACAACTTTTTTTTTTGTAGCAACTTGTATCAAAATATCACGAGTTCTTTATAGATATTTTGTGATAAATTTGTTGCAACTCAAATGTACTCTATAAGAGTCAAATTGCGAAAATAATTTTTGTGACACTTTTTGGTAAATTTGTTACAATTTAGTTGTTGTTATAAATCATAGTGGATTGTCATAACTAGTTCTGGTCCGTTTACGGCCCATTAACAACTTAGTCTTTAGGCCGGTTTAATGAATCCTAGTTGAATTAGGATTTTCCTTTTATGTACTTTCCTTTTCCCATTAGGAAAAGGAATTTTCCTTTTCTCTCTTGTAATAATCCTATATAAAGGATCTTATGATTAATGAATAAACACAATCTTCCCCATTCGTTCTCTTGATTCACAACACGTTATCAGCACGAGTTGCTCCCTAAACCCTAAAAACACAAAAAACGCGATTACTGTTCATCGTTACTATTCATCGTACTGTTCATCGCGTACTGTTCATCGCGCACTATTCATCGCGCACTGTTCATCGACGATTACTGTTCATCCGGCGTTACTGTTCAAATCATAGTTCATACAGCCTTTAAGGTTACGGCGAACTAGAAGAAAGTTCATACAGCCTATCAACGGTTACGGCGAACTAGAAGACTCACGGAGGTTAAGGTAAACAATAAGAAACCCTAATCTAAAGAACCTAGATTCATGATAATCTTAGAAACCCTAATCTAAATCATGCTTGTTATTGTTATTGCTTGCTTGATTGTGTTTATTGATTCATGATTCGTAATCACTTGAAACCCTAACTTGAAACCCTAACCTAATTCAATTAAAATCCAAACCGATTGCATGATCTGTACCCGTGTCGATCAACACTAGTTTTATGTCGATCGACACGTAAACTTCTGCCTGAATTTGTTGTTTGAATTAAACTGTGTCGATCGACACAAATCACCCGTCGATCGACAGTAAACACTCTGTCCAAATTTGGTTGCATATTTATTTGAACTCGTTTGTTTGTTTGCTTGTTTGGATTGATTCGTTGATTGATAAACATGAAACTGAAACTGATTGCATCATATAGACATAACATGCTTGATTAAAATCCGGTCATATCATCATACGGTTTAGAATTTGAATACTAGGCTTGCATCATGAGCATATAAAAACATTATGTTAGGTTGTTAAACATAAAAATCTGGTTTCATAAGCATCATGCATCCGTACCCGTTTATATAAGCACCCATGACCTATTTTGCATCATATGCATAAACTTTAAAATCTTATAGTTCTTAGAGAATAGGATGAATGTTTTCAGATGTCGAAAATCAACAATTTGGATTATGCTGCCCTCAATCTCTCTGGAGACAATTACTTACAGTGGGCGTTGGATACTAAGATAAATCTAAAGTCTAAAGAACTTGGCGAATGTATCATTGAGGATAATAATGAGAATGAAAGGAATCGATACAGAACGATATCGATCATTCGTCATCATCTTGTTGAGGGTCTCAAGGATCAATACCTAACCATTGAGAACCCTTTGGACCTTTGGAAAGAATTAAAGATAAGATATGACCACCATAGAACGGTGTTGTTACCAAAGGCCAATTATGATTGGAGGAATCTCAGGTTCCAGGACTTCAAGTCCGTGGAAGAATATAACTCGGCTATGTTCAGAATAGTTTCTCAATTGAGACTATGTGGTGAGAAGGTAACTGAGAAAGACATGTTGGAAAAGACCTTCTCCACCTTTCACACTAATAACGTGTTACTTCAACAGCAATACCGTGAAAAAGGTTTTGAGACATACTCAAAGCTTATAGCATGTCTATTACTAGCCGAGGAGAATAATACACTGCTAATGAGAAACAGTAAGATGAGACCTCCTGGATCAGCCCCACTTCCTGAAGCGAATGTGGCCACAGATGAAAAGAAAGAAATTAACCACGTCCAAAGTGATTATAGACATCGTGGTCGTGGACGTGGGGGTAGATGGCAAGGACGTGGCAGTGGCCATTTTAATCCATACGGCCGAGGTCAGGGCCGAGGCCACGGATTCCATAACGATCATTCTAACCGCGGGCGAGGACGAGGACACGGATACCGAACTGACTATGATCGTAATAACCGTGGTATTACTTCTCAACCACGAGAATCAAACCCAAAATCAGTTTGCCATCGATGTGGAATGAGTAATCATTGGGCTAAGACATGTAGGACTCCCAAGCATCTGGTTGAACTCTATCAAGAGAGCCTTAAAGGGAAGAATCCAGAAACTCATATGATCCAGCATGATAATGAAGGAGATTTCGATCATGAGCAAGATGACTTGATGAATTTTGAAACCTCAGATATACTTAAGCGATTGATTTTGATTTTCTGTTTTGGTGTTTTGTGTTTTGCTTGTTTTACGTTTTACACTTTATACTTTGGTTTTGTGTTATTGCTTTCTATTAAACTTTATGGAATGAAAGAGTGTTATTTAAAAGTATCTATTGTTATCTCTTTTGAAGTATGAACGATATGGATGTGTTCATTGTGGATAGTGGATCAAGCCACTCGATATTAAGAGATAAGAGATACTTCATTGATCTTACACTTAAAAAGACAAATGTAACCATAATTGCGGGTATAGCAAATTTAATTGAAGGCCACGGTCAAGCCCATATTTTATTACCTAAGGGCACGCATCTAGAAATTTCTAATGCGTTATATTCACCTAGTTCAAAGAGAAGTCTATTGAGCTATAAAGACATTCGAATGAATGGTCTTCATGTTGAAACTAAGGACGAGAATAACAAAGAATTCCTTCAAATCTTTGAAACCGTCCATGGCTATAAGAAAGTCCTAGAGACTATACCTGCCATTTCTGTGGGCCTTTATTGTGCTAAGATCGGAATGATAGAAGCAAATGCTATGGTAAACAAAGAGTTTACTGAGAATTTCACTTTTTGGCATAACCGGCTTGGCCATCCCGGTGCTAACATGATGCGAAAGATATTAGCAAGTACTAATGGGCACACCTTGAAAGAAAGGAGAGTTATCCCAAAGAATCTCACGTGTGAAGCATGTTCACTAGGGAAACTCATTACTAGGCCATCACCAATCAAAGTAACTAAGGAAACGATAAATTTTCTGGAAAGAATTCAAGGAGACATATGCGGACCAATACACCCACCTTGTGGGACGTTTAGATATTTTATGGTCCTTATTGATGCATCCACGAGATGGTCACATGTCTGCCTATTATCAACTAGAAATGTGGCATTTGCAAGATTGCTTGCCCAGCTCATACGTTTAAGAGCACACTTTCCAGATTTTCCTTTAAAGACTATACGTCTTGACAATGCTGGTGAATTTACGTCCCAAGCGTTTAACGATTATTGTATGTCCATGGGGGTAAGTGTTGAATATTCTGTGGCACATGTACATACACAAAACGGTTTGGCTGAATCGTTTATTAAACGCATACAGTTGATTGCTAGACCGTTGCTAATGAGATCAAAACTCCCGGTCTCAGCTTGGGGACATGCAGTTTTACATGCAGCAGAGCTAATTCGTATCAGGCCATCTAGTGAACATAAATATTCCCCATCACAGTTAATAACGGGTCAAGAGCCAGACATATCCCATCTTAAAACATTCGGATGTTCCGTTTATGTGCCTATTGCACCACCACAGAGAACAAAGATGGGACCTCAAAAGAGGATGGGGATATATGTTGGATATGATTCTCCTACTATCATTAAGTACCTTGAGCCAACCACGGGTGATTTGTTTAAGGCCAGGTACGCAGATTGTCATTTTGACGAATCTGTCTATCCAACATTAGGAGGAGATAACAGACTGGTAAAGGAAATTATATGGAATCAAACGTCCTTAAAATGGCAAGATCCTCGGACTCAAGAATGTGAATTAGAAGTCCAAAAGATTATACATTTACAAAAGCTAGCTAATCAATTGCCAGATTCCTTTGCTGACCCGAAAAGAGTAACTAAGTCTTACATACCAGCTGTTAATGCACCGATTAGAATTGATGTTCAAGAGGAACACAATCAAGTTGCTACAAAATCTAAACCACACTCAAAACGTGGCCGGCCAATAGGTTCCAAAGATAAGAATCCTCGGAAAAGAAAGAAAGGTGCTGAAATCGTGGTTGAGGAATCTGATGGAACCCCAGACATAAATGAACCGATAGTTCCAAGCAATGAGACTCGGGACGCCGAGTTTCATGGTTCTGACGTTCCTGAAAATAATGAGATCTCAATGAATTATGTTATGTCTGGAATACAATGGAATAGAAAGTGTGTGGAAATCGATGATATATTTGCTTTTAAGGTAGCACTTGAACTTATGGAGGATCTAGAACCCACGTCGATATATGAGTGCACTCAGAGTGAAAATTGGACTAAATGGAAAGAAGCTATAAACGTGGAGTTGAATTCTTTAAGGAAAAGGGATGTCTTTGGTCCAATAATTCGGACACCCTATGAGATTAAACCAGTTGGACATAAATGGGTCTTTGTGAGGAAAAGAAATGAACATGGTGAAATCGTGAGATATAAAGCACGGCTTGTTGCACAAGGATTCTCACAGAGACCAGGAATAGATTATGAGGAGACATACTCCCCTGTGGTGGATGCTACAACTTTTAGATTTTTGATAAGTCTGGCTATAAGAGAAAAGTTGGATATGCGGTTAATGGACGTTGTAACTGCATACTTATATGGTCCACTGGATAATGAGATTTATATGAGATTACCAGAGGGTATTGAGCTCAAAGATAAGAAAGGTTCTCGAGAACAACACTGCATAAGGCTGAACAAATCCCTTTATGGACTGAAGCAAAGTGGGCGTATGTGGTACAATAGATTGAGTGAGTACTTAGTCAAAGAAGGCTATAAGAATGATCCCATCAGTCCATGTATTTTTATAAAAAAAGTTTGCAAACAAAGGGTTTGTTATCATAGCAGTTTACGTGGATGATTTGAACATCCTTGGAACCCCTGGTGAAATCGTCCAAACAGTTGAATGCCTCAAGAAAGAATTTGAGATGAAAGACCTAGGCAAAACTAAGTTCTGTTTGGGATTGCAACTTGAGTACATAAATGATGGAATCCTTGTGCATCAAATGGCATATACTGAAAAGGTACTCAAGCGTTTTAATATGGATCAATGTCACCCATTGTCCAGCCCAATGGTGGTGAGATCTCTTGATCTAGAAAAGGATCCGTTTGGTCCTAAGAGAGACTCTGAAGAAGTCCTTGGTCCCGAAGTGCCATATCTCAGTGCCATAGGAGCTTTAATGTATCTGGCAAGCCACACTAGGCCAGATATATGTTTTGCCGTGAATTTATTATCAAGATTTAGCTCATGTCCGACCCAAAGGCACTGGGACGGGATAAAACATATTCTTCGTTACCTACAAGGAACGAAAGACTTGGGTCTATTTTATACTAACCAATCTAAGGACGGTTTAGTTGGTTTTGCTGATGCAGGTTATCTTTCAGATCCTCATAATGCACGGTCCCAGACAGGTTATGTGTTTACTCATGGAGGAACTGCAATATCTTGGCGGTCAATGAAGCAGGCCATTGCAGCTACATCTTCTAATCATTCAGAGATATTGGCAATTCATGAGGCTAGTCGTGAGTGTGTTTGGTTAAGGCTGATGACCCAGCACATAAGAGTGGATTGTGGAATGGCCGAAGGTAAGCAGGAATCGACGGTCTTGTTCGAGGACAATGCAGCGTGTATAGCTCAACTTAAGGATGGATACATCAAAGGTGATAGGACGAAGCACATTCTGCCAAAATTCTTCTTCACATCCGATCTACAGAAAGATGGAGAAATTCAAGTGCAGCAAGTACGATCAAGTGAGAATTCAGCAGACCTATTCACCAAGTCACTTCCAACCTCAACGTTCAAGAAACTTACTTATCAGATTGGAATGCGTCGTTTGAAAGACTTGCAGTGAGGTTCAGAACAGGGGGAGTAATACGTGTTGTACTCTTTTTCCTTCACCACGGTTTTGTCCCAAAATGGGTTTTACTTGGTAAGGTTTTAATGAGGCAACATCCAAAGCGTATTACAAGCCCATTAGAGTTATGACATCCAAGGGGGAGTGTTATAAATCATAGTGGATTGTCATAACTAGTTCTGGTCCGTTTACGGTCCATTAACAACTTAGTCTTTAGGCCGGTTTAATGAATCCTAGTTGAATTAGGATTTTCCTTTTATGTACTTTCCTTTTCCCATTAGGAAAAGGAATTTTCCTTTTCTCTCTTGTAATAATCCTATATAAAGGATCTTATGATTAATGAATAAACACAATCTTCCCCATTCGTTCTCTTGATTCACAACAGTTGTACCTTATTGGATTCAGATTGTGATAACATATTTATGTGGTAATTGTGGCGACTTTACTACTATCTACTATAAGAAAGTACTTTGGCTTTGTCCATTGGGCGCCACATCATATCTCCTTATGATGCCACATATACAATTAAAAAATATCAAAGACATCTCTTCTCAAAGCGTTATCCTTCTCTTCACATTATGACCAAAAAAAATTTAATCTCTAAAAACGGCAGCTATTATGAACGATAGTTAAGAACCAAGAAACGACTGGAATACGAGGAGCTTATGTTAAGAGGAATCTAAACTTTTTCCGAACATTATTAAATCCACTATCGTCTTCCTCCTTCAAAACCGATGAACAACCTATTTGTATGGTATTCTCTCTTAATTTTTTTTATAAAGCAAATGATTTCTTTTTCTCATGGTTTGTTGGCTTCTAAATCGACTATATCTTGAGGCCATTCAATGAATCATTGTAGATTCGGCGTAGAAGAAATCAGACAAACCAGGGTCAAATGA
The DNA here is from genome assembly GCA_963576765.1 of Draba incana. Classification (NCBI taxonomy): domain Eukaryota; kingdom Viridiplantae; phylum Streptophyta; class Magnoliopsida; order Brassicales; family Brassicaceae; genus Draba; species Draba incana. The sequence continues at coordinate 25,750,971 of OY755209.1, forward strand.
TGCCATCTCACGACTCGCGAGGTAGAACACAACGGCTCATAAAAGAAATGCTAGCCGACGTCAAGATCTTCTACACAACTTATGGTAACTGACCTCACAAATCTCTTCCGATCATTGGTATCTGTGGGTTTCTATCAAAATAATTTCCGGACTGATTTTAGGTTGAATCGTCTTTCTATTGATCGTGATTTCCATAATTGGATGGATAGTCATGGAACCCTAAATCAAAATTTTAAAGGGGCGAGGTGAGTGAGCAATATGGAAGAAGAATCGACAGCATACTGGTACCTTAATTTGAAATTGTTTGTTTGTAGAATGACTAAGTATGCAAATTGCTTTCTCGGATCATCTGGCCATTTGAGGTAGTAGAAGAGACTAGAGTACACACAAATGACATTAAATGGGTAATATTAGTTAAAAAAAAAAGGAGACAATAAGAGCATCTCCATTAGTTAAACCCCATTAGAGATTCTTAACCCATCTTTTAATATAATGTTGCATAAACCACAATTTAGAACTTCATTAGAATTTTTTAATTTTGTTCTCCTCCATTGGTTAGAACCCCTTAGAGCAGAGACACAATTGGATCTAAATGGGTAGGTCTAATTAATAAATTAAGATTAAACTTTATATCCATATATCCAAAAATAAGACTAAGTGTCTTATTTAAGATTTTTTGGGAACATTAGACCCAAAAGTGTCTAAAATGACTTTAATAAATTAAATTTAATTAAAAATGATTTTAGACATTTATCGAAAGTGTCTCTAATGAACATGCTCTTAGGATTTAAGTTCTTTAATTAGTACAAAACCAAAACTTTTTTTATGTTTTGTTTTTAAAGACCTCTCCAAAACAGAGTAAACTAAACAAAGGCTTTTTTTAAAAGATGACAACACCTTCAAAAGGAAGTGAATAGCTTTCAAAATGGATCATAATGTTTTCCACAGAAAATCACTCTTCCATGGCTTCGTTTTGCACAGACTTGTTCTTGGAAACATCGACTTTGATCTTCAGTGCATCTAGAAGACCAGTTGGTGCTTGGATGAGTAGAATGTTATTATCTAGCTCCTTCTTATCCTCCTCGTGAACCTTCGATTTGTTTGGCTTCAGCCTAATTCACACACAAACACACAAGAATCAATCATAATAAAAAACACAAGTCTAATTTCAAATTTCATACAAGAAGAGATATTATATATACCTCTTTTTGATATGGTCAGTTAATCGAAGATGGGAAGCTATACTGTGGAAAAGCAAAACCAACACTTGGTCAATCTCAGTCGTTACAGTATTTGTCGTCAGGCCTTGCGGGAGGGTGGTCAGCTTGGGGTTAGTCACCAGTGGTACATCCGGCTCCACAGTTTCGTAGTCCTCTGTTTATTAAAAAATGGCATATCATAATTTCACAATGGTTAGTATTCATATGTTAAGATGGTAAGTTACCATTGTCATTGTCATCATTGAGAGTTATATCCTCCTCAAGATTTCTCTCAGACAAAGAATCTGCTGATGGTTGTTTCTTTCCATTGCTCTGTGCATTTGTGGAATTATCCCCATGCCAGCTCTCACACGTAGAATCTTTATGATCCAATGATTCATTCTTAGATTGGGCTGTGGCACGCACTTGAGGCTCCCACCTCCCATTTCTTGTACTCCAGCTTGTACGGAATCTTGTGCATCATGTGGTCCCTCAGGTGAGTATTGTGAATCCCCAACCTTAGAAACCATTGACATGCATTGTCTAAAAAAATCAAACACTAACACTACAAGAAAACAAGACCTTTTCCGACGGCCAAAACCGTCTGTAAGCTGTCGGAAAAGGACGTATTCCGACGGGAACAGGCTGTCGTTTCTATCACGTCGGAAAAACAAAAACCGTCGGGAATCCGTCGCTTGTTTGCGACGGATTCCCGACGGATTTATGTCGGAGACCCTAAGGAGACGGAATTCCGACGGGTTTTGTTTTTCCGGCGATGAAAGACGGAATTCCGACGGTGGTTGGTTTTCCGGCGATGAAAGACGGAATTCCGACGGTTACCGTTTTCCGGCCATAACAGACGGAATTCCGACGGGTTCCGTTTTCCGGCCATAACAGACAGAATTCCGACGGGTTCCGTTTTCCGGCCATAACAGACGGAATTCCGACGGGTTCCGTTTTCTGGCTATAACAGACGGAAATCCGACGGTTTAATTTATTTTTTTTAAAAAAATAAAAATTATTTAATTTAATAATATAATATATTAATATTTTTAATAATGAAAAATAAAAACTATTTAAAATAAAATATATTAAAATTTAAAATTACAAACTAATAAAATGAAAATGTGTTTTACAGTTTTACAATCAAATTTAAAACTCTAAAAGGCCTATTCCGGCCTCCCGGTTCTGAAGAAGTTGGTCATCTTCTCTTCCATCGCTTTGAATTTTGCATCGGCCTCCTCCTTATCTCTCGCTCTCGCTTCCTCCACTGCCCTAAGCCGGTCGTGCAGCTCTCGGTTTTCCGCCTCCAACCTCCTATGACGAGCATATCGAACCGACGAAACAGACGAGCTACTCTCCTCAGGGAGGCCGTAAACACGACCTCTGGTCTTGGGTGTCGCCTACAAAAATTGTTTTTTTCAAATGTCATAACTTGTATTAAAAGTAATGTTTAAATTCCATTAAATGTGAGACGGTTACTAACCGGTCTCCTCCATCTGTTACCATATACAATTACGTTACAGAATTCAAAAATTTTATGAAATATTTAATTACTTACTATTTTCAGAGCAGTTGAAGCCTTGCTAATTGCACCGAGGTTGTGGGTCGCTTTTCCCTTCCCTTTCCGGTCGCTGTTGCGGTTAGTCGAGTGTTTCTCGGAGTCCGTCTTGGTTGCCTCTAACTCCCAGTGTCGAAGAAGTCCAGTCCACATCTCAGCGGGTTTATATTTGAAAACCTTTGCCACCTTCCCCTCTTTGTACCACTTGTCTTTCCACTCGTTCATCTTCAACAAGAACTTCCTCTTTGCCTTTTTGTCGAACTCCTTTCGGACCCTGGATGTGAGGACTGGGTCCCATGTAAAATCTTGCTGCAAAAAAAAAAAAATTCCCGCATTAGTAATTAAATTAAGCGTCATATAAGAAATACAATTGAAACAAATAAAATAAACTCTTACCGCAAATTGTCGGAACCAAGTGTCCTGGTCCTCTGGAGGCATGTCGTTGTATGTGGGGTAAGGTTTATTGAGCATGGAGTTCATCATTTCGTTGATGGAACTCGTAATATCGTTTTGTGAGAATTGGAACCTATTAAATTGTTTATTAAATATTTATGTAAAATTATTACATCCACAACATATTAAAATAAGACTTACCACGTCGTGTTAGGTGGCAAGTCTGGATCCAGACGCGTCAACCTATCACGCCCAGGTTGCGCCACAACCTGGTCGATGGTCAACGAGCTGGGGGCTGAGTGGGCTGTAGGCATGGGCTGAGACGGGAATGGGGTCTCCTCGAGGAATGGGGTCTCCTCGGGGAACTCGGTCTGACTCGGAGACCGACCTCCCCTACTAGAACTCGCACCACGTCTAGAGTTATGAAAATCCCCATAATTTGCCCTACGATTTCCATATTTTGAAGATTTAGATTTTTTGGGATTTATGAAAATTGGAATGTATAAGATTTTGTGAGTTGCAGATTTTGGAATTTAGTTAATTGAAAATTTTAGATTATGGTTTTTAAGGATATTGGAGATTAGGGTTTTATGTAATTTATTGGTTTTATGTCATTGAATTAAGTTGGGGTTTTATGTCATTGAATTAAGTTGGGGTTTTTAAAAAATATTGTTTATTAAGAAATCGAAGTTTATGGAATTAGGTTTTGTTGGGAAATTGATATGTATAAATTTACATTTGTAAAAGTTTAAATTGTTTTATTAATGTTATTTAAAATTGTAAGGATTTTAATACATTTTCATAAAATTTTGTATATATATATGATATATATAAATTTAGAGGATTTAACATTTTAAATTAATAGAAAAATTGTTCGACGTTATACATTTTAAATTTATCAAATTTTAAATTTAGAGGATTTAAAGTTTTAAATTTGCTTATTTTTACATAATGTTAAAATTATTAAGGTTTAAAGTCTTTTATTAATGTGATAAAAATTTTAAATTATACGAATTTAAATAGATTACCTTCAAATATTCTATATAAGATATTTAGAAAATTACAATTTATATATTAATTACATATTAAATCATAATAAATCCCTAAAACTCACATAACACAAATGAAAATCTAATTCTTAAAATTAGTAAACTCCAAAAATTATCAAATTTCAAAAATTTTGCAAATTTATTTGAAACCTAATCTAATAAATTTATAACATCCTCATAAACCCTAAAATTTTTATTTACTTAATTTGTTAATTCATAATTCGTTTAAAAAAAATATTAACAATATTTTTATAAAATTTTAAAAATAATCTACAATTCCTAATGAAAAATTTCTTAACCATTCTCATGAATTTTGTTTTTGTTACTAATCCACTAACAAATTTCGGATCCGATTAACTAATCCACGAACAAATTCATAACTAATCCACGAACAAATTTCGGATCCGAATAAAATCATGAAGAACACTTTTTGAAAATTTCTAATAAAGTATGGAAAACTTACATTGATTTGGTTTTGGTGAAAGATGCAGATGCTTAACGACGGAGGAGAAGATTCGGCGAGCAATCGGAGAAGCAACGGCGGAGACTCGGCGGTTTGAAGAAAACTTTTCGTTTTCTGATATGAGATCGGGGAAGACGATGACTGTGGATATAAAAGGGGGTCCGACAGAAATTAGACGGCTTTCCGACGGTAATAAAGAATTCCGACGGTACCTCCGACGGTTTTCCCGCTTTGACGAAGATTACGAAGTCTTTTGGCGGCTGGGCAAATTAGGGTTACCGTCGGATTTCCGTCTTACATTTAAGACGGAATTCCGACGGTTATTCTTTTAAAATATTTAGTTGTAAATTTTTTTATATATTTTCTCTTACAAAAACATTTTTTCTATCAAACATATATATGTGATTTTAAAATTATGTGATTAGGGTGATTAACTTTACAACTTATAATGAAATTTAAAACTTTAAAATCAACTTTAAAACTAAAATTATGTGATTATAACTTTAAAACTTATAATGAACTTTAAAATTACAAATAATGTGATTATAAACCTTATAATGAACTTTTAAACTTTAAAATCAAAAACATCCCAAAACCGTCGGATTTCCGTCTTACATTTAAGACGGAATTCCGACGGTTTTGGGGGTTTTAATTAAACTACATTTCTTGCTACAATTACAAAGAATAAAAAATCCGAAACCGTCGGAATATCGTCTTAATTTTAAGACGGAATTCCGACGGTGTTGGGAATTTTTTTTTGAATTTAAAGTATATGATTAAGGTGTAAAGTTTATTACTAGGTTTTTATAATTAATTATATAGATTTTTATAAAGAATTATATATACTTTAAATATATAAAATTTAAAATAAATTTAATTTTTAAAAACCTTATAATCAACTTTCAAACCATATGATATACTTTTAAATCAAACAACTTTAAAATTTTTAAAACTTTATAATCAACTTTAAATATGTAGATAATATTTAAAAGGATTAAGGAAAGAAACCGTCGAAATTCCGTCTTTCATATAAGACGGGATTCCGACGGTTTGGGGTCTTTATGATTTTAAATTTGGGGAAAAAATTTACAAATAATATAACTCCAAAACCGTCGGAATTCCGTCTTTCCTTAATCCTTTTAAATATTATCTACAAATTTAAAGTTGATTATAAAGTTTATAAAAATATAAAGTTGTTTGATATAAAAGTATATCATATGGTTTGAAAGTTGATTATAAGGTTTTTAAAAATTAAATTTAAGCTTTGTCAAAATTATATGTCGCTAAAATGTTAATTTGACCATCGCAGTCAAGAAACATAAATATTTTAGTACGGCTTCGAAACGTATTACACATATTTAACACCTCTATTTATCATTCCATAATAGGAATTAAAAAACATGACAACATTATAAAATCGTACAATAAATAGTAGGACATGATTTATTATTACTGCAACATAAAGCTTTAGAGGTTTAAATTATTTATTCTTCATCGGAGTCTGGCACTGTTTCATATTCGTACCCAGTAGTTTCTTCATCTTCCTACACCAGTCATGAGTCTGTACTCGTCATTTTTTAAGATGTTATGGTGCATGGTTCCCTCGATTTTTCCCGAAGGATCTTTTAAGGTTACAAGCAGATCTCCCTGGTCATTGGGGGAGAAAGAAGAGAACATAGCAACAATCTGAAAATTAAATAAAATATAAATACTAGCTTCTCAGATAAAATGTGTCTATAAATTAATGTTAATAAAATTGGACGGAAACCTAAACCTTTTTTATTTTCACAAATTGTGAACGCGGGGATTGAATTTCTGCAACCTGGGTCCAGAATGGTGTGATCCTATTATGATAAGAACCTACATTTATGAATGATAGATTTTGTATTAGTCACCTACGTACATTAATTCATTTTTGAAAAAGTAAAAATGATAATTAAATATATATATATATATATATATATATATATATACCTTCCCGGATTATGTAATCGATAGTAGAAGTCCACCGCGGACTACTAAAATCATGGTCGGCTTGTGGTGCCTCGTTAATCACCTCAGAAATAAAATCTTGTGTTGGGCGTGTTTGAGAACTTTCACCTTGCAGCACCTTTGCATCATGAGCCCTCTTGCGAAACAATCCTTGCCGTACGACTTGGCCAGGTCCCGGTATTACGGACGTTTGGTTCTGCGATTGTTGAGTTGGATGGAGTGAAATTGTCGGTTCACCATCAATAACATTTAAGTTATCGTAAGGAGGGCTTGATGGAATACGAGGTGTGTTGCGAGTGTTTTGACCAGGGGCTCGGTTTTGCATATAGTAATTCCATAGATCATTATTAGCCATTACGCAATAGAATATTTTATGTTATGAGTATGGGTTCAAATTTTTTATGAATGAATGCAGAGCCGGGATGCTTATTGATAGTCTCGAGTTTTAACCCAAAATAATGCTGCAAGTGCACATGCAAAAGCAGTAGTATATAAGGTATCGAATCCACAGAGACCAAGGTTACACTATGAATCTATAGATTTCAAATAAAGCTAAGATAAATTAAATGAGTTGTAAACTGACGTGAGCAGGTGCTCAATGCAAATGAGCAGATGCTTGGAATAAAAATCGGTAATAAAACAATGATAAAAGGCACTAAGCCGAGATGAATCTCCGGTGATTTCGGGTACTTGGGTTGAGCATCTATTCAGGGTCTATTTAAATGCGGTCTAGAACTCAAACATAAATATGTATTGCCCCGCTTTTGGCGATGTATCAATACCTTTGCCTACAACCTAAATACCTACACTTTCGAGTGGATTTAGTAATGAAGTAAACAAGCTTTAATGCAATGGTTCAATATGTTCACATTCAATGGGAACGATCAATGGTGTTTTGGTTACCACCGAATGCTCATCAAAGGTAATTCTAGCAACCTATATCATTTTTGGTGAATAGATTAAACCTAGAGATCATAGACTAAGTGATCAATTTAGCCTAAGCATTAAGATTTCCTAGAGATGAAGACATAAGAATACCCTATTTGGCTCAACCATCTAAGGCCCTAAATCACCATTGAAAACACCTCGACTTAGCTAGCAAACTACTCGGACATGATTAAATCAAGTGCAACAATCATTAGATAAGGATTCATAATGGAAGATAAGAATGAAAGGGGGTTTAGAATTCTTCTCTAGATGATGATGTGATGATTCGGAAATGAACAGTAGCTTCAATGGAAATGAAGTGGTGATTGAAGAACAATGGAAGAACAAAAATAACTTTTATTCAAATCGTAAAAAGAGAACTAAAGGTTTTCTCCTTATTTCGTGAATGAATCCCCCTTATTCTAAGGAGGCTCAGCTCCTTCAAATACAAGAAAGAAACATTAAAAGCTAAAATATCTCTTAAGACAAAACAAGGAAAGTAGAACAAATCCCATTTATTATGAAAATCAATCAATTCCCTAATGAAATGGGATTGTTTTGACTCATTAACTTCTGGGATTTTGCGTGGGCCTCAAGATGGATTCGGCGGCCAGCTTTATTAGGTTTAGGTTCTGGTGCTTCTCATGCGAGCAGGTGCTCGCTCGGACCGAGCAGGTGCTCGGTGGATTGAAAACTCCTCTTTTTGCTCCAATTCTTCTCCTTTTCTTCATAGAGCTCCAGCAGCTCCAAATTGTGCTCCAAAGCACTTTAGAACCTGAAAAGACATCAAAAGGAAACAAAAAGACAAGAAATGCAACACAAAACCATGGGTAAATTAGGCCAAAAATCCAACATATCAACTCCCCCGGACTTGCCTTTTGCTTGTCCGCAAGCAAACAAGAAGAGAGAAATCCGGAGAAGTGTTTGAAGGTGGGAGCTCAAATCCAAAAGAAACATCGAAGGGTTCAACAAAATGTCCTAAAGAGAACTAATGCGATGCACAACAAATCTTTACTCAAGAAACTTTCGCCATACTCATCTCTTATCAAAATAATTACTCCAAATCCTTAGACTCAAAGAAAAGCATGCAATCAACTAAACTCAACTCTTTAACATTCATTAATGTGTTTGGTGCGGTCTCACAATTGGAAGTTGAATCAATACCATTTGGTTCGGTAAAAGAAGGCTTTTTAGTGATGTAAAGAGGCGGTTCATAATCCTTTTGGTGGCTAACTCTCAAATGCAAGTGTCACATTTAGCAAAAGCAAGAAAGAAAAGAGACAATTGATGCATACAAGGCTAAGAATCCAAAGTTCTACCCATAACCCCATTGTTGCAATCTTTCATCTCTCTTTTCTCACTACCCATTTGTTAAACCACTAGCCAATTTCGGCTAAACCTTTCAAACTTCCTCTTTCTTCTTTAAATTTTCCGAATCCTAGGGAATTTCTTTTCTTAACCTTAGCTCTTTCTATCCTAGCATTCTCTAACATATTTTCTTCTTTTGATTTATTCTAAGAGAATGCTAACACTTAGAGCTATATACTTTTCTTTTCAAACTTATTCCCTAGAACTCATCCTTTCTTCTTTCTTTCTTTTCACACTTAACCACAAACCCAAAGATAATCAAGTAAACGCTTAACCAAATCGGTTTCATACCCCACCTAAGACTAGTCTTAAACTCAAGAAACTAGTCTAATGGAAACTTTGCCTTGTCGTCTCTAGTGCTTGCAAGATTTTACCAATGCAACACAAAGAAAAAGGCCTCACTCGTAGAACAAATGCAAGGGTTTGAATGAAATGGTCGGGTTTAAAGGTGTGGTACTATCCTGATCTAAAAGATGAACTTAGATCGGGATAGCCATTCAAATCAAGATAAGAGTGGTAAAAATAGGCAAACATGATTTGAATGTCAAGTGTTTATCCATAGTTATGATTCAAAGTCCAAAAGTGAGAAAAATTAATCAAGATTAAGTTCAAGTTGATAGAGTTGAATCTAGATCATGCAAGTTTCTAATGAGTTGGGACTTTCAAAGAAATAAGATCCAAGTATGGATGAGCCTCTACTTCATGATTGTTAATGCATCGAAAAAGTTCTAATGAGGGCATATCATGGAATCCTAAAATGAGTCTTTACAAGGAAATTTCATCATTGCTCCCTATGCAAATGCAATCCTAAAATGCTCTAGACTCGATCCTGGCATGAAAAAGATAATAAAAATGGTAATGCCATGAGAGACTATATGCATTTTTTTGTGTTTTTTTTTTTTATATGCATCAAATGCAAAAGACTCAAAGCAAAAACAAACCAATTAGACATTAACCCACTCCCCCGGACTTAACTTTCACCGTCTCGGTGAAAGAAAAGTGCCAAAAGAGTAGATCAAAACAAGTTCAAATGAAAATGAAATAAAACAAAGATGATATAAACAATGAAGATAGAAGGGTGAAAGTAGATATCACCCGGAATTAGCGTCGTCAGCACCGTGATCTGTCCTTCTCCTCTGTTTGGCAGGTTGGTCCGAGCTCGAATGTGAGCGAGCAGGTGCTCGGTCGTTCCGAGCAGGTGCTCATAAAGTTTTTACCCTTTTTTTCCAGAACATAGGTACTGAAACTCAAGTGAAATGTTAGTAATAAAAGGAGTTTAAAATCAGATTTTGTACAAGAAACCTTACCGGTGGGTTGCCTCCCACCAAGCGCTTGTTTTAAGTCATTAGCTCGACTTTGTAGACCATCTATGCTCAAGGAGGGTCAAACTCATCTCCTTTAGTGTCCAGCAACACTATGTCCTCATGTGGTCTCACCTTCTTGATTATGAACGGACCGGGCCATTTCTTGTCTTTAATCTTTCGGAACCTGAATAACCATCTGAGCCATGCTGGGAGGGTCTTTAACTCTACCTTTGGAGCTTTCAGCTCGCTCCGTGATCCGGTGATGTTCTTGTTTTTGGTCCGAGCAGGTGCTCGGTCGGGTCGAGCAGGTGCTCGCTGGGAATCTGACAGAACATCGGATTTTGTGCCCTCGGCCAGACTCAAGAACTCATCTTCTTTCTCTATTCTGGTGTTGGAATCCAGAAACTTAGCAAACCCTTGGGTGTCTTCACTCAGAAAGCCGTGTTCACCTTCGGCTTTTGTCAACGCAACTTCGAGAGAGTCCTTTGCTAGGATCTCTTCAACCTCATTCTCCGACATCTCTACTCCATCGTGGATAACAAAAGCCTGTCCATCCATCATCGGTTTCTCGAGAAGTTTGCTCATCTCAAACCGAACTACCATGTCTCCTAGACGGAGGTCCACTATGCATTCTTCGACATCAATGATAGCAGGTGCCGTGTGCAAGAAAGCTCTGCCCAAAATCAAAGGATCCTTTGGTTCCTCATCAAGCTCCAAAACCACAAAATCAGCTGGGATTAAGGTATTCCCAATTCGGAGGTGTAAATCTTCAATAACACCCACCGGAAGCTTTTTAGATCCATCTGCAAAAACCAACGAAATATTGGTAGGTTTGAACTTGGTGAAGCCCAAACGCTTAGCCACAGAATATGGCATCAAATTGACGCTGGATCCTAAGTCACACAATGAGCATGCAAACGTGGAAGGCCCTATCTTCACGGAAATCACAAACCTTCCCGGATCACCTTTCTTTGTTAACACCTTATTCTGAAGTACGGCGCTACACTCCTTAGAAACCGTCATCACACTTTCACATTTAGCAATCTTACCAGCAACCAATTCCTTCGTGTACCTCTCGTGTGATGGTATCATTTGCACGGCATCAACCAAAGGGAGCTTCACCGTCAAATCTTCTAGCACCTCCTTACACTCAACATCCTCCAAATCTTTCTTAGATTCCTTAGGAGGTACTGGGTATGGCACCCTTGGCACATAAACTCGCTCGGGGTAAGGCACCCGTGGTATATAAACTCTCTCGGTGTGAGCTTCTGGAATTTTCGCGGGAACATTCTGAGCGAGCAGGTGCTCGGTCGGGTGAGCAGGTGCTCGCTGGGGTGTTTTCTCCAGATTGATCAGAACAGCAGCTGGTGGTGTTCCTGAGCTAGAACCAGTCTCCTTATGCATCATATCGTCCGCGAAATCATCCTCTTGGGCCGGTTGCTCAATAACTTTCTCCTTAGCCTTAACTTGAGAGATTGTGATTGTAGGTGGTGCCAACACTCTTCCGCTTCTTAACTCAACAACATTTACCGAATATTCCTTCCTAGGGTTCACTTCACCACGGCCAGGAAGAACTCCAACCGGTCTTTGAATGGCTTCGGCCGTTTGAGCCACTTGTGTATCCAACTTCTTTACATGTGCGGTCACGGCCTCATACTTTGCATTCAGATCTTTGTACATGTTGTCCATCTTACTGCCCAGCTCGGATGATGTCTGCTGTTGGTTGGCCAGGACTTGATGGATGAGACCTTTCAAATCATCTTGTTGAGATTGAGGCGCGGAAGCGATTTGTTGTTGGTTCGTTGCTTGGAACCGATTCTGACTTTGGTTGGGAACGAATTGCTTCACTTGAGTGTTGTTGGAGTAGAACTTCTGATTTGTACCCATTTGTTGCGGATAGACTTGGTCTTGGGGGTTCTCCACATTGGTGTTCCGGTAAGAGAGGTTGGGATGGCTTCGGTAGTTGGGGTTGAACCCACAGTTTTGATACCCTTGGCCATTTACATAGTTAACCTCCTCTACTCCATCATTCTGATCATCGACAAACGCTTGAGCCATAGGGGCAGCCCCATCTTCTTCCATAAATTTAACCGATCTTTGGTTCTCACGTAGAAGTAGGTTCACTTTAGCCGTCAACTCATCTATCTTTTGGGTGTCAACACTATTGACCCTCTTGGACCTATCGTACTCGGGAGCTTTGTTGTTGGAACTCGAGGCAAGGTTCTTGATTAGCTCAAATGCACCTTCCTTCGTCTTGGTCATAAAGTCTCCATTACTCGCGGCATTCAATGCATTACGGTAATCCCAATCGACTCCATCATAGAATATGTTCAAGATTTGCTCATCCTTGAAACCGTGATGAGGACACTCCCTCTTATACTCCTTGAGTCTTTCCCAAGCTTCACCAAAAGCTTCTCCAGAGTGTTGTTGAAAGGATGCAATCTTGTTCCTCAAAGCGGCCGTTTTGGACTTCGTATAGAAATGATCCAAGAACGCGGATCTAGCCTCATCCCAAGTCCTCAATGAACCAGCCGGCAGCGACTTCAACCATCTTTGTGCCTTGTCCGCGAGAGAGAACGGGAACAACTTACACTTCAGAAAATCGGTTGGAACACCATTAGAACCCGTAGTACTACAGATTTCCTCGAAGTTCTCAATGTGGTCCATAGGTATTTTAGCGGGTAATCCATGAAATAGATGCTGCTTCACCAATGAGATCAACTGAGCCTTGACCTCATAATCTTGTCTCTGGATGGTAGGGATGACGATGGCCGAACGGTTTTGATAAAACGCATGGGGATTATCCGAATCCCCTATGGTTGGCTGACCCCGCGGCTGTTGCCTTTGCAACTGGGTGATTTGATCTCTCAAAATCTGTAACTGAGCATTCATAGCTTCCTGATCTGCCATGTTTTCTGAGCGAGCAGGTGCTCGTTCGGTTTGAGCAGGTGCTCGGCGGCGATTCTGACGTTCGAGACGAGCTAACTCTTCGTTCGTATGACTGACTAGATCTTCGTTCAGATTTCTCCTCGTTCTTCTACTGGTCATACACCTGAAACATTACAAAAACAAAAACAAAAAACAAAATTAGCAAAATTCTTAGACTATAAATAAAACCAAAATTCAAAGGTAACGCTATTGGTCCCCGGCAACGGCGCCAAAAACTTGATAGTCTCGAGTTTTAACCCAAAATAATGCTGCAAGTGCACAGGCAAAAGCAGTAGTATATAAGGTATCGAATCCACAGAGACCAAGGTTACACTATGAATCTATAGATTTTAAATAAAGCTAAGATAAATTAAATGAGTTGTAAACTGACGTGAGCAGGTGCTCAATGCAAATGAGCAGATGCTTGGAATAAAAATCGGTAATAAATAATGATAAAAGGCACTAAGCCGAGATGAATCTCCGGTGATTTCGGGTACTTGGGTTGAGCATCTATTCAGGGTCTATTTAAATGCGGTCTAGAACTCAAACATAAATATGTATTGCCCCGCTTTTGGCGATGTATCAATACCTTTGCCTACAACCTAAATACCTACACTTTCGAGTGGATTTAGTAATGAAGTAAACAAGCTTTAATGCAATGGTTCAATATGTTCACATTCAATGGGAACGATCAATGGTGTTTTGGTTACCACCGAATGCTCATCAAAGGTAATTCTAGCAACCTATATCATTTTTGGTGAATAGATTAAACCTAGAGATCATAGACTAAGTGATCAATTTAGCCTAAGCATTGAGATTTCCTAGAGATGAAGACATAAGAATACCCTATTTGGCTCAACCATCTAAGGCCCTAAATCACCATTGAAAACACCTCGACTTAGCTAGCAAACTACTCGGACATGATTAAATCAAGTGCAACAATCATTAGATAAGGATTCATAATGGAAGATAAGAATGAAAGGGGGTTTAGAATTCTTCTCTAGATGATGATGTGATGATTCGGAAATGAACAGTAGCTTCAATGGAAATGAAGTGGTGATTGAAGAACAATGGAAGAACAAAAATAACTTTTATTCAAATCGTAAAAAGAGAACTAAAGGTTTTCTCCTTATTTCGTGAATGAATCCCCCTTATTCTAAGGAGGCTCAGCTCCTTCAAATACAAGAAAGAAACATTAAAAGCTAAAATATCTCTTAAGACAAAACAAGGAAAGTAGAACAAATCCCATTTATTATGAAAATCAATCAATTCCCTAATGAAATGGGATTGTTTTGACTCATTAACTTCTGGGATTTTGCGTGGGCCTCAAGATGGATTCGGCGGCCAGCTTTATTAGGTTTAGGTTCTGGTGCTTCTCATGCGAGCAGGTGCTCGCTCGGACCGAGCAGGTGCTCGGTGGATTGAAAACTCCTCTTTTTGCTCCAATTCTTCTCCTTTTCTTCATAGAGCTCCAGCAGCTCCAAATTGTGCTCCAAAGCACTTTAGAACCTGAAAAGACATCAAAAGGAAACAAAAAGACAAGAAATGCAACACAAAACCATGGGTAAATTAGGCCAAAAATCCAACATATCACTTATATAAAACTTACTTATGTCCGTCGGTAATCCGTCGGAAATTCTTCATTACTACTGACAGATGTAGTGCGTCGGAAATCCGTCCATAACCACTGACCAATCAAACTTTGCCGACATCTGATTCCGTATGAATACCGTCGGAAATTCGTCATTACTTACGACAGATTTAATGCGTCGGAAATCCGTCCATACCCACAGACCAATCATACTTTGCCGACATCTGATTCCGTATAAATACCGTCGGACATTCATCATTACTTACGACAGATTTAATGCGTCGGAAATCCGTCCATACCCACTGACCAATCATACTTTGCCGACATCTGATTCCGTATAAATACCGTCGGAAATTCATCATTACTTACGACAGATTTAATGCGTCGGAAATCCGTCCATACCCACTGACCAATCATACGTTGCCGACATCGTGCTGTCTGAATTCCGTCAGTATTCCGGCGGTAACGGCCACTGTATATGATGGAATATCGACGGTTTAGACATATAACGTCTTCTATAAATACTCCCTATCGAGTTTTTTATGTTGTACAGCTTCAAATTATAAAAAAAATGTCTTCCAACTCTCCTAATGAAGACTCAAACACAAAAGGCGTGGCTAATTTTTTCATTGTTCCAAAATACTCGTGGAAATCCGAATCCCTATGCGACGAATTCACTCAGCAAATTCCCACTTACTCATGGGAATTTGATACGTGCTCACCAATCGATGAAGAAGATTCCACAACAACAGTAGTGCCTGACAGCCAGTTCGCGCCAAACATCCACAACATTTACGATAGGCAGCCACAATGTCTTCATCAAGAGCGGGATACCGAAGGTGAACCACCATGTGACTTGGTGGAAAAGTCAGATACTTACGGTGCAAGTACTTCAAACGTAGGTAAGGATCAGTCGTATGACTTTGAATTCGCGCAAAGCCCGGAACAGCCAAACTTAAATTTAGATGTTGATGCAATCAAAAAAGATTTGTGGGACGGTTTTTTAGAATCTCCAACAACGGATCATTACTATGACTTCCAATTCGCCCAAAGCCCAGAAAAGCCAAACATAAATGTAGACGTTGATGCAATAAAAAGCGAATTGTGCGACGGATTTGTAGATTCTCCAAGAAAGAAAAAAAAGGGAAAGAACATCATGAAATGGTTTTAACAAATGGTAAGTTCGGAGTGGAAACAGACATCTGATAGTCTTTTGGGGAGGTTATTGTGGACTTGTACCATAATTGTTAGGTGTTAAAAATTTGCAATTCCTTATTGTACTTGTTTAAGATTGTGTTAAAAATTTATGTTTCATTAAATTTAATGTTTTATTGGAGTTGCAATACTCAGATTTTCGTCCACAATCGGTTTTGTTTATGAAATGTAAAATGTTATAAGGAACACATGCACAAATGTGAGAGACTAACATGAATAAGCACAACTAATATTTATTCTGAATCTCCGGTAGAACCATCACTGGGGATTGAGTCTGAATCGTCGTCAAATTCTCCCCGTGTTTCCTCTTCGTCCGAATGCACTAGATCATCCCCGACATAAGTGACATCAACGACAAGGTCAATGTTATTCATCTCCTCAATAGGTGACATTTGTACACTTCTCGATGGTTGTAGAGCATCTTGTTCTGGAACGCCATAGATTTTGCCTCTGGGGTTTATTGGAGTTACTGTGACCCACGGATCTGTACGGTAGGCAACTCGAGGATATGGAATGTAGCAAACCTATTAATAATTAGTGGATATTGTTATTATACATGAACAAGAAAGCTTAAGTATGAGTACATAGGTAAACATATTAGTGTAAATATTGATACCTGGTCTGCTTGAGACGCAAGGATAAATGGATCATAATACTGCAATCTGCGGCTTGAATTTATCGAAATAACACCAAGCTGGTTGACTCGAACCCCTCGACCATTGGATGGATCATACCAATCGCACATAAACACAATGCACCTCAAGTTCACCATTCCAGGATAGCGGATTTCCAAGATTTCTTTTAAAATCCCATAGTACATGGTATCACCGGATTGCGCCGAAATACCATAGTCCGAAGTTGATCTTTGACGTCCTTCCTCATGGATCCTGAACGAATATCCCCTAGTGCAAAACTTGGGATATGAAATCGCCGTGCTGCGTAAACCATAAGAAACCTCCACTAACCATGTCGGGACTGATTGATCAGTTGATCTACTATCGGAAACCTAAAAATGATATTCGTAATATCTAATAAGTAAAAAATGAACGTGCAAACATATATGCAAAAGTAAGCGTAATTAATTATATTAACTTACATAACATTTCAACCAGTCCGCAAATTCTTCATCTTTCAATACAGCAAGTTCGGCATCTGTCTTACCATAATGGTAAGCACGTGGGAGAGACATGTATATCCTGTAACATAACAGTCGTTAGTTGATGAAGGCAAATAATTCCAGACATTTAGTTTAATAACTGAGATATCTTTCGTACTCCAACATTTCGTCACAGTTTCTGAGGATACACGTATGCAGATGTGTGACCTCCTGTGCAGATAGTGTGCGTTTCTTTCGTTTTCCACTTGCTCGACCAACTTGGGCAAACAACTCAGGAACAACCACGTCATAGACTGCTTTCTCACCTCCATCATCATGTCGGGCAGGGCGTCTTGCCTTAGTACAAACTTCCCGTGGAAAATAACATTCGGCAAATTGTGAGACTTCCTCGTTTAGGCTTTGTGCGACAATAGATCCCTCAACTTTGCTCAAATTTTTGACCTTTTTCTTGAGGTGGAACATGTAACGCTCGAACGGATATCGAACATCCATCGGTATTGAACAGGGCCTCCTAAGGCTGCTTCTCGTGGGAGGTGAATTGGGAGATGTTCCATAACGTCAAAAAAAGATGGTGGAAATATCTTCTCAATATTACAAAGGAGTACTGGGATATTGGCCTCCAAGTTACGTATCCCGTGGACGGTAAGCGTTCGTGAACATAAATCTCGGAAGAATGCACCAACTCCTACAAAATAAAATTAAACAAGTTAGTACATATATAGTAATATAATGATAGACATAGACTAATGGGAATAACAAATATACCTCCTATTGCTTGGTGGATAGGTTCTGGAAGAAGATATGCAAATACAAATGGAAGAAGACGCTGCATCACGACATGACAATCATGACTCTTCATTCCTATAAACTTCCCTTCCGTCGAATCCACGCAGTTACCTAGGTTAGATGCATAGCCGTCTGGAAATTTTAAAAATTTTTGAACCATTCAAAAAATACTTCTTTCTTCCTAGCGTCTAACCGGTACGCAGGCATAGGTAATCTACCGTTCAAAACATGAAGAGATGGCCTCGTACAAATCGATGGCAAGTCGATTCTAGACTTCCAATTGTCTTTGGTCTTTCCTGGGACGTTTAATACGGTGTTCATGATGTTGTCAAAGAAATTCTTTTCCACATGCATGACATCTATATTATGCCGCAGTAGATGGTCTTTCCAGTACGGTAAATCCCAAAAAATACTCTTCTTGTGCCAATTGTGATATTCCCCACAACCGTCGACTGGGTAATGACCATTTCCCCCACATTCAGGAGTTCGCTCTGCACCAAAATCTCGTAATTGTTCCAATATGCTATGACCATCTATCTCAGGAGGTGGACCATGAAACACTCGTACATCCGTCTTGAAATGTCGTTTAGACTTACGATATGGATGATTGGGCGGCAAAAAACACCTATGGCAATCAAACCATGAAGTCTTCCTACCGTGCTGCAATTGGAAAGCTGCAGTATTGTCTTGGCAATAAGGACATGCCAATCGTCCATGCGTTGACCATCCAGATAACATACCGTATGCCGGAAAATCGCTTATGGTCCACATAAGAACCGCACGCATGGTGAAATTCTGCTTCACTGAAACATCATAAGCCAGAACACCATGCTCCCATAACATCTGCAACTCACAAATCAATGGTTGGAGGAATATATCGAGCGACCGTCTTGGATGCTCTGGCCCGGGAACTAGAATTGAGAGAAACAGGAACTCGCGCCGCATGCACAAAGATGGAGGCAAATTGTAAGGTGTCACGATGACCGGCCACAATGAATATTTCCTTCCATGCTTGCCAAACGGGTTGAAACCATCAGTGGATAAGCCTATGTATACATTCCGTCGTTCACCGGCAAAATCTGGATACATTGATTGAAAGTGTTTCCACGCTTCCGCGTCAGAAGGATGCGTGATATCTCCATCTTGACTATGCTCTGCATGCCATCTCATAGCCGATGCTGTGCGGTTTGATTCGTACAGCCTCTTCAACCTCTCCGTTAAGGGTAAATACCACATCCGTTTGAATGGAATCTTCACCCTGCCACTTGTATCCTGAAAACGGGGTTTGCGGCAAAATTTACATTTATTTCGGTTCTCGTCTTCTCTCCAGTATATCATACAGTTGTCGATGCAGACATCTATAACCTGGTAGGGCAAACCAAGACCGGCAACAAGTTTTTGTATCTCGTAGTATGATCCAGGGGCCAGATTATCTTCTGGCAAAATATCTTTCACGAACTCGGCGACAGCATCCACACATTCTTCAGACAAATTGTAATCAGTCTTTATGTTCATCATCCTAGTAGCAGACGATAACGGTGAATAGCCATCCCTACAACCGCTGTATAGTGGTTGCTTTGATGCGTCTAACAACTCGAAAAACCTTCGAGATTCTAAATTAGGCTCTTCACCCCTATCACCCTCATACCCACCCGACTGCATATTATTCTCTCTATACGCATCATTAACCATCGCAACCGTACTTACCCCAACATCTACTTCCGTTGTAGGTTCCCCTACGACATCAGGAAAATAAGGTTGATTGCTACTAGTACTACCATATTCATAATTCCTTTCTTCATGTAAATACCAAACCTTATATCCCGGTCTAAAACCATATCTATATAAGTGATTCCAAACATTATGAACGGCAACACTAATTCTATTACAGCAATTAGAACAAGGACATTTAATATCCTGACCTTTTTTGCTGCGTCTACATTACTGGGTAAATTCATGAACTCCCATAATCCTTGAGCCCTCTTCCGTCATTGGCTCGTCCATCCATGCCCGAAAATATGAACTCATCTTTATAATTTTTTTGTTTGTCGAAATTTCGTTCTGATGGAATTGAATGAACCGTTCTGCAAACTTATGTATAATAGATTTCCGTCAAGCCACCGTCGGAATTCCGTCAATATGTCCGACATATGACCCCGCCACATCCCATCGGCCACCGCAGACGATATCTCAACCACTCAAACTTTGCCGACATCGTAAACCGTCGGAATACCGTCGGAATACCGTCCTAGTTTCCGACAGATATAAGCCGTCGGAAATAAGTCCGATCACTCAGACGTCGCCGACATCGGAAATTTTTACTTCCGTCCGATTTCCGTCGATGTGGCGTCGCCATTTTGCGACAGCCGTCAGGAAAAACCGACGGAATAGAGACGGATTTGGTTTTTCTCGAGAACCCGTCGGGATTCCGTAGGAGTTACCAGACGGAATTCCGACGGAAAAAAAATGTCCGTCGGAAATCTGCCTGTTTTCTTGTAGTGTAAGTAAGAAAAGACTTTTGGTCAGTTGCCACAAACAATAGACTTCTTAATACAACAAAGAACTAGTCTACACTCTTCCTCTCTAATAATTATTTCAACCAAAACAAATACAAAAACAATAGGTACAAATTGACATTTATGTTTACAAAGTTTTCAATTCCAAATTTTGCATGTTTTTAGTTATTTAGCCCCACTAGTTAAATTCTACTTAATTAAGTGAACTAATCTCAAAATGAATTAACGGCAAACAGAAAAAAGCCAAAGTGAGAAGCATGAGAAAATCGGATACAAATGACAAGTTCAAAACAAAGAAGGAACAAAGCAGTAGATCCTTGTCCAAAGTTAAATTGAGAATTTCTTTCAACACTCTCGAAAAATAAACTCATTACCTCCCCCCCCCCCCCCCCCCTTGCACACAATCAACAGTGACACATATATAAGGCTCCCCCCTCTCCCATTTATTGTACACCAATTTGTACAGAGTCTTGTGCATCATGTACTCCCTCATGTGAGTATCGTGAATCCCCAACTTGTGAGACCATTGTCATGCATTGTCTAAAAAACATACACTAAATAGAGCAACGACTTTTGGGTCAAACAATAGACTCCTTAACAAAACAAAGCACTAGTCTACACATTTCCTCTAATAATAATTTTCAACCAAAACAAAAACAAAATAATAGATATAAGTTGACATTTATGTAAGTTTTCAATTCCAAATTCTGCATTCTTTAGCACCACTAGTTTACCCAGTCTTATTGATTATTGGAACTCAAATTGAAAGGCATGTACCTAATAAAGATGCAATGATAATGGTAAAATCATGTGAATACATGAACTAAGTAGTCATAGGTACACACTAAACCTCAAAACTCTTACAAACCTCCAGAAATTATATTAGTCAGCCAATATAATAAGTTCTATTGTACTTGTTAAGAGCCTTAAATGTAATCTTAAGGCACTGAACCACATTATGCAACTAATTGCCTAGCAATTAAACATTTGAAGAGTATTTTAGGTTCTACTTAATTAACTGAACTAATCCAAAAGCCAAGATTCAACGAAACTGAGAAAATGCATAGAAACATATAGAATGCTTCATTCATCAGAATAATCAAACAGCTCATATCGCGATCTTGAATTAACAGCAAACAGAAAAAAGCCAAAGTTAGAAGCATGAGAAAATCAAATACAAATGACCAAGTTCAAAACAAAGAAGGAACAAAATCAAATCAAATTAAGTTGAGAACCAAAATCATTGCACTGAAAAATAAACAAGTTTTGCATTCAAAGAATTCCAAATTACCTCTTCATTGTCTTCCACCAAATAAGGCCTCTCAGTTTGAATACGGAAAGAACGACAAGTAGAATATCCACCGCCTGCAACTCTTCCACCCTAATAATTATTTTCAACAAAGTTTTAGCAAGAGAAAGACAAGTAGTACGAAGTAGAGAAAGACAAGACAAAAAAATTAACTTACCTCACTCTCGTGAACGCTAGTCACCTCATGTACAACAATTTGACACACAAAATTGTCATATCGCTTTCTCCACTGCTGAGCCACGAATTCATAGTAAACATTGCAAGATGTCCAATCTTTGTTTTTGTGTTTGCTTAGTTGCTTTCTCATAACTTTCTTAATCTTTGGCCACGATTTTTTGAACAAGTCCGAGTTCTCTAGTCCTAATTGCTTAAAACATATATCAGGACAATTATACGCACTTTCATTAAAGCAGTAACATGGCGTGTATGAAAAGACCATACGCAACTGAGATGCATACTTCTCGGACAGTTTAAGGTCACGCGTTTACTTGTTATAAGGCTCTTAAACAACCTATGAAAATATAATCAAATATTTAGTTAAAAACGGAACGATATATATGCAATTTATATGTATTTTAGTTAAAAACAAAACGATATATATGCAGTTTATATGTATTAAAAAATGAAACGAACTGTTTAAGGTCTTACGTCTTTTCCTTCCATGTCTTGAAGCTTCTTTCTGTAGTATTCCACTGAGTTTACATTCTTCGTGTCTTTATTCGGTTTACACAACGCCTCCATCCACCCCAAAATCAAGAGAAATTCGGATGGTAGAGAATATAGAGGTGATTATGCACATCTTTCTCTAAGGCATGAAAAATGCTCTAATGCAAATACGTACAAGAAAAAAGATAAAGAACAATAATTGTCAACGTACATCATTCATATATTATGAATCATATATTACGTTTTGTTTTCATTTAAAGACCACATAAGCTTGTGATTTTATCCTTTTTCTTCGCATTTTTCATCACTTTTTCCATTGATTGTTTCATATTTGCCAACATAGCAGCTCCACAAGCATATTTGTTGACGTTCTTCAATCCTAAAAGTGGTAGGTACATGGGAGAATAAGAGCTGCTGTTGTTTGGGAGAATCACGACTCCCAACAGAAACAAGAGATAAACCTTGAAATAAGGCTCTAACTCACTCACTACAAGAAAACAGCGAGAACCTGACGGATATATCTGTCGGAAATCTGTCGGAATTGGGCAATTCCGATAGATTTCCGACAGATATATCCGTCAGTTCTAGATTGTCGGAAATGGTAATTCTGTCGGAAATCTGTCATTAATTCCGACAGATTTCCGACAGAACTATTTCCGACAGAGTTCCGACAGGTCGCCGGAGTCCAGGGACCTGTCGGAACTCTGTCGGAAACAAGTCTCCGGCAATCTGTAGGAATGTTGTCGGAAAAACCGCTGTCGGAAATCTGTAGGAATTTCTTTCCGACAATATTCCGACGCATTCCGACAACTTCTAAACCGACGATTTTCCGACTGATGTCCGACAGACTTATATCCGACAGCGTTCCGACAGGTTTATTTCCGACAGCGTTCCGACAGTGTATTTCCGACAGATTTCCGACAGAATCGTAGAAATTATTAAAAAATAAAATAATTTTAATTATTATTCATTTAATTTTAAAATTTAAATTTTAAATTATATAAAATGAAAAAAAAAAATTTAATTTAAAATAAAAAGTTAAATTGTTTTACAAAACGTTTGATACAATTTTAAATCTAAGCGGTGGGCGGCGGCGGCGGCGGACGCGGAAGCAAACCCTGCGCCATCAACTGCTCCATCATCTTTTGCATCGCTTCCCGATCCTTCTTCGCCTGTTCCCGGTCCTCCGTAGCTGCATCTTGTATCTGCTGGACCGTCGACTTCAATTCTTCAATTTCGGCGTCCTTTTCCTTCATCTGGGCTCTCAGCTCGGATGACTCGCTGTTGTAACAAGAAGACGCCGATGACGCTGCATCGTCGGGAAGACCATAAATCCGCCCTTTGCTCTGCGGAGCAACCTGTGGAAGAAATTTCAGTTAATGAAAAAGAAAAATCAATTAATGAAGAAATTTTAAATTTTACATACCTTTAAGACGAATTGGTTGATGATCTCGTCCGGGGCTTGGGTGAGGGGAGGGGTTCCTTCCGTTGGTGGCTGAGACAGAATGTAGTCTTCTTCCATTCTTTGGACGGCCAACTGAACCTCTCGAGCTACCGGATCCTGGATGACACCATCCTTGTTGGTGTGTGATGCTACCAGAAGTTCAACGTAGTTGGGTTCCCGACCCAACTCCTTAGCCTACAGTTGTTAGATATTTATTTAATATAAATGTATAAAACTAAAAAAATTTTAATAAAAATCAAAGAATGGCATAAAAAACTTACCATATCTCTAGCCTTTGTCTTCTTGCTGGTAGCTCCGAGGTTGTGGGTGGATTTACCCTTGCCCTTGCGGTCGCTGTTCCGGTTGGTAGAGTGATATGAAGAGATCTCCTTGGTCTCCTGTAGTTGCCAATAGGCGATGAACCCCTCCCACAATGTCGGCTTCTCAACCATCTCCTTTGGGATCTGACCGTGTAGCCACTTATCCTTCCACTCGAACACCTTGTGCGAGTAGTGCCTTGCTGCGTATACGTCGAACTCCCTCCTGACCGTTGCGGTCAAGTGTGGGTCCCACTTAAATTCTTGCTGGAAAAAGAAAAATTAAATAAAAATAATAATACTTTAAATGAAAGTAAAAATTGTGAAAACAGATGACTTACCGCAAATGTGCGAAACCACAATTCTCGATCCTCCGGTGGCATTTTGGCGTACGTCGGATACGGACCGCGGAGCAAAGTAATTTCCATCTTGTTGAGGGACTTCGAAATCCCGCTGCGAGAATCATCAAACCTAAGAAAAAAACAATTACCAATTTAATTACATTAATCACAATTAAATTAAATTAGTAAAAAAAAAACAAAAATGTAACAAAAACTTACCATGTGTCTCTACCGATCTGGTCTGGATGGAGATTAGGTAACCGCCCTCGTCCAGGAAGACTCACGAAGTCCTCGACGCTAATCTGGGACGGTAGTGTGGCGGCTGGTGGCATCTCCGGCGTCTGTACAGGTGTAGACGACGGTGATCGTGCAGACGTCGTAGCCGCCTCAGGTCTACTCTGACGACGACGACGACCGCTGGTCCCGCCGCTAGATGCTCGGGCTCGGAAACCACTATAATCCCTATATTTTATATATAGATTTTAGGGATATAGATTTTAGGATATAGATTTTAAATTTTTAGGATTTAGATTATAGAATTGTTATTTTTAAATTATATAATTGCTATTTTTAAATTATAGAATTGCTATTTTTAAATTATATAATTTTTATTTTTAAATTATAGAATTGCTATTTTTAAATTATAGAATTGCTATTTATAAATTTTTAAATTATAGAATTGAGCTTTTTAAATTCTTAAAAATCAAATTTTTTAGTTTATAAAATTGTATAAATCCTTTAAAATGCTAACATTTTTTTATAAATCCTTAAAATGCAAACTATTTTTTATAAATCCTTAAAAGTCCTTAAATTTTTTTTATAATTTGTATAAATCATATTATAATTTGGATAAATCCTTAACATAATAATAAATAAAATTTTCTTAATTCACAAATTCAATTCCAAATTCACAATCTAACCAAAATTTTAATAAGTTTCCTAAATGAAATTATTTAACATAATATTAAATAAAATTTTCCTAATTCACAAACTAAAATCAAAATTCACAATTCCAAATTCACAATCTAACAATCAAATTCACAATTCCAAATTCCAAGTTCACAAATTCCTAAATCTTAAATCTAACCAAAATTTATATGAAAATTCGTCGGAAACTTACAAATGGGAAGGGATTTCAGACATTCCGGCGAAGAGGAGGCGGCCGGGAATCGTCGGCGGAGGTGGAGAGAATCGGTGGGGATCGTCGGCGGTGGAAGAACGGCGGAGGTGGGGAAGAACGGCGCGGAGAATCGGCTGTGGGGGAGAGAGAGAGAGGCGGCCGGGATCAGTCGGCGGTGGGGGAGAGAATCGGTGGGGAAGAATCGCCGGCGGAGGAGAGAATCGGTGGGGAAATTTTTAGGAATTAGGGATTGTGTTCGTCGGGGAAGAAAGAGATCTGTTTTAATCCCAGAATTTCCGACAGCTTTAAATCTGTCGGAATTCTGTCGGAACCCAAAAAATTTAAATGACCGCGTGTAATTGGACCGTCTTATTTCGCGGTATTTATTTTCATTTCGCGGGTAAAATTTGGTATTTCTGTCGGAAATCTGTCGGAAAACTGGAACAATTTCCGACAGAATTCCGACAGTTTTGTGGTTTTGAGCTTTTTAACGATCCGTTTTCGTATGTACAAGGTCATAATATGATTGGATCCTGATTTGCAAGATAAAATACTTGGTAATGGTCATTGTTACTTTCAAATTCTAAACAGTTAGTATCCTCGTGTATTTCCCGTAAACATCAATTGTTTAGTAAATGTAACATCATGTTCTATATTTTACATTTGTTGTTAGAATTGTATGCCGGGAATGTGTCTTATTGAAGTTTTAAAATTTTACCTTAAAACCCCAAATCTGTGGGAAATCAGTCGGAAATATATATATTTCCGACTGATTTCCGACAGAAATAATAATTTTTATGAAAAAAAAATATTATTATTATGTCTGTCGGAAATCAGTCGGAAATATATATATATTTCCGACTGATTTCCGACAGATTTGGGGTTTTAAGCTTGTTAACGATCCGTTCTCGTTCATACCAATTAATACCATGATATGATCATGATTCCGAAGATAAAATACTTGATAATGATCATTGTTACTTTGAAATTCTAAACAGTTGGTTTTTTAGTATTTCCCGTAAACATCTATCGTTTTATATAAGTTACTATAGGAAACGGTTTTGGTTGAAACATGACAAAATCGCAATTCATGTTCTGTATAACATCGACAAGGTTACTTACTCTCTTATCTTTTACTTTTGTTGTTAGAATGGAAAGCCGAGAATGTGTCTTTTCGAAATTCAGAAATTTGAGCTTGAAACCCCAAATCTGTCGGAAATCTGTAGGAAATATATATATATTTCCTACAGATTTCCGACAGATTTGGGGAAACACGTGTCGTAATTTAAGGTTGGCCTGATATAAAGGATCTGTCGGAAATCTGTAGGAAATATATATATATTTCCTACAGATTTCCGACAGAAGCTGCAAAATATCAAAAAAAACCAGAAGAGACAGTGTCGATCGACACCCCCATACCTTCGATCGACTTGGGTATCAAAAAAAACCAGAAGAGACAGTGTCGATCGACACCCCCATACCGTCGATCGACATGGGTCTATATATCCATGGCTGTCGGAAATCTGTAGGAAATATATATATATTTCCTACAGATTTCCGACAGAAAAACAGATTTAAAAAAAAAAAAATTAGAAAACATTGCATACGAAACCTTTTTATAATACAAACATATAATGCAACTAATCTTCTGGGCTCTCAGGTCCTTCCGAAGGAATTGTGTCTTCGTCTTCATCAAATTCTCCAACTTCTTCTTCTGATTCTGAGTGTACTATGTTATCACCAAATTCTGTAAAATCAACAAAAAGGTCCACCGCGGAAGAAATTTGAACTGGATCCATCGGAGTAATACTAGTTGGTTGCATAGCATCGTGCTAAGGAACTCCATAAACTCGCCCTCTTGGATTAATTGGAGTCACTGTAATCCAAGGATCTCTTCGATGTGTTACCCTGGGGTAAGAAATATAGCATACCTGAAACAAACATATTTATAGTTTAGGCAATTACAATATCATCATTTATCAATAACGCACGTATTAGAAAATTTTAAAATCAAACCTGGTCTGCCTGTGATGCTAGGATGAATGGGTCATACTTTTGCAGTCTCTTAGAAGAATTTACTGAAGTGACGCCAAATTGGCTCACCTGAACACCTTCTGGATAATTTGGATCAAACCACTCACACAAGAAAACAATGCACCTCATGGCCAACATTCCTGGATATTTTACTTGCAATATTTCTTTGAGAATCCCGTAGTAGACTAGATCACCACATGTAGCTGAAATACCGTAATCTGCTGTTGGCCTCGACCTTTCTTCATGAATCCTAAATGCAAATCCCCTAGTGCAATACTGCTCGTATGAAGTTGCTTCGAAGCTTGGGCCAGCAACTATCTCTTGCAACCATGTTGGAAACTTTTCTCCATTTTTCATTCCTTCAGAAACCTGATATAATAATTTAGACAAACTAAGTATTAAGTAATGCACTAATTTTAAGATATATAAGCGTTTTTTAAAAACTTACGTAATATTGCAGCCAATTTGCAAACTCGTTTTCCTTAGATTGTCCAAGTTCGTCTTCTGTCATATTCGGATAATAGCGACGTATTGAGTCAATGTAAATCCTGAAAGCAAACAACAATATATAACATATGAAACCTATATATTACTTAGGTATTAAAAAAAAAGTATTTAAATAAGTTATGTTTTTACCTTTCGTACTCTGCCATCTCCTCACAATTCGTTAGGATATACATATGTAAGTGACTCCACTCATCTTCTGATAGGAAGCGTTTCTTCCCTCTCCCAGTCACTCGGCCAACTTGCGAAAACAACTCAGGGACCAGAGCGTCATACATGACTCTCTCACCTCTATCATCATAACGAGCAGGACGTCTACTCTTCGTACGAACTTGCCGTGGCAAGTAAGATTGCGCAAACTGTGATGCTTCTTCATTGATACTCTGTGCGACAACAGAACCTTCAACTCGAGCCAAATTTTTGACCTTCTTCTTTAGATGGAACATGTACCGCTCGAAAGGATACATCCAACGAAATTGAACGGGACCACCTAGTTCGGCTTCGCGGGGGAGGTGTAGGGGAAGATGTTCCATAACATCAAAAAAAGACGGCGGAAAGATCTTTTCAAGATTGCAAAGGATCACTGGTATATTGGCATCTAAATTGCGGATCCCCTCAACTGTAAGTGTCCTCGTGCATAAATCTCTAAAGAAAGCACCAACAGCTGCAATAGCTTCGTGGACTGATTGAGGAAGGAGATGGGTAAAAGCAAATGGAAGAAGCCTCTGCATCACTACATGACAATCATGACTCTTCATTCCCATAAACTTTAGGTATCGCGAGTCTACGCAGTTACCCAGATTAGCTGCATATCCATCAGTGAATTTAACTTCGTCTTTAATCCACCGGAAAAATTCTCTTATCTTTTCTATTTGCAATCGGTACGGAGGAAAAGGATATGTACCATCGGGAAGACGTTCAAGATAATCACGGTTGCAAATCATTGAAACATCCATCCTAGACTTCACATTGTCTTTTGTCTTTCCCGGGACGTTTAACACCGTATGCATGATGTTGTCAAAGAAGTTCTTTTCAACATGCATCACATCGAGGTTGTGCCTTAATAAATGATCCTTCCAATACGGCAAATCCCAAAATATACTCTTCTTGTGCCAGTTATGAGCTTCCCCTACACCACAAAGAGGTTCATGCCCATTACCCCCACAATCAGGAGTCCTCTCAGCACCAAAATCTCTCAACTGCTCCAATATAGTAGGACCGTCTATCTCATCAATTGGAGCATCAACCACTCGTTTATTTTTCGTAAATAATCTTTTAGACCGACGATAGGGGTGGCGTTCCAGTAGAAACCTTCTATGGCAATCAAACCAACATGGCTTTCTTCCATTCCTCAATTGGAAAGCGTCAGTGTCGTCATGGCAAATAGGGCACGATAATCTTCCATGAGTAGTCCATCCAGATAGCATACCGTATGCTGGGAAATCGCTAATAGTCCACATAAGGACCGCACGCATATGGAAATTCTCCCGCCGTGAAACATCAAACGCTTCGACACCATGACTCCATAGCATTTGTAACTCATAAATCAATGGCTGGAGGAATACATCAAGTGATCTCTTCGGATGCTCAGGTCCGGGAATTAGAAGGGAGAGGAATAAAAACTCTCGACGCATGCACACAC
Source organism: Draba incana (assembly GCA_963576765.1). Classification (NCBI taxonomy): domain Eukaryota; kingdom Viridiplantae; phylum Streptophyta; class Magnoliopsida; order Brassicales; family Brassicaceae; genus Draba; species Draba incana. Next base: position 25,780,757 of record OY755209.1, read on the forward strand.
CAGGGGGCAAATTGTACGGTGTTAGGATTACGGGCCACAAAGAATACTGCCTTCCATTCTTCCCAAATGGGTTGAAACCATCCGTACTTAACCCGAGGTACACATTTCTTGGCTCGTATGCAAAATCCGGATTCAACATTTGAAAATGTTTCCACGCTTTTGCATCTGAAGGATGTGTAATCTCTCCATCTTGACGATGCTCTGCATGCCATCTCATTTCTTCTGCCGTTCGCGCAGATTGATATAACCTCTTTAACCTTGCTGTCAATGGTAAGTACCATATACGTTTATATGGAATCGGAACTCTGCCACCAGTATCCTCATACCGTGGTTTACGACAAAATTTACATCTTCTCCGGTCTTCGTCTTCTCTCCAATATATCATACAGTTGTCGATGCATACATCTATCACCTGATACGGCATACCAAGACCAGCTACAAGTTTCTGTACCTCGTAGTACGATGCAGGTGCCTGATTATCTTCAGACAAAATATCCCTCACAAAATCTGCTATCGCATCAACACACTCTTCCGCCAAATTGAAGTCCGTCTTAAGGGTCATCAGTCTACTAGCAGTTGATAAAGGTGAATGTCCGTCTCTACACCCATGATATAATGGCTGCTTCCCTGCGTCTAACATTTCCAAAAATCTTCTAGCTTCTTCTTTTGGTTCTTCTTCTCTATCCTCCCCTATTACGATCGATGGCAAATTCTCTCTAAACGCATCATGAACCATCTCAGCGGTACCTGCACCAAAATCTACTTCCGTTCTATGTTCGCCTAAGCTATCCGTTCTATGTTCGCCTAAGCTATCCGTTCTATATTCGCCTAAGCTATCCGCAACATATGGTGCACTACTACTACTAGCACCATCATAATTAGTTTCTCCATGATAAAACCAAATTTTGTATCCCGGCATAAAACCATCCCTATACAAGTGATGCCAAACTTGTTCTACCTTAACATTACGCGAATTGCAACAATTTAAACATGGACATTTTATTACCTTTCGATTCCCGACAACCGCCATGAACTCGCAAATACCCCGTGCATAATTTGGATTTAATGCTTTCGACTCCGGATCATACATCTCTTCATCCATCCACGATCTATAATATCTAGAAGATGGCATCTCACTCTCTTAACGATTTTTCCTAACAAGGTTGGAAGTTGTTGATGTTGTGAGTGAATGAAGATGTGTGGAATCATATATATAAAAACGCTGTCTGTCGGAAATCTGTAGGAAAGACAACGGATATAATAACGGCTATTTAACGGCTATTTTTTTCCGACAGATTTCCGACAGATTTTGAGTGTCTGTAGGAAATCTGTCGGAAATTATTAACGGTAACTTATTTCCGACAGATTTCCGACAAAAACACCGGCATCTCCCCCGGCGTCGGCGCCGCTCTTTACACCGTCCGCAATTCCGACAGATTTCCGACGGTGTTGTTGGCAGTCGGAAATAATTCCGACAGATTTCCTACAGAATTGCAAAATTTCAGTTCCGTCGGTAATCTGTCGGGTTACAGTCGGAAAATTTCCGACAGACTATAGTCTGTCGGAAATTCTGTCGGATTTGCGGCTGTTTTCTTGTAGTGACTATCCTCTCGTAGCTCTTCTATTACCATCTCAAACTCAGACTTCAATCTTGAGAGCTCAATACCAGAGTTCGTCATTAATGACTCAGCCTTATCTTCATTTATTTTAAAATTCTGCATGATTGTATCCTTGACGTTTTCACTCTCAAATCCTGAGACCTGTATTCAAATTGGGCATTAGAAATCCAATAAGTAAAACCAAAGACATGTTGAAGTAAAATAAAAGATAAATACCTTTTCTTCGTCAATTGGAAGACCGGTAATATATAAAACGTCTTGGAGACCAAAATCAAGAAAGATATGCTTCTTCTGTCGATTCCCAATGATGAAATAATCTTCTTTCTCATCATACATCCCAACAAAGGCAGTAAGAAGATTACTATATTGCCTATATAGACCATCTTTGAATTTCAAAACTCATCGAAAACATGTGGATTCCACAAGCGTAGACACCCTTGGGACCTCAATTGCGTGCCACAATTGCTGGTGTACAAGAAATGGGAGGGGGGGAGCCTCAAGTGCTTGCCACAGTTGATCCCAGTGAGGTAATTTTGAATTCTTTGAATGCAAAACTGGTTTATTTTTCAGTGCAATGAGTTTGGTTCTCAACTTAATTTGATCTGATTTTTTCCAGTGTTGAAAGAAATTCTCAATTTAACTTTGGACAAGGATCAAGTGCATTTGTTCCTTGTTTGTTTTGTACTTAGTCATTTGTATCCGATTTTCTCATGCTTCTCACTTTGGATTTTTTTTTCCTGTTTGCTGTTGATTCATTTTGAGATTAGTTCACTTAATTAAGTAGAACCTAACTAATGGGGCTAAAGAACTGAAAACATGCAAAATTCCAATTTGGAATTGAAAACTTGTAAACATAAATGTCAACTTGTTTTTGTTTTTGTTTTGGTTGAAAATAATTATTAGAGAGGAAGAGTGTAGACTAATGCTTTGTTGCATTGAGTCTATTGTTTGTGGCAACTCACCCAAAGTCTTTTCTGTACTTAGTGTTTGATTTTTTTAGACAATGCATGTCAATGGTTTCACAGGTCGGGGATTCACAATACTCACCTAAGGGACAACATGATGCACAATGCAAGACTCCGTACAAGCTGGTGTACAAATGGTGTACAAGTGCGTGCCACAACCCAATCTAAGAAGGAATCATCAGATCATAGAGATTCTATGTGTGAGAGCTGGCATAGGGATAATGCCACAAATGCACAGAGGAGTGGAAAGGAGCAACCATCTGCAGATTATTCATCTGAGAGCAACTGTGAGGAGGATATAACTCTCAATGATGACAATGACAATGACAATGGTAACTTACCATCTTAACATATGCATACTAACCATTGTAAAATTATGATATGCCATCTTTTAATAAACAGAGGACTACAAAACTATGGAGCCGGATGTACCACTGGTGACTAACCCCAAGCTGATCACCCTCCCACAAGGCCCGACGACAAATACTTTCAGAGAAATTGAATGCCATGTCCAGGGTATACTGTGGAAAAGCAAAACCAACACTTGGTCAATCTCATTATGCGTCTTCTTCAAAATCCCTAAAACAACACAGAGGAACCATTAAAAAAGGAGCTTGGTTCAAAGAACTATCTCCACGAAAAAAAAAAAAAAAAAAAAAAAAAAAAAAAAAAGACATGTAAAATCTGAAACTAAACCTACAAAAATTGATAATAAACACACAACAAGGAAGCTGGTTCCACAGAGAAACAGAGAAACGTTTCAACTTTTATCTAATAATTATACGAAAAGTCTCAATTAATCGCTCAAAATTCGTCAGAAACTGTAAAGAGAAAGACTTTAGATATCGTTTAACATGCAGATTTCAACAATAATGAAAAGAGAGAAAGAAGATTTGAGATTTTGGGGACAAACCTGCGAAGAGTCAAGAAAATTAGGGATACGCTAAGAACGTACCATGGCGTTTTGTTTTCCCTCCGTTTTCGATTCATGCAGAGATTCGCCGAGATTTTTGGACCAACTCGTGAGGAGATAGAGAGACCACCATGTTATTTTGATTTTGATTTTGATTTCGATTCAGCAAGACCAGCAAATCGATTTCGATTCATCAAGAACAAATCTCCGACGAAATCGCATGAACAGCGAGAGAGAAGAGAGAAAGAATCGGGAGTAGGAGGTTTTGTCCTCAGTATAATTTTATTTTTTTTTCTAAAAAGCCAACCAATCAGAAGCGAGCACGTCTGAGGTTCTAATGAGTTCTAAAAGTTGTGAAATCAGAACCAATTCTGGGCTTATTTTCCATTTATTTGTTGGCCTTTATTGGTTTAGAAACTTAGTTTATAGCCTCCAGTGGAGGTGCTCTTAGACTACTCTTCTCATGAAATAATTAGTTGGGTTTTTTCATATCACTTTGTGGTATTGGAGTCAATCTTCTTCTTGCACAAACAAGTTATGTCTTTGTTTTGGTTAATGTTACATGTACAGGTTTTGAGTGCTTCCACAAGCAATGGCGTGCCCAGACTTGTAGAGGCCCGAGGCGAACTAAAAAACGGTTTTTTCAATAATATTTTGACAGTAATTTTAAATCATAAAATTAATTAATTGAAAAACAATGATAAATAAAGTCTAAAACCAATAAGAAAAATCTAAAATGCTAACAAAAAACGAAATATGGCAAAAATAAATTCTTTTTCTATAAACTCTTTGATCAAACTGATCATAAACAAATTGTCGAACCATCTATTTTTCTATATATATGATAGCCAAGTTATTCAATCTTTCTTATAAAATGGGTTTAATCATTTAGCAAAATCAAAAGAGACATGAGCAGTTGTTGTTTATCATAAAGAGACATGAGTATAATAAAATCAAAATCGATAGAAAAATTAGAAACAAAATCAATAAAAAAATTAGAAACAAAATCACACCACTAACATAATATAACTAATAGGAGGAATTTATTTGAAATACAAAATACAAAAAGAATTGGAAAAAAAAAACATGTGAAATCAAAATCTGACGAAGACTAACACGTAAAAGAAGAATATAGATCTTAGAGTTTTAATAAATAAACAATAATACTCGGAAAAACAGAAATAATAACACTGAAAGAAAATTTTATAAGAAATATATGGAGTTTCAAACTCAGGTGGGGATATTATGGTAGACTAATCAAATTTTGTATAATCACTATACTATAACTAATATTTTGAAATCCGGGGCCCTATTTCTAAATTATTTGGGGGTTCTAGGCGAATGTCTTTTTCTTAAGCCTATAGGCACAGCTCTGTCCACAAGGTTATGCTTTTTTTTAATTAGCAATGTATTGTTCCTATCCAGTTAAAACTATCATCATGGTACTGTGTATATGTCATTATGATGTTTATAGCTCCGGTAGATTTGATAAAATGCGCTAGATACTACGAGCTAGGAATTAAGTTATTGTTTACTGCTCCGAATTAGCTTAATAATTTTTCTATTTCTTTGGGCATGATCTCAATACAAAAATGTCTCTATGATTGGTATGGTACTCTTTCAGAATTTCCATTTCAGAGAACTCTTTGTATACACTATTTGGATATTTCTTCGTTACAAGCTTACAACCAATCTCTTTATTTTAGTAAAATCATTTGTTACCATATTATCTTATTATATAAAGAAGATTCGCAAAATTATAACTCACGAGATCGCAACACGTGTTAAGTAGTCGATAAATTCCAACACATGTTAATTAATTCAAAATGTAAGTTTTTCAATATCATAATTGTTAATTATTCAAAAAGGAAGAAGTTAAAATGGAAAAAAAAAACAAGCATAAAGTAATTTTACAATTTGCACAAAACCTCTATACAAATAGTTATATAAGAGATTTAGTTGAAATGATTTTAATAAATAAAAATTTAACATAAAACAAAAATTTTAAAAAGGAAAATAGCAAACTATATAATTTAATATAGAAACGACCATGTTTTTATTGTTATATATAGACAGATGTTTAACATATGTATATCTTAGGAGAACACAAAAATAACTAACCATGGATAAAACGAGAACTAGATCAAGGCAAAGAAATATAAAGATAAAGAAAATTTGGTTAGTGGTATGTTTTTACATGTTTAAAGTTAACGAAATAGCATCAAAGAAGGATTATCAAAACATGTCAGAATGATTTAGTTATTATATCAAATAGTTTAATGATTTAAATCGTACTTACATATATCAAGCATATATTCTTTATTAATTTTTAAATTCTTCAAATAATATGAGATATGAGACTATACCTTTGCAAATTACATATGAACATATAATTTAATCACTACATTATCTAAGTTAGAGTTTGAATTAAAAATTTAGGGTTTTAATTAATAAAATAATATGTTTATCCCCAAAACATTATTTAAATATAACTATTTACTAATAATCAAATAATCCTTGCATCGCGAGGTTCTTAATCTAGTTATTATTAATATAAAGAGTTGATCTATGTAATGAAAATCAAAATATCCTCATTTATAAACATAACATTAAATTTAAATTGCACAATGGCTCTCTCCAACCTTTGGACACGTCAGCAGAAGGAGAGAGGCCACGTGTACTCTTTTTTTTTTCCTCTAACAAAACTTGCACAAAAATTTGCACGCTCCTTCATGGTTTCGCGCTTCACCTACTTCTATAGCGTTTCAGAGCATTTTTAATCAACGCCTTCTGATGCTTCCCTGTTTTTACATATCATTTAAATTGCAACTCCTCAAATTTCATATCAGTTTCACATGTGCTCTCTTCTTTTGAATTTAGAAAAGAAAATTAAAACTCAACGAAAGTTATCACGAATCCTCTTTCACCGTCGAAGTTCCTTTCTTACAATGAATCATGTGATATCGCCATGACATGTATCTAGAGATGCTAGAACGGACGGTGTTCATATCTCCGTCATGTTTGAGGAAGAGTACATCATCGATTATCCTTCTATGATTCCTCTACTTGGATTTCGATTTTGGGTTATAAATCACATGTTTTTCTCTCTTTGATGGGTTTTGTGAACTAAAATCACGAATATTATATTTTTAACAGAATTATTTGACGAATGGTGCACAGTTATTGACAGTCTCCTATCTTCTATATGGATCTTTAAGCAACACTTTTTGTATCATCTTATTTCTTTTCGATTTGACCCGGTATAATTCTGAATTTTCAAGCTGAATATGGAATTGTGTTTGCCAATGATCTATTTCCCATGGCCCGCCGTTGTTGCTCTCGGTGGTCAGCTCTCATACGGTTCACGGTTTAGAGGGAGTACCAACAATCGAACTTTTTATTTAAGGCATTTGATTTGTTTAGCTTCAACCATATGAAACATGAGTTAATTGGAAGAAACTTTTGGGTGTTGCAGGATTAAAAGGCAGAGTTTTCTCTTGTGCAGGTACTTATGTTTAGATGGTTCTCTCAAGCAAGTTCTCTCTATCTAGTTCATATCATGAGATCATTAAAGTTCTATACACGGAATGATTTCTTGTTAAATTATTGGTTATTATGGTCGCGGTATGATTTTGTTCTAGACACAATATATAGTATTATGGTTCACCAGCTTTCGAACCATTAAAGCAAATACCACATGTTGCTTGAACCCAAAGGACCTTAGAACTTGGACTGAAGAGGGTGATAGTGATGAACATAAGAATCTTTATAGAAAATGCAACAAATGAAAGATATAAACCTAACACGGTACGATCTCTATATATACTTGTAGCTCATGCTTTGGCATGTGTGATTTTCATTTGATAGTGGCTACATATTTAACTTCTTAAGTATATATATCTTGACAGTTGTTTAGTTAGAATATTGAGATAATGATGCAAGTTGCTGAAGGAGTGGTTTCTCTTGTACGAATGATATGTTGTTGATGAGATTCTTTCATGTCCACGGACGTGAGCTAAATCTCCTAATAATGATGTTATCTCTAAGCTTCATCGATTTCTCCATTTGTAGTTTCTATCTCTCTTAGACCGTCGTCTCCATCATAGCCTAGAGCTTTGCCCATCTTCGAAACTCCTGGAATCGACGGGTTATTGTTAGAGAGCCTATACATATTTGTTCACCCATTAAAGATGTGTATATATATAGTTGCGTTCCTAATTATGCATCTAAATATGCAACTAAATTTGAAATGTCTTGGGAAGACAAAAATTGTTAGCTAAAATATCATCTAACTTAACAAAAAAAAGAAGATCATCTACTTTTGATGTTCTTCCAATTATATTGTGTAGCATATGTGATGCATAATGAAGCAGCATAAAAGCAACTTTGCCTCATGGAAACATGGAAACATTCATATACAAAAATAAGGCCACTCCATTCTATTTCTACATAACAGAAAAAACGCATCCCCATTTTGCATTCTTTACTTGAAAAATATATTTACCATGAGTTTTGAGAAAAAAATTATGTTCTATATTTATGAGTTTTAAAGAAAATATGAAATAAAACCTGCGCGTATGTGCAGGTACTCACCTAGTTATAATTAATTTGATGTTTACTTGCTCACCATTACACAAGCGTGATTAACGTTTTTGACGGACCTTGTATATATGCTTAAATTAACCCTAGAGATACTCTCTCAAATTAAAAGATCAATGTAGTATTTAGGGATCGAATCCACAGGGAATCAGAGAACACAATAGATTAATATGCTCGAATTAAGCTAAGCAAAATAATATGAATGCAAAAACAAGTAACAAGAAAGCAGAATGATCGGATGTAAATCAATTAAAATAAAAGCTAGGCACAGGAAAATCTCAGGTGAATCCGAATGGCAGATATAAATAAGAGATAAGAATTATAAAACACAGTTCATGAACTTGAAACACAAATATAAAACTAATCAACTTTCGCTGCAGAGATTATCTATGTCTAAATCCTAGAAAACCAATTTTCATTGCGAATCCTATCAATCAAAACAAACATTAATATCAGTTTCAATTGTTCACAAAACCCTCAACCAAATTTCTTTGTGAAAAGTAGTTCAAGCAATAAATAACACTGTCGTGTTTATCAATTAACCTAAGATCAGATTCTAGGTAGCTAAGCTAGAATAAACAATAAACACAAGTCAAGATGAAAAATTTCTAAGGATTTTATCCTAACAATTAAATTCAATCTAGCAATTCATCAAACACCTTGAATAACCCTAAACCTAACAAGAGAATTACTCAGACATGACGAATAAACCAAACATCGTATTAATTATAGATATCTCTTAAAATTTGATAAAATAAAGCGTGATCATAAACAGTGGTTGCGAATACATATCTATAGGGTCTCAAACCCGTCATAAACATAATTGTAAACATCTGAAACTTTTCGGCAAAAACATAAATCTTCGAATTTGTAAACTTTGGCTTCTAACGAACGGCTCTGGTGTCGATCGACACCAAGTATGAAAATTGATTATGGTTTGAACATATCGACTCTTCCTTCCGCAATGCTCCAAAATATCCAGTAAACATTAATTATGTTCCAAACGTCTAAGTACCTGCAAAGATTCTAAAACATACGCAAAACACTAGAAAGACTCTAATAATTCATGGTTCAAAGCGGGTAAAAACCATGATATATCATAGAAACACACTTTAAATCAACTTAATATCACGACAAAAATATAATCAACATGTTATATAATTTCATCGACAAAATCTTCAATAAACCCTTTATTTCAGCGTTCCATATCCATTTAAATTTCCCAAATTACCCTACTCTTCATCTTTTTCACTTTCTTTTCCCTTGTCAAATTTCGAACGCGGTACTTTAGCAAAATCACTCAAAATAATCAGCAATTTAATCAACCAATCAAAACAGTTCATTATGCCATATCATTAAAAACTCTACAGATTCATCGAGCAATCAACAAAACAAAAGCCCACATAAAAACAAACGCCCATATCTCCTATCAAGTGCCGTCTTAGTCGCCAAGTTTTTTCTTCGAAGACTAGAAAACTCTGAAACCGTTACCATTCATTGTCGAACCCTCTTCCAAAACCTCATCAATTCAATCACCGTTACCGCTTCACCACTTCCTATCTTTATTGTGCTCTCAGTCAATGCAATTTAACGGCCACTAGCCAATCCTCCATGGACCTTTCACTCCATAGCTTATATAACCAAACCTTAAACACGAACCTCTTCCAAGATTCACCCACAACGATCAGAATCTAAAAAATGGCATCCAAAGTTCTGGTGGAATCTCTCTCACTCCAGTTCTGTATAATCTATATGGGTATTGCTTCCGCTGATGTAAAGAAGCTTAGGGATATTGGTCTTTGTACTGTTGAAGGTGTTGCTTATACTCCGCGGAAGGATCTCTTGCAGATTAAAGGAATTAGTGATCATAAGGATGACAAGATCGTAGAAGCTGGTATGTCACATGAAACAATTATGTTAAATACGCAAACACCTCTTTGATTCTTTTTAGAGTTTATGCATTTTCTTATTTGTGTTTTCCTCTGTGACAGCTTCAAAGTTGGTTCCTTTGAATGATTTCTTCTTACATTTTTTCCATAACTGAGAAAGATGTTTATGTTTGAATAATTAGCTTCCAATGGATCAAGGAGGTGGAGAGGGAAAGGCCATGTACATTGATGCCGAGGGTACATTCATGCCACAAAGAATCTTACAGATAGCTGACAGGTTTCTTATCTTTGTAACACATTTGAGATCACAACTTGGTTCTTAAGACAATTTAAACTTAAAAAACTCAATAAAAATGATGCAGGTTTGGACTAAATGGAGCTGATGTATTGGAAACATTGCATATGCTATCATCAGTCAAGGCTTTTGCTTAAAGCAGCATCAATGATGATTGAAACAAGGTGTACTGAGTTTCGTTCCATCTTCAGTTCCATTAAGTCTGTCACGAGAGTGGCTAAATATGAATGTTTTGATGACAATATTGTCACAGGTTTCCTCTCATCATTGTCGATAGTGCTACCGCCCTCTACAGAATCACACACTGGGGTAAGAAAAAATTCTATTTTATATCTTCTTACAATATTGGAGCTGCCAAGGCGTCCTGTCGTCTGGTGGTTTCTTATTCTTTTCATCGGAGTTGACCATGTGCCTCTTTTAGGTTGATATTAGCTATCTATATGGAGAATGGAATCCATAATCTGAAAAATCTACATACCTTTATGTAATGATTCTCTCTTCAGTCCAAAATCTTGGGTTGCACCCTGCTTCAGCACAAGGACGGGTCGAGACAAGGTATATGTAACCTTGCTATACTCTATCTAGTGAGCTTTGTATTACATTTTTGTGTTGAGAATTGCAATGTGATTTGAGTTAATAACCCATTTAACTCTAGCTTCTCTTTTTGCTCGATTCCCTACTCCTCTCAGAAATACATTCAGGGATCGGTTCTCAGTAGAACTCCAAAAGTAATGTACACCATGCTGCACAAGGAGTAAGTAGCTCTCTTATTACATTTGTCCTTAAGACTTAATGCTAAAGAAGTCTCCCTTTTGTTTCCTCGGCTAGAGCAAATTTAATTAAGTTGCAATTGTTGTGTGATACATGTATCTTAGAGTGAAAGGATCAATCATTGATGAAGGGATTCAAGTTCCTGTTTACTAGTTCTCCATGAAAGAGTTGAGACAAAACATGGTTGAGATTCTTATGTCTTCGGGGTAAGACATTGGCAGCGGAATTGGTCAGGAACCGAAGCTTAAGCAGAGGACGCTTAATGGGAGTCGTTGGAGATGGATTTGGCCTTCAATCCAAATGTTCAATCTTCATTTCTTTCTTATCTTGAGGCGTCTTCATGTCTCATAAAGCTACGATTTTTAACTTCACAATTCATTCAATAATTGACTACTTTGCTTATCGTCACAAGAGATTTCGTTTCAGATTTTAGGACGGTTTAAAACAAATTGTAGCATATTTTGCACCGTCTCACCACTTTCCTGTGTGATCTTCTTACTTCGATTCTAGGGATCACAATCACCATTGTGTTTGTAGAGAAAGCAGCGCTCTCGCTTATAATCATCAAATTCTATTTTTTGTTTCAAAACAATCCAAATAAAAACTGTTTATTTGGTTGGACCTTTCACGAAGATTCTCTATCTTCATTTCGTAATCAATTTGATCACTCACACTCTCCCATTTGAGTCAGTTGATTTAAAAAAATGTTTTGAAAACTGGACCGGACACCGACTCGGTATTCTCACTGGATGGCTCGTCGGACCGGTCCAACCGGTTAGACTGGGGTTTTGATATATATATATATATATATATATATATATATATATATATATATATATATATATATATATAATATAAATGAAATAAAGAATAGACCATATAATAAAAATTGGAAAATACGACAAGCACATTTAAAAATCTTAGTTTCCAACCAAAGTAATTATCATGAAAAAAAAAAAAATATATATATATATATATAGATAAATAACAAGTTTTTGTAGTGACGATGAAACTTTTCTTATCCAATGGTGTCATCTTATTGACTTCCTGCTATTTCTTATTGATCAATGATCATCTATAACAAAAGTACATAATAAGCATCAGAAGAAATATCTTACAGTCTAAGCAATAGTCTAATGGAAATGAATCTCGTAAATAAAATACATTTAAATACCGAAGTTTCAGATGTTGAGTCATCTCCATCTCCACCTTATACCTCTTTGTGATGTTGAAGTTCTATGGAAAAAGTTGGAGTTGTAAACACAAGTTTTAATGATTTTCATTTAATGATAGCAAGAAAACCTTAAATCTTAATAAATTTTTGTGAAATAGGTTTTGACTGTGACCCAAGTCACCGGTTTTGGCGAGTTTTATCCGGTTTTACTGGTTTGATTGAAATCTGGGTTTTAACCCTACCCGGACTGTGGAGCCCCTTGTCCCAATGGTCAAGGGTTTAAATGCTTCTACACCAGGTATGAGGTTCGAACCCCAAATAATACAATTTAATGCAGATTAATGGAGAAAACGCTTCTCAGAGGTTTTAGAGTGCAGAGAGACCATGTCCATCATTGGAGATGTCGTTCATGCTAAGACGATCGTCGGGGGGAAAGTATGTCCATCATGGAAGATGTCGTAATGCATAACCGTTCGTCGAGGAGAGCTTGTCCATCATGGGGATGTCGCGTATGGAGAGTTTGCATTAGAGGAGATGTCGTACATGGAGAGCTGCATCATGCATGTGAATATGGAAGGTACTCACCTTAATCGCATAGATAATAGATAAATGAATATCATCATAATAGAACTAGATCAAATTAGTCTAGTGATGATTGTAGTATATATAATAACTAGGTTTTTACCCGCGCGTCGGCGCGGGTATTACGATTTAAATAAATTTTTATGAATTATATTTTTGTGTATTCTATAGAAATTAATAATTTGGGTAGTACATGTAGACAATTTATAGATATATTTACATGCGTTCGATGCGAGCATTGCGATTCACAATTTATATCATAACTCTTATAAATTTTCGTTTTTTTGTTTGTTTTTACACAAATAAATATTTTTGGGTTGTATTACATAATACCTTTTACATTTTTATCAAATAAAATGGAACTAAAATTGTGGATACTACATTCTAACATGTATAGAAAATTTTATTCTATAAATTTATTTTTAATTTATTAGATATATTAAGGGGCACAACTCTTATATGGGAGTCTAAAACCCTCACAAAGAAGCCTAAAGCCTCACAAATGTACGTAAAATATTGAATAATTTAAAAGGATTGATTTGACTAAACTTGCCAACTTAAAGGGGTACTAATCCCTCATAGACGAACATAAATTACTGAATGATTAAAAACACTTGATTTGATTAAAGTTGTGGATTTGGAGGGATAATAAACCTTAAAATGGGAGCCTAAACCCTCACAAACAAACATAAAATATTACATGATTTTAAACACTTGAATTGATCACAAAAAAATATGGATTTAAAGGGCGTATTGAACCCTAGTAGGGGAGCCTAAACCCTCATAGGCGAACCTAAAATATTAAATGATTTAAAACACTCGATTTGACTAAAGTTGTGGATTTAGAGGGATACCAAACCCTAATATGAGAGTCTAAACCCCCACTGACGATGTAAAATATTACATGATTTAAAACACTATATTTGAGAAAACATGTAGATTTAAAATGGTACTAAACCCTAGTAGGAGAGCCTAAACCCTTACAAACGAGCGTAAAATATTAAATGATTTAAAACACTCGATTTGATTAAAATTGTAGATTTGAAGGGATACGGGAGTATAAATCTGCATAGATGAACGTAAAATATTACATGATTTAAAACATTGAATTTGACTAAACTTGTGTATTTGCAATGGTACTAAACCCTAGTACGGGACCCCTAAACCCTCATAGAAGAAGGTAAAGTATTGAATTATTTAAAACTCTCGATTTGACTCAAGTTTTGTATTTGGAAAATACTAAACTTTAGTATGAGAGTATAAACCCTCACAACATAAAAATGAACAAAAAATTGAAATATACAAAATCGATTTAACTATATATCAACAACCAAAAAATGAAATATATATTTTATAACTAATAAAGCTAATGCGGTATATGTTCTTTTATAATAAATCGGGTTTGAGAAAAATATGAAAAACACATAATGAGGTATGTTCACAACCATAACCATATTAAGTAACTCAAAACAGAACTATTTCATTCAATTAAATTCTCAGAATAATTTATTTATTGGATTGAATACGCTAAATTTTTAAAACCAAAAATACAAACTTATTAATTCTACTCATATTTATCAAACCAAAGCCGTCATTTTCTGAATGTGTTGCCGGTAGGAGCCAAATATGATCCTCATTAAGCTCTCTTTTAATCACGATTTTTGCCTTTAGAATGGGTTGATTTCTTTGACTGCCAAAACATACACGAAGGTATTTATAAGAATAGAAAAAAATAGATAATGTTAAAAATTGATTGGATCAAATCCGGTATTCATACATATATATTTATGATAATTAAATCACAAAAAAAAGTGAATATATCCATAGATCCATAGCTAAAATTTAAATAATAAACCAAAATTCCAATATATCTCGGCTAAACATATGCATAATTATCTCTTTAATAATATAATTAAAAAAACACAATCTAACATTAAATCACAACTAACTAAATCAAAGATAATAATAGACAAATTATAATTTATTTAAAAAAACTTACCAAACAATGAAATTACAAACAGCCTTCTGGCATTTTGGACAACAATACATTATGGGACCATCATTATCATCAGATTCCTCCGCCTATTATTGCAAACAGCAGAAACAATACAATACCAATTAGTTCGGGATCTAATAGACTCAATTGTAGCCACGACAACAAACTTGCCAACTTACAAAAACCCATAAAAGCATATCAAAATACATTAATAAAAAATCCAAAATTATGAAATCGCTAAAAAAGAAATTTAAAAAAAAATACACAACCTCGTTAGTACTAATTAAGTAGTCCCTTGATAGTCTTCTTTTGGTTCTTAAGGATAAACTCGTCATATATAAAAATCGAAGACACAAGGACATGGTATTTTCTCCCTAAAAAGTGCAACTCAAACATCAATAACATTAGGAGGTAACCCAAAATAAATCTTGAAGAACATTGTAAAACCTAAAAGATTATATATATATATATATATATATATATATATATATATATATATATATATATCAATTTAGCTAAAATCAAAACACAAATATAAACAATATATGAGAGAATCAACCGGAAAAATATGAATATATACAATCTTTATATCTAGAAAGAAAAACTGTACCTAGCCGATAATTAGTAATGTTGATTATACTGTCCGACATAAAACCTACAAAACTTATAACACAAAAATATCAACAGGTTCAAAATCAATATATAGTTAGGAAATAAAATAAAATAAATTTAGATACAACTTATAACATATATAAATTCCACCATAAATTAAAAAATCGCAAAAATATACAAACAACACATTGCCTACGATGACGGACAGACGAAAGGCTAATGGATAATATGGAAAACCATAGAACAAACCTATTTGAAGATATCACAAATACAATCATAATAAACAAACACGTTAGAATTTGGTACACTAATATAAAACAACATAATTTTAACACTTACATGAATATGTCAATGCTTTGGTTGGAGAATATATCACGTATCCAAACAAATCATATTTCAGGATTTTCAATAGATGGTAAAACATGTCACCAAGTAGCATACAAAACAAACAAAAGTCTTTTTAAACTTTCCGTTGATGTTGATAACAAATAAATAACGTAAATAATTCGGACCAATCCATAAATAATAGAAAACACTAATTTAAAACACAAAATTCGTTTGGTTGTTCAGAAAACATACAATGGTATCATTTTTGCGATGGACATGCTACGATTGTTTTTGATTCGAAACCGAGAGAAGGTATTTATAAGAAACAAAATTAGGGATAGTAACAACGAAAATAGATTCAGAATCAAAACTCGATATTAATAATAGTTCTCAATTTTAAATCATTTTTAAAACAAATTACAAACTATATCCGTTACCAAAAAATTTAAAAAAGACATCTCAAAAAATAAATATCGAATATATCAGCAAAAAAACTAAAATTTAAAGACAACACAAAAAATCGATGTAATAAAAAACTCAACTTTCATTCTGGTGCATAGTTACCTCTCTAATAATATAATAGATTCAGACGTTTAAAAAACTCTACCCGGACTCGGTATAACAAACGATTCTCGGTCCGACCAATCCGACCGGGCGGTCCGGTCCGGTTCTGAAAACAGTGATTAAAACACATCTTATCGTCTTTTCACTAAGAAAAAAAAAACATAGTTTAAACATGAAAGAATCTAGGTGGTCAATTAGTATTTATATTATTTATTTCAATCCGCTTCTAATTGTAAGTTTCGTATTTTAAATTTTTGGGTGTAGCCAAATCAAGATGGTAATGCCAACTACAAGAACCGTACCAACCGAGTCGATGCGTATAGCAATGGCAAACATGAAAGTAGACGACAATGTTTTAGGAAAGATCCAACCACCGTGCGTTTGGAGAAAAACATGGCAAAAAGTGCATTGACTCAAATTAGATAACGGAAAAAATTCTTTAAAAAATCCGTTCAACATATATACCGATATAAATTACCCAAATTTGAGAAAAAACTAAAATCACAACAACTCTAAAAAAACAAATAACTTAAAACAAAAATAATGTAGTTAAAACTAAACAAATCACAACACATTCCGCGCGCAACACGGAGAAACCCCTAGAATTGGAGCAGTAGCGGCAGGTGGAGAGGAAGATAACTTCAAGACTGGTAAATAAGTGTGAAGAAAATTGTTTTCTTTTGTAGAATTGTTTGATTACTACCTCATGTTCATATACTCTTCAGCAATGATCTCGATAACTAAAACAACCAACTCTTTTTTTTTAATTAATTAACCCGAATTAGTATTCCCATATATACTAACTCTCAACGACTAATTCAACAAATACAATGCAGAAGTTCTCAACATAAAACCATAGAAACCAATAACCAATATCGATTCCATAAAAACAGCAAACCATCAATTCCAAAATTCCAATAAAACAACTAAGCATTTCTAACAACCTAAACACCAGGTTTTACTAGACAATAAAGCTAATCATCCTCTTCCTATGCCATGATTCCGCGATCACACATTTCTTTTACCTGCAACACATAGAACAAAAAGTTGCGTAAGTATTATCATAAATACTTAGTAAGACGGTCATCCCGTCTACAGGCTATTTATATCAAAATCACAACAAACAAACAATACAATTTAATACATTCAGGAAAAGATCTTGTGTCGATCGACACTACCACTAGGTGTCGATCGACACAACCACTAGGTGTCGATCAAGACTCGGTTGCAGAAACTGCAGAACGAGCCTGTCTTCTCTTAGCTTATTCTCGTGACAACCACAACCGGAACCTGCACGAGAAACAAGATCTATATGCACATAAACAACACCATAACACATGAAACACATCAACAACACAATCCAACCATCATTCCATCAAGAAAACGCATCAAACGATCATAAAACCGTTAATAGCTTCGATGAAACCTATGATCATGCACTCACCTTAGGGATTTGGGAAGAGATTGAGAACAACCCACGACATTAGATTGATCACGCCCTATAACTACTGATTTCTTACCGAAAACACAAGGGATCACGCCATAAACGATCACCGAGACTTCCAAAGCCTTCCCGAACCACATACGAGCACCGTTTGATTGCTAATCTCTCAAGAACACCCAAATCTCTCACTTTTCCTCACTAAACATGTTTTTCTGCCTCCCCGCACGAGAAAACGCGGCTGCTCTCAAATATACACGAGCTTAGGGTTTCCTCAATCCCCAAACTGACAAAAACCGCAATTAAAATCGAACCAAAACCGGTTCAGAAACAATGACACTCCTTACAAAATCAACATTTTGGTTTGCGGATGTTACAATAACAATAAGATAAGGAGTATGTGTGTCACTATTATGGTCTTAATTTTATTTTTAAACAAAAATCAAATTCATAAAATGGTTGTGTTCTGTGTATAAAAGATATTATCTTACACTTGATCACGTTACTATATTTAGGAATATATATATATATATATATATATATATATATATATATATATATGTATATGTACTGATACACATATTTTTGGATCTTCTAAAACATTTACCATTTGCGACCGCAATGGTGGACGCATTGAAGACATAATGTAAGATTAAATATTGGTTGTTCTTGATCTTAGTCAACAAAGTTATTATATAAGTCTTAAGGGACTTATTTTTTCATGTTGAAAATCTTAAAAGAGAAAAATAGGAATAGAAATTAATCTTAAATACGAGTTTTAGGAGCACCAAATTCTTAGTGTCATTAAAGATCTTCAAACTTAATCTTCAAGATTATGGATGTTGAAGGCCGCCAAGAGATAAGGCGTCTCTATTATCACATGAACAAACTATATTTAGAGCCATAAAAGTGAAATCAACAAGAGGACAAATGTTAATTCTAGAGAGACAAGTGAATTACAATTAAAGACGTTGTAGTTATGAGAATGATCCAAAAAAAACATTTAAGATAAATTCGATTCTATTAGACGGTCGAAAGTGTAAGTTGAAAAAAAATGAGGAAGGATCTATGTCATATGTCGTAAAAGTGAAACAAAACTAAAACCAAAAACATCAAAAGACGAGTTTTCACGCGAACGATTCAACAACTTTCAACGAATTTACAATAAGTATTTACACTGATCTGCTACGGTAAATTCAGTTCTTTTTGCAAACTAATAAAAATTAAAATTTCCCCCGCAAATATCATATGTTAAGGTATATTATAAATCTATTAAAACATATATGACAAAAGGAAGTATATCCCTATATTTTGAATAATAATTTTAAGTGATTTAAATCTTTTAAAGCCATTATGTAGTTCTTTGTATATTCATCAAACATATATTCGTCTTTTAAAAAAATAAAATAATGTTAATGTACATACTATTGGATACATATTTTATGTCGGCTTTTATATACATAAAGAAAACAAACATAAAAAAGTATTATGCCCTATCTTTTATATCAAACAAAGGAGACACACAAACACAGGTAAATGTAATTGAACTTTCTAAATTAAACGGATAATGAATGGTTGAAACTAAATGTAGAATTTTATTGATTACATTATTTATTAATTTTACAAATAGATGTACATGTAGAAGTGTGACAATATCTTCCATTGTTGTTAACTTACATAAAGAGATAAGAAATAAATAGATGTAAAATGTATTTTTAATTTATTGATTATCTTCTCTATTATTTTTGCATATAGATAAAGGAAACATTGATTACAACATGAGAAGAATATGTATGATGGAAAACCTAAATTAAAATCTTTGTCGGACTAATAACAGAAGCTAAATCAATAATTCTTATTTTATGAAAAACAACAAATAATATCCCTTACACCATTCAATAAATTAAAATAAACTAAATCAAATAACAAGCTCCAAAAGAAAACAAAAATAAAACATCTATAAAAACATATTCTTTAAAAAATACAAAATTAAAACATATAAATTGTTATGAAATCTTAAAAAGTCCATAATTAACAATTTAACATAGGTATGGATATAAATTAATCAAATATTAATAAAAAACCAACAAATACACTGGTCCTAAAATTGTTTTTTAAAGAAATTGAATCCGAAATAAATAATGGATTCTCTAAATTCTGGCTACCTTATCCGAAAACCTCAACTCAAAAAAATACCGAAAGGTTTAAATCTCCGCCGTTTTCTTCTCTCGCCGGTGTTTTTTCACAGTCGTCGTCATCAGTATTAATCCCCCTCTAAAAACCTTACTATTTCAGTTTGAAAGTCACGAATTTCAGAGATCTCTTCGATCTTCTTTGATTCCCACCTCTCTTGTCCAATTTATATATATTTTTTAATTCTCTGTAAAGATCTCTGATTAAAAAAAAGAGATTATCGTTGCCATGATAACGTGTATTAAGCAGTAGCAGTGCTGATGTATTTGGTCACGGCTAAGTCCCTTCCTCGTCTCTTCTTCTTCCCCTCAAATTCTCCATAACCATTTTGGGCAATACGACCTCATTTGATTCCTTCAGAGAAATCACAATCATCTGCAGAAGATCTGAGTCCTCTGTTACAGACTCTCAGGTAACATAACATCCTTAAATCTATTGTCGGAATCTTGTAGGATCCAATTTTGATGCGAGATAATAGGTTTTTTGTATGTTTTTGTGACTGAAGTTTTAGATTAAGACCTTCTTAACGCAGATGCTAATCACTCTCGGATAAGAAGATTTGAACAATTACCGACACACACAAATTGAAGGAAGGAAAAAGAAAATGTTGTCGAGATTGTTCAAAGCAGGTGAAAAAGTTTTGTTGAATCTAGTTAACAAGAAGGACCTTCACATGGCGTCGAATGCTCCCAAAGTCCAAGAGCTTTACGACCTCTGCAAGGAGACTTTCACTGGCAAAGCTCCTTCTCCCACTTCCATGGCTGTCGAAAAACTATGCTCTCTTCTCGGTACCTTTTGTTTCTTTAGAAGGACTTACATAATGAATTTGTGGGTTTAGAGAAGAGATACATCAATCTATTGTACACATTAGGATGAGTGATTTTGGGGTTCATTGTGGTGTGATTTGGTTTTTGTTCATTTTGTGTTCAGATACGGTAAGTCCTGCAGATGTTGGGCTTGAAGAGGAAGCTCAAGACGATGATCGAGGCTATGGAGTTTCTGGGGTCAGCAGAGTAGGACGATGGGCACAACCGATAACATTCTTAGACATCCATGAATGTGATAGATTCACAGTGAGTGTTTGCATTTCATACTGTATTCTCAATCAAGAAATGAGAAATCTAAAACACATTTGGTTCTTCTTCAGATGTGTATTTTTTGCTTCCCAACATCTTCAGTGATTCCATTGCATGACCATCCGGAGATGACTGTGTTTAGCAAAATCCTTTATGGATCACTTCACGTTAAAGCTTACGATTGGGTCGAACCTCCATGTATTAGCACACAAGGCAAAGGTAATCTTGTTTTTTCGCATCTCGGGTTTCGCTGGTGTGATTGATTATTTAGACTTGTTGCAACTACTTGTAGCAGCAAGATTGGCGAAATTGGTTAGCGATAAAGTTATAACACCTCAGTCTGAGATACCGGTGTTGTACCCGAAGACTGGAGGAAATCTCCATTGTTTCACTGCGTTGACTCCATGCGCGGTCCTCGACATTCTCACACCTCCGTACAACGAAATTGTTGGCAGGAGTTGCAGTTATTACATGGACTATCCGTATTCCACTTTCGGTATGCAAACTCACTCTTTTTACCACTCTCTCCTCCTTCAAAAGAACATTATGTTAACTCTATAATCTTACTGGTGATAATTTAAGTCTGGTTTGATGATAATAGCATTAGAGGAAGGAACGAGGAAGATGGAAGGAAAGGAAGACGAATACGCTTGGCTTGTAGAGATCGACACACCCGATGATCTTCATATGCGTCCCGGATTATATACAGGTCCAACTATTCAGGTCTAGCGTTTTTAGGGGTTGGTTTTGTAGCTAAGCAGAGCACTCTTGTATCATTCCAAGATAAGTTTCTGGAGTAGAAGATATCAGTACAATTTGAGATTATTTCAGCTTAAGAATCCTATGTCTTGATACAAAAAATAATATGTTAGTAGTAAACTATGAGTACGGACACAAGACCATATAAAATAATACTACAGAAATGGCACCAAGCAGGAGACTTACTGGAAATCTTACCAAGTCTGATCCAAGCAGAGACTTGACTGCCTGCTCATAAAAGAGATGATGTGTCTAGTTTTAATCATTATTGAATGTACTACATTTTCAATTTGAAAAAAATAAACTTTACTTTATAAAAATATAAATTCATAATTTTTTTTTTTTTGAACTTTTTTGTATTTACTACCTATAATCACTAGAAAAAACACAAACCTTAATTCGAGTAATTAATTTTAAAACCGAACCAATCCGAACTCGAAAATATCGAACCGACACCGAACTGAATATGTTTTGGTTCTTTAATGGGTATAAAACCCCTACACCTCCGAAATCCATCGGATATGACCCGAACCGATTACCCGAATTCTCATGCCTAGTTGGACGATTATTATAGAGTTAGGAGGAAATGAATAAAAAACTTGAATAAGCATATGTGTATGATTTTTCTTTGACCACCAATAATATTAGAGAATAATATTATTTTTCCTTTGGAATTAACTATATAGTATGTCATATATGTTTTTTTTTAATATGTATAACATGTAAAATTTGAAACAAGCTTTCACTTAAGAAAAACACTAAACACACACACATACTCACAGGCCATGGAACCATTAAAGCGGGTTAAGTGTGAGAGCCGAACATAGTTATGACTTATGAACAAAGCAAGACGAAAGAGCTTTTAGAAGATGGATAATAGATGAAGTGAGAGTGTTTACATATATTATGAGTGACATAAGTAGGAAAAACTTTCACAACCAGTAAAATATCAGGAAATAACGTCGAATTTCTAGTAAATTAGATCTATCAAAACGATAAAACACACACAATATTTTAACAGAGTTCAACCAAATTTGTCTAATATCTTTGGACCTGTTGTACATTTTTAATTATTAGCGAAAAATTCCAACACTCTCTACATATATCCAAATTACTCCCTCCCTCTCTCCCTCTCTCCCTCTCCCTCCCTCCCTCCCTCCCTCCCTTCTCTCTCTCTCTCCCTCAACCCGGAGATCTTTCAGCCAGGGCAGAGCTCCCAGTCCGAGAGCGACAGCCCCAAGATGGGAGTTGTCGGACTGGGAGCTCTGCCCCTGGCTGGAAGATCTCCGGGTTGATTCATCTGGTCCCTGCAGCTCTTGGTTCGTTTCATCATTAGACACAAACACATGGTTTGGACCCACATCGTTGTGTCTGTCTGTGTCTTCATTTGCAATGTTATCCTCATTGTTTTGAGTTGTTGTATCATCCTCCGCATCCCCAGCATCCTCTTCTTGTTCAACAGCTTGCCCGTCAGGATGAAGACACTGGTCAGTGTTATCTGTTGTTTGGGGAAGAATCTCACTTAATGTGTCCTCGCTAAGTTGTTCTTTATTTTCTGAGCAACAGGATCCAGGCCAATACGAGGCATGTGAGATAGGAGAAACAAGTGGAGTTGTTGACAGTAGAACCTGCATTTAGAATTGAATTGAGAAGGGTAGTCCGACAATGCTTCTAAATGACCAACGTACCTCTTTCGTTGCTGCTGTTGTTGTTGTTTGCTCTTCCTCTGCCTCTTCCACTTCCCCTGCCAATACCACTTCCACTACCACTTCCATTTCCTCTTCCCCTGCCACTTCCTCTTTAAAGTCATGCGGTTCCTCCACAAGCTCGTCATCTCTCGTTCTATGGATTTCGTAGGTGTTACGATACTTGCCCTTCGAGTTTCCAGCCCAATCATGTATTTGCTTCTCCGTGAAAGAGCAATTTGGGATAAGTCTTCTCAAATACTCACAAAAGCAAGACTTATCATTCTCCCTACGTGTCCAAGGGCTTTGTTTCCAAGGGTATCGTTTCAAAGGTGTTCCTTCCGAAGGGGGTTCAACATTGTCAGAAAGAAACTGATCAAGCGCCCGGATAGCAAGTTCTGAGATACCCGGTTCCCCCAATTTTGTAGTAAAGTCCAGGTTTCTCTTCTTCTGCTTGGGTCCATTCGCTAGCATCAGCTTCCTCTTGTTATGACCCATTTCATCTGGCTGCAACTATAAGAAATGAGACGAAGGTTTTGGAAACCTCAAATCAAATCGAATTTTTGGAAACCCTAATTTGAAAACCAAAATCCATATTCCAAAATTGAAAAAAAAAAAAAATTTGATCTAACAATCTATCGAAGATAACCTAAAAATACAAACATTCAAATAGAGAAAAGAGACAAATCATACCTAAATATAACATAGTTATATAACATACCATTTATATTTGGGTTAACTATGTTATATTTAGGTATGATTTGTCTATTTTCTCTGTTTGAATGTCTGTATTTTTAGGTTATCTTCGATAGATTGTTAGATCAATTTTTTTTTTTTCAATTTTGGAATATGGATTTTGGTTTTCAAATTAGGGTTTCCAAAAATTCGATTTGATTTGGGGTTCCCAAAACCTTCGTCTTGTCTCTCATAGTTGCAGCTAGACGAAATGGGTCGTAACAAGAGGAAGCTGATGCTAGCGAATAGACTCAAGCAGAAGAAGAGAAACCTGGACTTTACTCCAAAATTAGGGGTACCGGGTATCTAAGAACTTGCTATCCGGTCGCTTGATCAGTTTCTTTCTAACAATGTTGAACCCCCTTCGGAAGGAATACATTTAAAACGATACCCTTGGAAACAAAGCCTTTGGACACATAGGGAAAATGATAAGTCTTGCTTTTGTGAGTATGTGAGAAGACTTATCCCAAATAGCTCTTTCACGGAGAAGCAAATACATGATTGGGCTGAAAACTCGAAGGGCAAGTATCGTAACACCTACGAAATCCGTAGAACGAGAGATGACGAGCTTGTGGAGGAACGCATGACTTTACTGTGTGGAAGAAGTTATGGCCAAAGAAAGAGGAAGTGGCAGAGGAAGTGGCAGGGGAAGTGGAAGTGGCAGGGGAAGAGGAAGTGGAAGTGGAAGAGGCAGAGGAAGAGCAAACAACAGCAACAGCAGCAACGGAAGAGGTACGTTGGTCATTTAGAAGCATTGCAAGACTACCCTTCTCAATTCAATTCTAAATGCAGGCTCTACTGTCAACAACTCCACCTGTTTCTCCAATCTCACATGCCTCGTATTGGCCTGGATCCCGTAGCTCAGAAAATAAAGAACAACTTAGCGAGGACACATTAAGTAAGATTCTTCCCCAAACAACAGATAACACTGAACCTAGTGTCCTCATCACAGGCAAGCTGTTGAACAAGAAGAGGATGCTAGGGGTGTGGAGGATGATACAACAACTCAAAACAATGAGGATAACTTTGCAAATAAAGACACAGACAGACACAACGATGTGGCTCTAAACCATGTGTTTGTGTCTAATGATGAAACGAACCAAGAGCTGCAGGAACCGGATGAATCGACCCGGAGATCTTCCAGCTAGGGGCAGAGCTCCCAGTCCGACAGCGACAGCCCCAAGACACCCTTAATGTCGCCGCCCAGACAGGAATTAATTGCTCTGGAAAAAGAAGATATTGATGGCAAAGTGAGTAAATGGATGAAGGATATTAAACCTAGTTTCATCTTCCCTAATATGATGAGGAATATGTACCTGGTATGTTGTGGAACCCTTTTTTAATTAAAATAGGTATCTTTCTTAGTTATACACATTTCAAATGGTTTTTTCCAAGTTTCAGATACTTTGGAGTTCCGTACGTGTTGAATGGCTTTCATACAACGATAAATGGTGTAAAATGGAGAAGAAAATTACTGTAGCTGATTTGGAGGTGTTGAAGGAAAATGCATTGCTCATTACTCACCGGGACAAAGATAATCACCCTGATCTAGATAATCACCATTCTGTTAGCTGATTTAGCAGAAAAGAGACAAGACTATTAGAAAAAAATTACAACAACACAGAGAAAGGACGAAGGTAGTTTATCTACCTGGCTCCTCTTCTTTTCATCTTGACAAGGAAACAATCTCCCAAGGTGGGATATATGAACATATTTATTAAGTATAAGAAAAAACCAGTTTTTACAATGTTAGATTTGTCCTTTGTGAAGTATGTATTGATAAGAATTTTCTATGAACCAAAAGAAAATGAGAAGAAATCAGAGAAAGTTCACCTTAAAACTCTAGATCATCACCGAGTTCTACTTCACATGAAATTACTCAACAAAAAAATTGATAAAGCAATATCTAAGTGTATTGATATGCTCAAATTTCCTTTGAACTACTCTCTCAAATTAAGAGATCAATTGCAGTACTTAAGGTTATCGAATCCACAGGGAATCAGGGACACAATAGATTATTACTTTCAGACTAAGCTAGGCAAAATAATGATAATGAAAAAGCAAATAAAACAAGCAAACAGATGATAGTGATAAGCTTTAAAACAGTGAAGATAAAAGCTAGGTTCAGGGAAATCTCAGGAGAATCAGAATTGCAGATGATAAATAAAAGATAGGATTATTAAAGCTCTATTCATGAACATGCACACGAAAGTAAAACAAACCAGCTGTCGCTGCGAATGTTTTCTATGAATAAATCCTAGAAAGCCAAATTCCTTTGCGAATCCTATGAATCTAAACAAGCATTAAAGATCAGGCACAATTGTTCACAAAACCCTAAACCAAATCCCTTTGCGAATAGGAATTTTGCTCATCAAAGACTAGATCAGGTTATCAATCAAACTGTCGTTTCTATTAATAAACCCTAAATCAGATTTCAGTTCGCGAGGCTAAAATCAACTCAAGTCAAGATGAAGAACTTTCTAATGATATTATCCTAACAAGAAATCAGATCTAGCAATTCATCAAAACCTTTGAAAACCCTAAACCTAACAGAGAAATTACTCAGACATATTCAATGAAGCACAAAACATCTTTATTAGAGATATCTCTTAAGAGTAATTCTAAACACAATAAAATAAAGCTTCTTTTTAAACAATGGCTGAAAACACATATATATAGGGTCCCAAACCGACTAGAAAAGAAAAGTAAACATCTGGAAATTCCTTCGAAAAAAAACGGAAATCTTCAATTTGGGCTTTTTTGGCTCGTCTGGCATGTCTGTCGATCGACACAGAATGCATGTCGATCGACGCTGCACTCTCTGGAAAATCTTCTTGTCTCACCAGACCTTCTGTCGATCGACGCAGAATCTCTGTCGATCGACGCTGGCTCTGCTGGTAGATTTTGACTTTTTGACGCTCCAATCGGTCTAGTTCCTGTAAAGACTCTAAAAACACATAGAAAACACCAAAAGACTCTAAAACATGGACTTATATCATGGCTTAAACAGGGTAAAAACCATGATATATCATGTATATATAAAAATTATACGAATTAAAACAACATGAAGTATGTAAACAAAACTTGACACACACATTTAGTATACAGAATACAAAGGAATGCCAAGCGGTGTAAGAGAAGACAAAGAGACAAAGAGATTGGTTGTCTCGTGTTCAAAAGACTCTCCAACAACTGAAATCTGATCCCTAAGAACTTTAGTATTTTACCAAAAGAATCGAGATATAATAAAGAATAAGATATTCCTTATTTCTTACTTCAAGTTACAATTCACTTAAACACAACAATCAGTTCCAAAAAGATGTGTACTCTCTTGCCAAGGTTCTGACTCAAGAAATAAAAAACCATTAACTGGAGAATGTGAAGGAAATTGCACTAGAAAGAACAAGATGGTTTATTTACCTGACCCATTTTTCGAATGACTGAATCGCTTCCTTGAGTTTATTATTTTCAGCTTAAGAATCTTATATCTTGATACAAACAAATAAACTATGAGTAACTACACAAGACCATAAAAACAAGACTACAAAAGTTGACGCCAAGGAAGAACTTACTGAAAATCTCACACTGAGTCTGATCCAAGCAAAGATTTGACTGCCTATGTTTTCTCTTTTAATCTTAACAGGGAAACGATGCATCAATTTCTATAGCTAAAACCCAAAACATTTTTTATATTCATATAATGATATTGAAAAGGTTTATCAAGTAGCATCAAAACCAATTTTTGTATGTTGATATTCTCGATTGTGAAGTATGTCTAGATAAGAGATTTGTATGAAGTAGATGAGAAAAAAAACCTCAAAAACTCTTGTTCTTTTCCTTGGTTCCGAATCTTCACTGAGTTTCTCTTCACAAGAAATCACAGGGTGAAAAAAAACTGATAAAGCAAAACATAACTTGGTAAAAAATTACCCTTTTCATTATGTATGCAGGAAACCATTTTCGCTTGTAGTGGCCTGAATTTCGAGTAGCATAAAAGGTGAAAGAGATTAAGACATCATAATTAGGTATGAAGTATATGAGAAGAATTTGAGAACGTTCACCTTAAAAACTCTTGTTTTTCTCTTGGGTTATTAAACTGAGTGTCCCTTCACATTTGCTTGGATTGGCCTGTATTTCTCTTTTGGAGTAGCATAAAAAGTACTACAACGGTGAAGACAATAATTAATAACTTCTCCAATACTAAAACAGTGAAGACAATGACTAAGAAAATAAAGAGAGAGGAGAAGAGAATGGTACTTCGCCTGAAATATACTCAGCAACAGGTTCGCAAAGTTCTTGTCAATAAAGAAAGATATTATTTGTGAAGCTGTTGTGTTTAACTTTTTAGTTGTGCTGTATTTTAGTCATTTGTTTGTGATATATTTCTTTCGAGTGTTGAGTTTCGTGTTTTTCGTGTTGCTTGTTTGTTATGTCGTGTTTCTGTTTTGTTGCATTTGAGTGTTCTTTAAGGTTTTTTTGTTTGAGTTTTATTGCGTGTGATGTGATTTTGTTTTGCTCATTTGTTGTATTTTGTATTTGAGTTTTGTTGGAATGAACCAGAGGACATATGCATGAGACAGTTGACATGAGAATATAGGGAGATGTTTACTTTACCTGACCTCTCATATGCTCTTGGCTACAAAATCGCCTCTGGAAAGTTTCTTCTCTGAAGTTCAAAGATATATGCATGATGCTCGAGATACGAGAAGAAAGACATATCATTTACCTGACCCAACATTCTCTAGCATCCAAAACATTTTGCTAGCAAATATTACTGACAGATTAATCACAACACAAAGTCACAAACGATCAAATGAAACTACAAAATCACTCCAAAAAAAAAAAAAAAAGGAAAGGAATCTCACTCGCATTTGCTCCCGTCTCCGAATGGAGATATGAATTGCGACTTGATTGCTGCATCATATGACCATAGATTGATTATGTTAGAGTATTGTCATGGATTCTTCTTACATAATCATTTAGAGCCATGAGGGAAATTTACTGAATCGTTAGTTTCCTATAACAAAATGAAACCAATTAGAGTCGTCTATGTAAAGAAAAAAAGAAAGGAAGTTTGATGTAATCTTTATAAAACTGTTTCAGAACGCAATTAAATTACCCTAATTAAAATCCAGTAAAGAAGTACGCAATTACCCTAATTGAAAGATCTCGGAACCATCGAGCCACTAAATTCCTACAGAAATCACGAAATTTTTTCCAAATCAAAACCCTACATTCGCAAATCACCGATCAAGTAAAATCCCAAATTCAAAACAAAACGAAATCGAAAGCTTACTTGATTTGGTAGGAGATACAATCGCACGATCCGATTCCAAACCACTGATCGAATCTTAATCATCGAATTCGAATCCATATTTCATGATATCATCTTCGACGCAAAATTCAAAACCCTTGGATCATGACTTCGAATTGCGACCCAACGAAACAAAGCAACATTGAACAAGTGATTCAATCGATCAATCATCATAAATTAAATGTTCCAAAATCGCTTTTCCACACGAATTTGTAAACCCTAATTCGTTTTCCAAACAAGATTTGGAGGAATTTGAAATTTGAATTTCCGTTGCGAAGTAGCGAGAGTAGAGACGTTAGAGCTCTGAAGCAGGCTTATTTTTCTTTTGATATGTATTTAAAAAATATATATAGCATGTAAAATTACGATTGTGACCCTCTTAAGTATACGTTAGGAAAGGGATTTAGAAGGTGTTATTGGATTGAGAATTTTAGGGGGTGTTATTGGATTGAGGAATTCAATTGAATTTGAATGAATTTAAGTTTCTTTTAAATTCTAGTGTTATTCAATGGAACACTTTAGTAATTCTTTCAAATTCTAGTGTTATTCAATTTAGTGTTTTTCAATTCTATTAAATGCTAGTGTTATTAAATATTACGAGGTAATTATGATACATGGCAATTGATAAGAATTTAAGGGAAATTTTAGTAAAAAACGTGAAGAACAAATTCCCAACTTTTAAGGTGTGATTTGGATAGAATTATAAAAATATCATAAAATCTTTTAAAATCAATTGTTTTACAATTCTTTCAAATTCTCTAATTCAATACCACCCCTAATGTATTTTGTTGTATTTGTATTTAAAAGTTTTCTTTTGGATTTTGATGAATTCACCATGTTACCTTTGTATTTTGATGTATTTTATTGTACTTGCATTTATTGTATTTTGAAGTATTTTATTGAGTTTTGAAACATTGGAATTTCTACGAATCTTTTTTGTTTTTCTACATTTCTCTCCAATATTTCAACATATTTGCCGACTGAAACCATGATTAAATACCAAACAAAAAAAAAATTGAGCAGATAAGTCCATTTGAAAGAAATTCCATCATCTTTTCATTTTTTTTTTCAATCTAATCTTATCAAAATTTGTTCATCATATATGGTTAATTTTCTGGGATTTATTAATTTTTCAATCTAAAGACCCAAAACAGAATTGGAATCAAATTTAATTGATTTAGAGGAATCGAAGAAGGAGAAAAATTGAAGAATAATCAAAGAAGAAGAAGAAAAATCGAAGAATAATTAAGGAAGAAGAAGAAGTCTCCGAGTGAGAACATAAAATTTTTGATTTTTTGTTTTTCAATATAAATCCATCTAAATCTAAGCCAAACAGAATGTATTTGGATTGTTCACGTTTTTAGGAAAATATACATCAAAATCCCGTAAAATTAAAATCCCCTAAAATCAAGAACATATTGAATAACAATTGTTTTTACTTTATTTTACAATACATCAAACAAATGACTAATTCAATAACAAGTGATTTCTGTTGTGAATAGAGAGAAGAGAATGGGGAAATTCGTGTGTCTTATTTCATTAATCAAGTATCCTTTATATAAGGATCAATACATGAGATAAAAGGAAGTTTCCTTTTCCTAAAGAGAAAAAGAAAGTACATAATAAGGAAATCTTTGTACAACAAGGAATACATAAAAAGGTATATGACTAAGTGTATATGGGCCGTAATGGGCCAGAACTGGTTATGACAATCCACTATGATTTATAACACTCCCCCTTGGATGTCATAACCGTAATGGGCTTGTAATACGCTTTGGATGTTGCCTCATTAAAACCTTACCAAGTAAAACCCAATTAGGACAAAACCGTGGTGAGGGAAAAAGAGTACAACACGTATTACTCCCCCTGTTCTAAACCTCACTGAAGATCTTTCAATCGACGCATTCCAATCTGGTGTGTTAGCTTCTTAAATGTTGAGGTTGGAAGCGATTTGGTGAATAGGTCCGCCAAATTTTCACTTGACCGTACTTGTTGCACTTGAACCTCTCCAGCTTTCTGCAAGTCAGATGTGAAGAAGAACTTTGGCAAGATGTGCTTCGTCCGATCACCTTTGATGTATCCGTCCTTAAGCTGTGCTATGCATGCTGTGTTGTCCTCGTATAAAATGGTTGGTTCCTGATTTCCTTCGGTCATCCCACAATCAACTTTTATGTAATGGGTCATTAGTCTTAACCAAACACATTCACGACTGGCCTCGTGAATGGCCAATATCTCCACATGGTTAGATGATGTAGCCGCAATGGTCTGCTTCATTGAACGCCAGGATATTGCTGTCCCACCATGAGTAAAAACATAACCTGTCTGAGACCGAGCATTTTGTGGATCCGAAAGGTAACCTACATCAGCAAAACCAATTAAACCGTCTTTGGATTGGTTAGTATAAAACAGACCCAAGTCTTTCGTTCCTTGTAGGTAATAAGAATATGTTTAATCCCGTCCCAGTGCCTTTGGGTCGGACATGAGCTGAATCTAGATAGCAAATTCACAGCAAAACATATATCTGGCCTGGTGTGGCTCGCTAGATACATTAAAGCTCCTATGGCACTGAGATATGGCACTTCGGGACCAAGGACGTCTTCATCGTCTCTTTTAGGACCAAACGGATCTTTTTTTAGATCAAGAGATCTCACGACCATGGGGCTAGACAATGGGTGAGATTGGTCCATGATATATCGTGGTTTTTACCGGTTTTCGACCACGATATAAGTCCATGTTTTAGTGTCTTTTGGTGTTTTTGGTATTGTTTTAGTGTCTTTACAGGAACTGGACCGTATGGAGCATAAAAGATGTTTACTGGAGATTTTGGAGCATTCGCGGAATGAGGTGGCGAAATGCAAATTCGGAGTCACTGTTTGGAATCTGTGTCGAGCGACGTGACTATGTGTGTCGCTCGACATGAAGAATTTTAAAGCCAAGATTTACGATTTGAAGAGTCGTGTGGATCGACACGATCTATGTGTGTCGATTGACACGAAGTTCGTCAAAGCCCGGATTTTCATCAGAAAAGTCCGTTCGAAGCCCGAAGCCTTCAGATGTTTACTTTTATGTTTAGGACGGTTTGGAACTTGTATAAATATGTATTTAGAGTCATTGTTTAGACTCATGCTTTATTTTACGCTTTATTTTATAGAATTACTTAGAGAGTTTAATTAATAAAAGATGTTTTCTTCTATTGCTATGTCTGAGTAATTTCTCTTGTTAGGTTTAGGGTTTTTGAAAGTGTTTGATGAGTTGCTGATCTGATCTGTTTATTAGTATAAAAATCATTAGAAGTTCTTCATCTTAACTTGTTCTTATTGCTGATTTTAGCCTCGCGAACTGAAATCTGATCTAGGGTTTATTAATAGAAACGACAGTTTGATTGATAATCCTGAACTAGTTTTTGATGAGCAAAATACCTATTCGCAAAGGGGTTTGGCTTAGGATTTTGTGAACAATTGTGCTTGATCATTAATGCTTGTTTGAATCAACCTGATTTCGCAACGACAGTTGGTCTTCTAGGATTTAGACATAGAAATTATTCGCAGCGACAGCTGGTTTGTTTACTTTCGTGTGCATGTTCATGAACTGTTCTTCATTGTCCTAATATCTGATTTATCTACAATTCTGATTCACTGGAGAATTCCCTGTGCGTAGCGTTTTCTTTAACTGATTTCACAACCGTTTATTTTGTTTTGATTTATTTGCTTTTACATTCGTCTCACCTAGCTTAATCTGAAATCTGAAATCTATTGTGTTTTCCTGACTCCCTGTGGATCGATAACCCTAAGTACTGCGATTGACCTCTTAATTTGAGAGAGTCTAGCTCTAGGGAAATTTGAGCTTATCAAATTTTGGCGCCGTTGCCGGGGAGTCAATTTGCCATTAGATTTTTACTACTAGGATTTTGTCTAGGTATTTTATTTTTGTTTTTATTTTTGTTTTTCTTTCTTTGTTTTGTGTTTCAGGTACATGCGAAACCGCAATACCAGGACCAGCCAAGACAAAGAGATTTTGGAACTAGGACTCGAGGAACTAGCACGTCTAGAGCGAACTAACCAAAAAGCGACGAAAGAAGCTAAGAAGATGGTTGCAAACATGATTGTGTTCCAAAGAGATGGTGGGTTCTTCGACAGAGAAGGAAACCAGTACAATGAGGATGGACAGACACTGGACGCTGATGGGAATGTGATCGTCGAGCAGATCGATGAAGAACAGCAGCGAGCTCAAGAAGAAGAAGAAGCCAAACAGGCTCGTGTTCGGGAGGAACAGCTTCGTGTTGAGCGACACAACCTGGTTGTCGCTCGATACGATGGTAACGGAGGCGTCGATCGACAGGGTCAGCAGATCGCTCGACAGGAACAAAATGTTAATGTCGAGCGACACCAACCACACGTCGCTCGACACGATGTCCAGAATCGCACCTTGGCTGATTTCAACAGACCGGAATAGTTTTACGCTAACCGAGCTGCGATTCGTCCTCCAGCGTTCCAGCGCAATGATTTTGAGCTCAAGCCTGCGTACTTCTCTTTAGTCGCTCAGGACCCGTTCTGCGGTCTTCCTCATGAGAATCCAATGGATCATATAGAGCGATTCGAGGACCTTGCTTCTGCTATCAAGGCCAATGGAGTCTCAGAGGACTACTTATTCTGCAAGCTATTCCCCTATTCTCTTCATGGGGAAGCTAAGTATTGGCTGAAGACGTTACCACCGAGCTCGCTAACTAACTGGATGGATACAAAGAATGCCTTTATAAGCAATTTCTTTGACGATGCGAAGTCCGAAGATCTGAGAGCAAAGATTGCAACTTTCAAGCAAGGAGACTGTGAAGCGTTCAGGACTGCATGGCACAGATTTAAAAGCTATCAGAGGGACTGTCCTCACCACGGCTTCACTGACATTCAGCTACTGGGTATCTTCTACAGAGGAATTCCTACAAGCTATGCTACTACATTGGATACTGCAAGCAATGGAAACTTCAACACCAATTCTCCTGGGACTGCCACCCAGCTCATAGAGAATCTTGCTAACAGCACCAGTGCTAAGAACATGGATTATGAGAGGAGCCTGCAGAAGCGAGACATCCATGGAAATGAGCTTGCTGAGGTAACAAAGAAGCTTGACAATATGACTAGTCTTCTAGCTGGGAAGAAGTCAGTTCACTTTGCTCAAGATTCAGAAGAGGATGTGAACTACCTTAACCAAAGCGGATTTCAGAAGTACGGTGGATCTACTTATCAGAAGCCTTTTCAGAACAGTTGTTACACAAGGACTTATGGATCTTCTTCGTACCAAAAGCCTCCTCCTCCATCTGAAAACAGTCGATTGGAATCTATGATGGAACGGCTTCTAGAGGGACAGCAAAAGCTAGCTGTGGATTGGAATGGGAAATTCGACTCGCTTTACACTGATTTGAACGGCAAGATCGAAGCTCTCAGTACTCATGTCAAGAAGCTCGACGTCCAAGTAGCTCAAACTGCAGAATCTGTAAGAAGACAAGAGGGGTTTCTTCCTGCCAAGACTGATAACAACCCCAAAAGATCCTGTAATGCCGTTTTGATAGCAGAAGAGAACTTCTTTGACGAGTTTGATGCGATTTTCGGAGTTTCAGAGCCTGTGTCGATCGACACAATGGATAAGTGTCGATCGACACGTGAAGAATCAGTCATCTCTGAAATCGAAGCTATGCTGTCGAGCGACAGGGAGCATCGTGTCGCTCGACACGAGGAAATCAGAAGCGTCGATCGACAGCCACCTCACGTCGCTCGACACACAGTGCAGGCCAAACCAGATCTTCAAAAACCGTCTCCAATCGTCGAGGAACGAGTCTTCAAGCCTAAGGTTCCATTCCCACAGTCTCGGAAGAGCAAACAGGAGGTTAAGGAAGCCATTTGCAAGAGGATGATAGAGAAGATCATGATAGAGATGCCTCTTATTGACGCGATTAAATTTTCTCTTGCAATTCAAAGATACGTCAAGCGGATGGTTGCAAATAGGGTTAGTCCAGGGGAAGGTGCGCTGCTGACCAGAGATCTTCAAGCGATTTTCCTTAATACGGCTCTGATCTCCAAGAAGAAGAAGAAGGAGATAATAGTTTCTCCTAAAGTTAGTGCGATGATCCAGGGCAGGATTCCTGTAAAGCTACTTGATCCAGGAAGCTTCGTTCTCCATTGTTCAATCTCTGAAGAGAGTTTCTCTCACTCCCTCTGCGATACAGGATCCGGTATTAACTTGATGCCACTATCCGTTGCTGTCAGACTTGGATTGACTGATTTCAAGAAGACTAGGATGTCTCTTATCCTAGCAGATCGTTCTAGGAGATTCCCGAAAGGTGTTCTTGAGGATGTGCCTATTAGAATTCAGGACTGCGTTATTCCAACAGACTTTGTAGTTTTGGAATACGATGAAGAGCCTCAGGATCCTTTGCTTCTGGGAAGATCTTTCTTAGCAACAGCTGGAGCGCATATTGACTGTAGAAGAGGAACGATTAAGCTTGACCTTGGTGATGTCATCTTGGATTTTGACATGGACAGTACGAGGAGAAGACCCACAATCGATGGTCAAGCTTTCTCTGTGGATACATCGCTAGAAGATGAGCCAACTGAGGAGCCTTCGAAAGTCATTTCTGCTGAGACCATTGAGGAAGCAGTTGCTACAGTACCATCTGCTGAGGTACTTCTTGAAGAGCCCAGGTATGCACCTTCTGTACTTAATTCAATCTCTTCTGATTTCATTAAAGTTGAAAAGGCGGTTACGCGCTCCTGCAAGCATCGAGTTTCTCGAGAGCTTGGTTTTTCTAATGAAATTTCAGGGAACAGGAAAGAAGAGGAGAAGCCTAAGAGGACTTCAAAGCCTTTCGCGCGAATGAGAATCATCATTCCTCAAGAGCTCATAGATCAGGGAGAAGCAATTCTTCAGGAGATGATGGAGAGAACGATGAAGCTTTTCCCGGAGATTGTTTCTGATAAGTCTGGGGGAGATTCAAAGAAGGTTCGAATGAAGCAAGCTGTTGGTTCCATCCCGGATAAAGGAAGTCCAATACTTCCTCAAGATCCACCATAGTGTCGAGTTCCAAAACAGTCCACCTAAATGACAGAAAACAAGCGCTTAGTGGGAGGCAACCCACTTGTGAGTTTTACTAACTATCTACTTAGATTTTTGATTTTCTTTTTCAGTTTTACGTTTTGGTGTTGTTTTTGTTATGATTTTCAAGAAAATAAACGTTTGAATGCAAGTGTGAATGCTCTTCAGCACCTTGTGTCGAGCGACGAGCATAATCGTGTCGCTCGACACGAGTAAAATCAAGGTGTCGATCGACGAAAGCCTTAAGTCGCTCGACGCGACAGATTTTTAAGTGTCGATCGACACAGATGTCGTGTCGCTCGACACGACCCCCTGGTACGAAATCTCACTTGATTTTTCATACGTTTCATTTTCTGTTTATCTTATTTAGCCAATCTCGGATTTAATAACACTGGGGACAGTGTTGTTTAAGTCTGGGGGAGGTAGTTGCTAACACTTGTGTTTTCTTTTGAGTTTTTCGTTAAAATTTTAAAATTTTTAGAGTCAAAACCTCTCTTTTAGACTTGCTTTGAACATCACTCGACGAACCATTTCCAATATAAGTTGATCAGCGGTTTTACAAGGTGGGTAACTGGAAAGGGATCGGTTTTCTGGAGCGAGTTCAGGTTTATGGAGAACTCAGAAAGGATGTCAAAGACCCCGCCCTAATGAATCTCTAATCAAGGGCGTTGGAAATCGCAAGACTTGATTCAGCTTCCAAACACTTGAAAGTGAGGAAGGACTGCTCTTGAAACTTCTTCCCAATGACGGATATAACTGTCCTAGATCTGGTGGTAAAGGACCCTCTGTTGAGGAAACCGCCATCACAAAAAGCCTCATAGAACAACAATAATGAGAGCTGATCTAGTGATCATAGAGATGCCAAGGGAATAATAAAAAAAAAAAAAAATCTGCAGAAAAGTGCAAGCCTGAATTCAAATAGGCATTCGGTGGTAAAGGACCCTCTGCTGAGGTACCCGCCATCACAAAAAGAAAAATCAGTCATCAAAAAGGCATGCATCTCTATAATATCCTTAATTGGATACAGTTTCAGAGGGAAGAGAGAGGGTGAAACGCAGAAAGTGTTAAAGGAAGTAAAAGAATCTAGAAAGTCCAGCGATCAATATTCCCTCGATGAGACCGCACTTAATTGAACTCAAGGGGTCTGCGATTGAAAGTCTGAGATTTTCTAAGGGATTTGGAATCAAACTAGAGGACTGCTAAGCTTCTAGGGACACATCGAAGTATCACCAGGTATTAAATTTTGAGGAATGTGGTTTCTTAAGGAGTGAGCACACTATTTTGCTTAGGGACAAGCAAAAAGCTAAGTCTGGGGGAGTTGATATATCGTGGTTTTTACCGGTTTTTGACCACGATATAAGTCCATGTTTTAGTGTCTTTTGGTGTTTTTGGTATTGTTTTAGTGTCTTTACAGGAACTGGACCGTCTGGAGCATAAAAGATGTTTACTGGAGATTTTGGAGCATTCGCGGAATGAAGTGGCGAAATGCAAATTCGGAGTCACTGTTTGGAATCTGTGTCGAGCGACGTGACTATGTGTGTCGCTCGACATGAAGACTTTTAAAGCCAAGATTTACGATTTGAAGAGTCGTGTCGATCGACACGATCTATGTGTGTCGATTGACACGAAGTTCGTCAAAGCCCGGATTTTCATCAGAAAAGTCCGTTCGAAGCCCAAAGCCTTCAGATGTTTACTTTTATGTTTAGGACGGTTTGGAACTTGTATAAATACGTATTTAGAGTCATTGTTTAGACTCATGCTTTATTTTACGCTTTATTTTATAGAATTACTTAGAGAGTTTAATTAATAAAAGATGTTTTCTTCTATTGCTATGTCTGAGTAATTTCTCTTGTTAGGTTTAGGGTTTTTGAAAGTGTTTGATGAGTTGCTGATCTGATCTGTTTATTAGGATAAAAATCATTAGAAGTTCTTCATCTTAACTTGTTCTTATTGCTGATTTTAGCCTCGCGAACTGAAATCTGATCTAGGGTTTATTAATAGAAACGACAGTTTGATTGATAATCCTGAACTAGTTTTTGATGAGCAAAATACCTATTCGCAAAGGGATTTGTCTTAGGATTTTGTGAACAATTGTGCTTGATCATTAATGCTTGTTTGAATCAACCTGATTTCGCAACGACAGTTGGTCTTCTAGGATTTAGACATAGAAATTATTCGCAGCGATAGCTGGTTTGTTTACTTTCGTGTGCATGTTCATGAACTGTTCTTCATTGTCCTAATATCTGATTTATCTGCAATTCTGATTCACTGGAGAATTCCCTGTGCGTAGCGTTTTCTTTAACTGATTTCACAACCGTTTGTTTTGTTTTGATTTATTTGATTTTACATTCGTCTCACCTAGCTTAATCTGAAATCTGAAATCTATTGTGTTTTCCTGACTCCCTGTGGATCGATAACCCTAAGTACTGCGATTGACCTCTTAATTTGAGAGAGTCTAGCTCTAGGGAAATTTGAGCTTATCAGTCCATGTTAAATCTCTTGAGTACCTTTTCTGTATATGCCATTTGATGCACAAGGATTCCATTGTTAATGTACTCAAATTGTAATCCCAAACAGAACTTTGTTTTTCCTAAGTCCTTCATCTCAAACTCTTTCTTAAGATATTCAACTGTTTGAGAAATTTCCCTAGAGGTTCCCATAATGTTCAGGCCGTCCACATACACAGCAATGACCACGAACCCCTTATCAAATTTCTTTATGAAAATACAGGGACTGATGGGGTCGTTCTTATAGCCCTCTTTCACTAGGTACTCACTTAGTCTATTGTACCACATTCGACCTGACTGTTTCAATCCGTAAAGAGACTTATTCAGCTTTATGCAATGTTGTTCCCGGGAACTTGTCTTATCTTTGAGCTCAATACCCTCTGGGATTTTCATATATATCTCATTATCCAGTGGACCATATAAGTATGCGGTCACTACGTCCATTAGCCGCAAATCCAAATTTTCTCTTATGGCCAGACTTATTAAGAATCTAAAAGTTGTAGCATCCACCACATGGGAGTACGTCTCCTCATAGTCTATTCCTGGTCTCTATGAGAATCCTTGTGCAACTAGCCGTGCTTTGTATCTCACTATTTCACCATGTTCATTTATTTTCCTCACAAAGACCCATTTATGTCCAACTGGTTTAATATCATAGGGTGTCCGGGTAATTGGACCAAAGACATCCCTTTTCCTTAATGAATTTAACTCCACGTTTATAGCTTCTTTCCATTTAGTCTAATCCTTACTTTGAGTGCACTCATATATTGACGTGGGTTCTGGATCTTCGGTTATATCCATAAGTTCAAGTGCTACCTTAAATACAAATATATCATCAATTTCCACACACTTTCTATTCCATTGTATTCCAGACATAATATAATTATTGAGATCTCATTATTATCAGGAACTTTAGGACCATGAAGCTCGGCGTCCCGAGCCTCATTGTTTGGTACCATCGGTTCGGTCATGTCTGGGTTCCCTGGACCTCGGATTCCTTAACCACGATTTCAGCATCTTTCTTTGATTTCCGAGGGTTCTTATCTTTGGAACCTATTGGCCGACCATGTTTTAAGCATGTTTTAGACTCTGTAGCAACTTGATTGTGTCCCTCTTGGACATCAATACGAATTGGTGCATTAACGGCTGGTATATATGACTTAGTTACTCTTTTCGGGTCAGCAAAGGAATCTGGCAATTGATTAGCTAGCTTTTGTAAATGTATTATCTTTTGGACTTCTAATTCACATTCTTGAGTCCGAGGATCTTGCCATGTTAAGGACGTTTGATTCCATGTAATTTCCTTTACCAGCTTATTATTATCTCCTCCTAATGTTGGATAGACGGATTCGTCAAAATGACAATCCGCGTACCTGGCCTTTAATAA
The DNA here is from genome assembly GCA_963576765.1 of Draba incana. Lineage (NCBI taxonomy): Eukaryota > Viridiplantae > Streptophyta > Magnoliopsida > Brassicales > Brassicaceae > Draba > Draba incana. The sequence continues at coordinate 25,821,243 of OY755209.1, forward strand.
ATCACCCGTGGTTGGCTCAAGGTACTTAATGATCGTGGGAGAATCATATCCAACATATATCCCCATCCTCCTTTGAGGGCCCATCTTTGTTCTCTGTGGTGGTGCAATCGGTACATAAACAGCACATCCGAATGTCTTAAGATGGGATATGTCTGACTCTTGACCCGTGATTAATTGTGATGGGGAATACTTGTGTTCACTAGATGGCCTGATGCAAATTAACTCTGCTGCATGTAAAACAGCATGTCCCCAAGCTGAGACCGGGAGTTTTGATCTCATAAGCAACGGTCTGGCTAATAATTGTATGCGTTTAATAAATGATTCTGCCAAACCGTTTTGTGTATGTACATGTGTCACAGAATGTTCAACACTTACCCCCATGGACATACAATAATCATTAAACGCTTGGGACGTGAATTCACCAGCATTATCAAGGCGTATAGTTTTTAAAGGAAAATCTGGAAAGTGTGCCCTTAAACGTATTATCTGGGCAAGTAATCTTGCAAACGCCAAATTTCTAGTTGATAATAGGCAGACATGTGACCATCTCGTGGATGCATCAATAAGGACCATAAAGTATCTAAACGTCCCACAAGGTGGGTGTATTGGTCCGCATATGTCTCCTTGTATTCTTTCCAGAAAGTTTATTGTTTCCTTAGTTACTTTAACTGGTGACGGCCTAGTAATGAGTTTCCCTAGTGAACATGCTTCACACGTGAGACTCTTTGGGATAACTCTTCTTTCTTTCAATGTGTGCCCATTAGTACTTGTTAATATTTTTCGCATCATGTTAGAACCGGGATGGCCAAGCCGGTTGTGCCAAAAAGTGAAATTCTCGGTAAATGCTTTGTTTACCGTGGCATTTGCTTCTATCATACTGACCTTAGCACAATAAAGGCCCGCAGAAACAGCAGGTATAGTCTCCAGTACTTTCTTATGGCCTTGGGCAATTTCAAATATTTGAAGGAACTCTTTGTTACCTTCGCCCTTAGTTTCAACATGGAGGCCATTCATTCAAATATTTTTAAAACTCAATAGGCTTCTCTTTGAACTGGGTGAATATAATGCATTAGAAATATCTAGATGTGTGCCCTTAGGTAATAAAATATGGGTTTGGCTGTGGCCTTCAATCATATTGGCTATACCCGCAATAGTGGTTACATCTGCCCTTTTAAGTGTAAGATCAATGAAATATCTTTTGTCTCTTAGAATCGTGTGGCTTGACCCACTGTCCACAACGAACACATCCATATCATCTTTCAATCTTCAAAAGAAAATAATAATCGCATCTTAGAGACTTTTAAAATAACACCCTTTTATTCCATTAAGTTAAAATAATAGCAATAAAACAAAACCAAAAACATAAACTAGAAAAACGTAAATGCAAGTTATAAAAGCAAAACATAAAACAGAAAATCAAAATCAACTTTGTCACTTAAGCAAATCCGAGGTTTCATAGTTTATCTGGTCATCTTGCTCATGATCAAAATCTCCTTCATTATCATGCTGGATCATATGGGTTTCTGGATTCTTCCCTTTAAGACTCTCTTGATAGAGGTTAACTAGATGCTTATTAAACAAGTCTTATGTTTCTAACAAGATATTCCTAACCAGCAACCTAGAATATGTTCATGATGCAAACCTATCATGCAAATTCTAAACCGTTCATGATGATCGAATTTTAATATGTCCGGATTTTAAGCAAAGCATGTTAGGTCAATTAAATATGATGCAGTTTCAGTCAATCAGGTTTAACAATCAATTAGATCAATTAATATAATCAAACTAATAGGTGGGTTCAATTAGATCATGCAACCAAATTCGATTTTGACTAAGAAGGGTTTTCGGGCAGAAGGTTCTTTGTCGATCGACGGAATCTTAGTCTCGATCGACACGGGTTCAATTCAAACAATAGATTTCGGGCAGAAAGTGTTCCGTCGATCGACAGAGGTGAAGCCTGTCGATCGACACAGGTTTAATTCAAGCAAAGAGTTTTGATTTTAATCGGTTTAGGTTAGAGATGCAAATTAGGGTTTCATTAAGGTGAGCTATTATGAATCATGATGAAACAACACAATCAATCAAACAATTATAAGAACGAGTATGATTTAGGTTTAGGGTTTCTCGGGTTTTCATGAATTTAGGGTTTTATGGTTCTTTAGGGTTTTATGTTACTTACCTTAACCTCCGCGATTGTTTGAATGGGTGATGAAGGATGCTTCTAGTTCGCCATAACCTTGGTAGGCTGTATGAACTTTGAGATCGAGCTAATACTTCGTCCGCGACGTCGTTGATGGAGTTTTGAGAATTTCGGAAATTAGGGTTCTTGACGAAAATAGATTTTAGGGTTTTTTTAGCTTAGGGATTTAGAGAATTCGTGTTGATAACGTGTTGTGAATAGAGAGAAGAGAATGGGGAAATTCGTGTGTCTTAATTCATTAATCAAGTATCCTTTATATAAAGATCAATATATGAGATAAAAAGAAGTTTCATTTTCCTAAAGAGAAAAGGAAAGTACATAATAAGGAAATCCTTGTACAACAAGGAATACATAAAAAAAGTCTATGACTAAGTGTAGATGTGCCGTAATGGGCTAGAACTGGTTACGACAATCCACTATGATTTATAACAATTTTAATGTATTTTATTTTAAAATACATTAAAATCATCCTTAAAGTAAAACTCGGCCCAATATAAATATATAGGCCCAAATATTAAGATAAACCCATGTTATTATCCTAACCCCCACGCGCGTACATCGAATCGCCGCTTCGTCTTCTCTCTCAAATTTCAAAATCACTCGGACTCCGTGAAGCTCATCATCGATCTCTTCCCCAAAAGAGTATCTCTCCAACGTATCTAGGGTTTCTCATTAACACTCGACGAATTTGGAAATCGCTATTAATGGTAAGAACCCTAATTTCGAAAACCCTAATTGAATTTTGTTTTCCGTATCGGATTGTGTTTGTTTCTGGATTCTGAATGTATTACTGATAAATCAGGGAGGTGAAGGCGAAGATCTAGAGCCACTTTTTGATTATCATCGTGTTCAGCCAGCGAATTTCGTTTGCATTGACGGTGTGTTTCACTTATTGTTGATTTGTATGATTTGGAGTTCGAGAGATTTGATGATTTTCTTCTTATTCCTCTTCTCGCTTTGAATCTTATTGCAGACGACGATTCTGATGTCTCAGAGGTTCCGGTTAAGAAGAGAGCAAAAATTTCCCAAAACATAGTAAGAACTGATCTTTTATGATTGAGTTGCTCACTTAGCTTTTTGTATATTATGAAATTCATAAAGGGGGTTTCCACTGATAGGCGTTAGAATGTGAGATGTTTGATGCAATTGAGTAGTATAGATTCAGGGGAGGGAGAAGTATTAGGGTTTTGGAAGAGTTGAAAGTGTTCTTTGATTCAATTTCGGGTTTATTGTTTGTTGTTTGTTCTGTTTATGGGTTGGTTTAGTTTTGGGTCACGGATTTTCATCGTAATCGACTACTCGAGGTCGTTAAAGAAACAATTTGATTATGTTCTTCATGATCCAGAGTCTGAATATATCATCAACCTTCACAGAGCTTGAATCTTTTGTATGAATGGGAATTTACGGTATGGATGAGAACGTTTCGCTTTGCTTTTATATAGGTTCTAAAGGAGGATGATGAGGTGAAAGTGATTGAAGTGGCAGGTGACGACGATTGGTTGCCTCCTCCACCAAAGGTTGCCTTTAATAAAAGTAACGAGCCTGGTGAAGATTCGACCATCAAAGCATTGAGGTTGTTTTGTATGTCTGAGTATTTCTCACCTTGGTTGATTTCACTTTCCCATGAAGCCTAAAGTTTGGACCTTCCTAACTGTATCTGATTATTTGTTGATGTCCCCTTATTTGATTCTAAATACCTAAGTGAAATATGTAATGTAGATCGAAGAAGATGGAGCTCATGTCATTCGCGAAAAATGTAGCACATGTGATGCAGGAAGTCGAGGAGTCTGCTAAACGGGAAGTTGAAGAATCACTCAATCCATCTCCAGAGCCTGCTGATGCCGCTGCTGCTGCTGCTGCTGCTCAGGCACCAGCAGAGCCTAAGAATGACAGGGCCAAGATTGTTATTACAATACAAGACAAAAAGGGACAAAAACAATTCCGGGTGTATGCTGTAAGTTTTTTAAGTGCTTGCGACTTACTCACCATTCTTCCGTTAACAAAAAGCTTTGTATGTGTCATAAGTAGACGTAAGAGTCATTTTCTGTTAATATGAGATGCTTTTGTTGTATACCGATGTTGATTTGGTATTTTTGTACTATTTTTTCTTGTAGGATGAGAAGTTTGAGCGGGTTATCAAAATGTATACAGATAAAGAAAAGCTTGACCCGCAAAATCTTGTATTTATGTTTGACGGTGACAAGATTGATCCATCGACTACTCCTTCTAGTCTTGGGATGGAGGATGATGATATGATTGAAGTGCACACCAAAAAAAGATGACAAACATGTATCTGATCATGTCCTCCTCATTTTGTTGTTGTTGTTGTTGTTATTTGATGATGCTCATTTACTTTGATTGAATTTAAGTCAGGATATAATTGCACTCGGTAGTGAAGCTCTTAGCCAGACTGAACGCACGCACGCAGCATCCGTCTACCAAATCTGGAATCTCAGTCCGTTCAACTTTTGCGAAATCCAGAATTTGTACATCAACTTGGGCATGGAAGGGATCTCTGCTACAACTGGTGTTGTATCTGCGACATTTCTCATTTTATCGGTTTTTTTTTCTTTTTGTTCTAGTTCTTTCAGTGAGTTGATAACAAATTCAGCATTTTTTTTTTCTAGGAGTGTCCAATATATAGATTAACCGAACCATTTTGATCCGAAAAAATCAAATCTGAAAAACTTCAGTTTGGTGCTTTTTCTCTCTTTAAACCGAATCAAATCCAATCGAGCGCAAAAAAGGAAATTTGATTTGAAGCTTGGCTTGTTTTGAGAAGTAATCTAGTCAAAATTCAAATCTAAAACAAAATCAAAACTGATTTTTAATCCCTATTATGTATTCACTTGGTAACTTTAGTACTCATTACAAACTAAGAAAACTTTGACAGAATCAACGGCTAATCCAATAAATGAAGATATTTTAAACCAAACACTACGGTACTCTTTTGGTTTAAGTCGGTTAAGTGTATCTTTCAATTGCAAGTGGCCAAGTATAGCATCTTGTTTGGTCCGGGTTTGGCTAGGACACGTGGCATGCATTTATTGGTTAGGAAAAGGTAAGCTTTTTGGGGATGATGGGTCGAGAAAGAAGCTGTCACAGTGGAACATACGTCCGTGGCTTCCCCATATTTCTCACGTGCATAAGGATAACGTAATCTTCAAAACGTAGGTCCCACTAAAACCTACGTGGCATATCCACGTCATCGTAAAAAAAAAAAATCCAAACGGACGAGTTTATCAGATTAGATGCAACTTCCTAAAACAGAGAAAGCTGTGTCACAAATCTCTCTGACTTTAGTTTTCTCGAGGACAAACAGGTAAAAAAATTCACTCTTTTTATTTTTTTATTTATTATATTTATCTGTGATATCTGAGTGATTATAAATTTTGATATTTTGATGAAACAGGGACGAATCTTTTTTTCACATGTTATGGATATTTTCGAAAATCGAAAGGATCTTGAGTAATAATAATTTAAGAAAATGGAAAGAAGATGTGAATTTTGTAAAGCATATAGAGCAGTGGTTTATTGTATAGCTGATGCAGCAAATCTTTGTCTAACATGTGATGCAAAGGTCCATTCAGCTAATGCACTCTCAGGGAGACATTTACGAACGCTTTTATGCGATTCTTGTAAGAATCAGCCTTGTGTTATTCGATGTCTTGACCACAAAATGTTTTTGTGTAACGGATGTAACGGTAAGCTCCATGGTAGTGTCACGTCTAAGCACTATAGACGAGATGTGAGCTGTTACACGAATTGTCCTTCTGCTAAAGATTTCGAGGTTATGTGGGGTTTTCGAGTTACGGATGATGATAATGTTTCGTTAGAACAATCTTTTTCAATGGTTAAACATAAGGGACAATCCGTAATGAATAAGGTTTGATGCTTTTTTGTATATATTTTTTTGAGGTTTGTAGATGATTAGATCTCTCTCTCTCTCTCTTACGGATAATTTTGATGATTTTTTCAGGTGCAAAGAGAAAATGGTTTTATCATATTGGAACAGATTCTTGAATTGGAAAAGATTCAGCTTAAGGAAGTAAATGATGGTTTGTCTTTAACAGAACAAGCTGATCCATCTCCATTAGAGCTTCCGAACCAATCTGAAGATCGGTTAATCGATCTTCCGCAAACCGGAAAAGATCTTGTTGTTGATTTTTCACACTTGTCCTCGTCTTCTACACTTGGTGATTCCTTTTGGGAATGTAAAAGTCCATATAATAAGAACAATCAGGTTTGGTTCAAATATCATACACTAATTAGTCTTTATGGAACCATTACTTTACATAGTTTTTTTTCTCTTTTAGTTGTGGTATCAAAATCTACAAGATATTGGAGTTTGTGAAGATACGGTTTGCGATGACGATGACTTTCATATACCGGACATTGATCTTACTTTCCAAAACTTTGAAGAACTTTTCGGAGCTGATTCAGATCCGGTTGGAGACAATAACAACGTCTTCTTTGCGGGAACCTCATCCCGCAAATCATGTGAGGTTTGGAAATCTTTCTTCTACTAAAGAGTTTTAGAGCTAATCACTTCTTGTTATATAAACCTAAGGTTTCTCTACCTTTGATGTGTTCAGGTGAAAACATTTTCTTCGCCATTCAATAATTCGATATTTTCGCCTAAACAAGCTTCCTCATCTCTTTCGTTCTCAAGATCCAATGGAGGAGGAAGCAGCGAAGCGCATTACCCTCATAATCACTCAGAGGAAGTCATCTCTTTTTGTTCCCCTCTCTCTAACAACGCGAGACAGAAAGCCATCTCAAGGCTCAAGGAGAAGAAGAGGGCACGAATGTAAGTCGAAATCTTCCTATTGAAGCTACACAAATGAATAAATTTTAACATTTCATAATTTAATTTGCATTTTCTGGTTACAGAGAGGAGAAAAAAGCTTAGTATGGTTCCAAGAAAATGTAAGATAACTTAACAACGCATAGCTTCTGGATTGCAACTATTTCTTCATCACCATGCTTATGTACATAAGACACTAATCTAGTTGTTCATCTATTTACATGATTCAGTTTCTTGCATGTTACTGTGAATGAAGAAGCCTAGTAGATCTTGTTGATTATTTGTTTCACCAACCAATTTGTAATCAAAGGTTTTGCACCAAATTCACCAGAATTAAAACTTTATCACTAATGTTAAATTAAAAAGGTTACTTAACAAACATTGACAATGATAAGATAGGAACAGTGGAAATAGGGAAACTTCTGTATATAATTGGTGTTTTAATGTTGACAAGACCATTCAAAAGGGGTTGGTTATAGACTTATAGTTATAGTTGTGATGATTAAACAAAACCCTCTTTTTAAGTTTTTCTTTAGGATATTAGAGAATTAAAATGAAAAGAAAGAATTTTAGTTTTTGCTTAAGTTCAATTATATTGCAAGTTTTGTAAGAAAAAAAACGACCAATCTTATCCCTTCAAATTATTCTTCAAAATCAAGCAATTAGTGAAAACAAATGATTCTCTAACCACAACTGGGCCTTGTTATCAGTATTTCCAGCTACTATGTGGCTTATTTCTATTCCTAATTATTATTGTCAAAAAGAAAACACATTTCACTACTTATCTTCATTATATCATTATCAAAATAATTTACCTAAAATGTTCATGATCTAGTGGCATAACCGTAGTTATAGCTTAAGACTTTACGACTGTGGACCTGTGGTTTGTGTTGCTCTTCATACTCAACCTTGAGGTGATTATTTCTGTTAGTTACTTGTAACAACCACTACATTTTTTCTTTAATTATTATTTTTTTTTTTTAAATGATAAATTCCCTCCAAAGCGACGTAGCAAACCCACGATTAGTAGTATAAATGCCCCTCTAAGCTCTCTTTCTCGAGCTTACTTTCTCTTTTTAACTTGGATTCTTGGATTCTCTCTCTAACCGAAAGCTTCCTCTGAAATTTTCCCAGCAGTTTCTCTCCATTTTCCGGTAGTTTCTCTCTACTCAAGGTATAATTTCTTCGATTTTCTCTCCAATTTCGCATGAATTTGTTTACAGTAGATTGCGATTATCCCTCTCGAATCCTAGATCTGATTTCCTTCGGTTATTTTCCGTCAATTTGTGTAATCGATGTGCGATTTCGAATTTCCGATCATCGTTTTGCTCGAAGAAATCTCAGATTCGGTTGTTTTGTTCTTCGCGAGCGTTAGAGATGCGTAGATTTTGATCTCTCTTTTCTTCGTTTTCTTTTTTTCTGGCGATTTTGAAACAGAATCTACCGAAACTTCACCGGAAAAAAATGGAAAACCAAATCGCGCCGTTTTACACTGGGAAATCCGCCGGAGAACCGTCCGGTGGCGTCGGAATCGGTTCGCCTTCTCTCTTATGTGACAAATTCTACAATTCCAGTCGCAACGTGATGCAGCAGCGTCAAGATATGGTGAATCGCGAAGCGTTGTGTTACACGCGCCTCCATGAAGCTTCGCTTGAAGCAGAAATACTCCGTCTAGAGAACACAGAGCTCCGATCGATGAATCGCCACTTGAAAACCGAGCTTAATCAGATAATCCGATCCTCGATCCAGAACCGCTTCGATTACGATAGGATTCCGCTTCGCATGCTTAGCAATCTCTCGATCGGAGGAACTGATGACGCCGACGAATTGGAGAATCAGAACCCTAAGGCTAATCTTGATGACGTCAGCGATGAGAGTCCGACGAGTGTTATGGAGAATGATGATCAGAATCGCTCTTCTCTGCCAAAGAGCATCTCCGTCAGATCTAGCGGTTACTCGAAGACGAGCCAGGGAAGTGGTGGTGTCGCTCAATGTGGTAAATCTCGAGGAACCATGACGAAACCAAAACCTTGTGGACCTGGTCAACTCAGTACGACGGTAATTTCACTATTCCTTGATTAGTGTGGAATCTTTTGGAGATTATAGGGATTGATTTGGTTTAGTATGTTGGGAATTAGATAAGCATTGAGACTATAGACTCGTTTAGTGTAACAATTTTGGTTTAGTGTTGTGGGAAATATAAGCATTGAGACCACTTTAGACTTGTTTAGTTGTTGATTCTGGTGATGAATGAAATGCAGCAAAAGGTGTATGTTAGAGGAGGAGGGAAGAAAGAAGAGGAGGAGGAGATAGAGGTGGAGGTGTATAACCAAGGGATGACAAAGACAGAGCTGTGTAACAAGTGGCAAGAGACGGGGACATGCCCATATGGTGACCATTGCCAATTCGCTCACGGGATTAAAGAACTCCGTCCAGTGATTCGTCATCCGCGTTACAAGACTGAGGTTTGCAGAATGGTTCTTGCTGGTGATAACTGTCCTTATGGCCACCGATGTCACTTCCGTCACTCGCTTTCTGAGCAAGAGAAGCTCATGGCTGCTGGTTACAAGCCCAAGTCATCCTTCAAGCTGGTGAAATGACAAAACAGGTTTGAAAACACCATACATATAACTGAACAGTACTATACCTACAGAGATATTCATATATAGCATGATTTGGTAAAAAGTGAATAATGTGCATTCGTAAGAGAATGTGTTAGAAACTCTTTGAGATGGTTGTTTGAAATTTTTTTCTCATGATTTTTCAGAGACTTAAAAACCGAGAAAAGTTCATGGGTTATCCAGATGAGTGTTTTGTTAATACTACATAGACGTTTTCAGACTTGTGGCCTTGTGTATGAAATGTTGAATTTAGCTTTTACCAATTTGTACAAACCAGGGCAAGGTAAAAAAATTGAATAGAGGTCTAAGGAAATCATATATTTGGATAATGAATGCAAATATGTAACCCGAACTAGGGACTTCTATATCGGCTACAAAACAAAATGTTATGAGAGATCATTCTAGAAGAGAGATGCCAAGAGCAACACTCATGCCAAGCATCAAAGAAATCTGCCAGTTTTGAAGATATAAAAAAGACTTGCCAATGCAGTTCCTGCAAGTGCCACGAGTGCAGAAAGGAAGTTGAAGAAGAGTGCTTTTGTTACGGTGAAGCCTGACCTCACTAGAATCCCGAAATCACCAATCTGCAAGTTATTGAAATCTTTTAAGGCGTTATATGTTGCTGCTATACACATTTTTAAGTTTGTTTAGGAAATGGAGTAGGGACCTCTTGGGGAAGCTCGTGAGCGAGTAAAAACATAGTTCTTGACCATCCACCAACTGATCCGTAGATGAGAAACGCACTTGCTAACGCCATTCCATCAGTAAAATTGTGCTGCACAACAAAAAAGCGAACAAATTCTCATCTTCTCAGATGAAGCATGACTTTTGCAATCTTTCTTTAAGTAAATGATAAAAGGATCACGTACTTACAACACCATCGGAGAACAAGTTGAGGTAACCAAAGACTAGGCTTGAATGCTTCTCCTCCTGTTCTGGTTTGTCCAATTTTCCATCAGCAATGATTTCTGCGCCTGAATCAGATTTATCAGCAGCAGAAGTCTTTCTCTGCAAGGACCAAAAAAATCATAATCTGAAGTTTCAATTGAATTCAAACTCACCTTACGGAGAATCCATCCTTAGAGCCAAGTGACTTAAACTCTATGAGACAAGTGGGTCGTTTGACATTCTTTTCTCATGATTTTTCAGAGACTTAAAAACCGAGAAAAGTTCATGGGTTATCCAGATGACTGTTTTGTTAATACATAGAAATTTTAAGGCTTTGTGGCCTTGTGTATGAAATATTGAATACAGGCTTCACAAATTTGTGCAAAACAGAGGAAGGTAAATAATTGAATAGAGGTCTCACATCAATGCATGTTCTTTAGGGTTCTTGTAATTTTCTAAATGAGAGGTTTTTGGATAATGAATACAAATATGCACGTATCTAGATCCTTTTTATATTTTCACCTGAAGCGCATAATTGATAATACTAGGCATGTTCTCCGATTACAAATTTTAGAGTCGGAAACAATAAAATATTGTGAAACAAACAAATAATTGTATCTCACGAATTTTAAAATGCTGTTACTTTGGCGGGGAATTTAACCGTTTTACGTAAGAAAGATGCTGCCGATCAAACACATATTCCTTGTGATTAATGACCTCCGGTTTCTCCGGCAATAGATAAGAGTAATATATATCATCTCATGAATGTAATTCGGATGAACCAAAACGACGATATAGCTTATTTTTGTTGTTGTTGTCAATGGACTCGATCTAGTTCGTTTATCCTTTGTATATAGATATGTTCTAAGACACCTTTTAACCTAAATTTGCTATCCTTTAGAGGTAGATTAAGCCAAAAAATTTCATGATTGTTTGGACAAGATTTTTATCTTTGTTGGATAAGCTTCGAAAGCTTGAAACCCAAGATATCTCTTTTCAACGATTTACTAAGTCGGTTAGAATAAGATAGGCTTAAATGGAAGTAATCTATTTCTAATAGGAATAAGATAGGCATAATTAGATATAGAAATAGCAAAGTTGTGCTAGCACTACATACAATTGTTGAGTTGTGACAATTGAACAAGAGGAAAAGTGTTGAGTTTTGAATTATTTTCTAAACTAATAAGAGAGTTATTCTTATAAATTCCTTTAATCTTTGCATGTCATTTTAGCGAAGAATTCGGTAAACCTTTTTATCTTTTATTTATCTATTTTCTTTATGTTTATGTCTTTCTCTTTATTCATGATAATAATAGGAACTAGTATTTTTGAAGATTATGGGTTAGGTGGATGAGGATGATTGATTAGTGATGATTATGATTAGATTCTGGTGATTTTTTATGTTTAGAGGGTGGTCGATCCACTACAAGAAAACATAACATGAGCGACTCCCTAAAGAGTCACAAAACAGTCACAAAACTACAAGCGACTACTTTGTTGAAGATGTAATATTTCCTAGCAAATCTCAAAGCAAAAAGGAATATGCTAGAAGCTTGTAGAAGCAAAGAGGAAAAAAGAAATACAAGAAGAAAAGGAATTCAAGAGATAATAACAAAAAGGAAAAGTGCTTTTATCTTAAGAATTGGAAAGTGTATGGCACCGACTCTATGTTGTATAAATAGAGGTCGTTGGTTGCTTTAGAAAATCAGAGATGAAGATTTGAGTTTTCTAAAGAAAAGGGGTTTAGGGTTCCTTGTAAGGAAATCAAGAGAGAAGGTCTTGAGAAGCTTATGAGAGGTTAGATTTTCTAAGAGATACTTGTAAGTTCTCTGATTTAGTAGACTTGTAAGTTACCATTGAAAAATAATCTAATGGAAATATTTTGAGGAATTCTTGTGCCAATATCTATTGCATCATCTCGTTACTTGCATCATATATATCTATAGTTTTGCGTTTTCAATTGGTATCAGAGCGAGACACCTAGCCGAGCAAAATTTTCTCGAACAAAGATGTGATTCTGCGGAAAAGATGGCAAGTTATAGAACTCTTATGGTCGTGAATCCAACTGATTTAAACAAGACAACGTACGGGTTGTGGACAACAACGATCAAAAGCATTGATGAAGATGCATGGACGGTTGTTGAAGAAGGATGGTCACCACCAATGAAAGCAGACAAAGACGGCAACGTAATCTTGAAACCAAAAAGTGAATGGAGCATAGCAAATAAGTTGCAAGCAAAGTGGAATTCAAAGGCTTTATGTGAAATTTTCAAATATGTGGAGGTCAACCAGTTTAAGTTAATTCAAAGCTGTAAATCTGCATGGGATATTTTACAAAATGTGTTTGAAGAACCCAAGAAAACTAAGGAATCGCATTGACTGAAACAGTAGCGATGTTGGTTAAAAAATTAACACAAGGGTTCAGGAAGGAGCAAGGGAATAAACAATTTGAATCAAATTTTATACCATCGGAAACTGAGAAAAGCAACAGACGATCTAATTTTCAGTGCCTCGAATGCAAAGGGTATGGACATTTAAAATCTGAATATCCAGTTGCTGAAAGAAGGGAGATCAAGTGCTTTATATGTAAAGGATTTGGCCACACCCAGATGGAGTGTGCGAATAATCAGAAGGCAACGCAAGATTGTTTGTCTGGAGTTGATGTGAGTGACTCAGAGAATGAAGAAAGTGATGAAGAATACATGAGCAGCTTTGTAGCTTTTGTTGATGAGAGTGATGAAGAAGAGGAGGATGGTTCATTCAAACCTGAACAAAATCCTGCATTGAAGGAAGAATATGAATATGAGTCAACAGATAATGAAAGTGAAGTTGAGTTGAAACCTGAATACAAAGAAATTTGTGATACTCTGATCAAGGTTACTAAGGAGAATGCAACATTAATCAGAGAAAAAGCAAGTCTTAAAACTTTAATCGAGAAGCTGGAAGCAGAAGTTACTAGAGAGAAGAATAATTCACTGCTACTCAAGTCTGAACTCAATGAAAGACCCAGACAAGTTCAAATGTTGAACTCAGGAACAAAAGAACTTGATAAAATTCTAACAGTTGGGAGAGCTGACAAGACATACAGTGGGTTAGGGTATCAAGGTTCTACTTTTCAAGATAAAACCACATTTGTCAGTGGTGGAAACCTTCAAGATGAGAGTTGTATTTCAAAAAGTAGAGGTGATCAGATGAAAAGCAGTCAAAACAGAACACATCAGAGGAAATCTGGTTGCTTTTACTGTGGTAAGCATGGACATATTAAAGCTCATTGCTACAGGTTTCGAGAAAGAATAGATAAACTATGGAGGCAAAGGAAATTCACCTGGAACGGTTGGAGAAATCAAGTTTGGATGAAGAAAGTAGATCTTTACGGAAGATCATATTCTCAAAAACAAGAGGAAGATTTTTGTTGTAATGCAGTCCCCATATCCAACAAAACCTGCAACATTGTTAAAGATGAATCACAAGAGAAAAAAGCAGCACAAACTAGAGTTCATCTTAAAGAAACACACAAGAGCTTGAAGATGTTTAATAAAGGCACAAACCAGTCAAATCATTTTTCAAACATTGGAAAAACTGATAAGAATCAAACTGGTTTTGGGATTAAAGATAAATTATTGGCAGCTGGTTCAGTTTTTGTTTCTGATGAAAAAAGTGAGATTGGAGTTGCATCTACAGAGCCAATGACTAAAATTACTACAGAGACTGCAACTATTACAGAAACTGCAGTCAAGAAACCAACATTGCATAATGAACTCCATAAAATTTTGATTAGAAAAACAATGGAGCGATGGGCTATCATTTTCGATTTGCTGAGCAAAGACAACCCTCAAATTAGCATTTTGCTATGTTGTGCCTCAAGCGCGGAGAATATGGTCTAAGTAATACAGTGGTACAAAAGAGAAACAGATGTGGAGATCAATCAAGGTTCTATGTTTTCGAAAAGATAAAGACATTGTTGTAGAAGTGATTAGTTTTGTTTTCCTACAATGAATGGCAATTTTAGTAGAACAAATCAAGTGGAGTTTTTGTCTGTGTTTGAAATTCAAGTAGAGCAAATGAAGAGAGGAGATGATTCCAGTTCAAGAGGGTTACCTGAAGTTATTGAAATTCGCCAGAAGAGACTGTGAAGTCGACTGAACTTATCCGTGTCAAAGTGAAGCTCGCCGGAGTCAAGGGTTTTACAAATCAGAATATGTACGGATCAATGTTTTTTTTTAATTTCCGATGAGTCTAATCTCTGCTCGTCACGACAAAGCTATGAGAGAGAAATTATATGGATCTGGGATGAATAAATGAAGCGGCGGTCCGATTCACCGGAGGTTGACATCGGAGGTGATGAAGACGAAGAGATCCGTGTTTCTTCATTGGGAAAGAAATGTGAAGCAAGAAGAGATGGGCCTTATGGGCTTTGGATAAATAAATGTTATTAAGGAAAGATGGGCCAATAACAAAAGTGGTTTCGTGACACTTTTAACTACAAGGAAAGAAATGTTTTTTTTTAACTCACTTGATTCCAAGCGGGGGGAGAAAGTTTCAGGGGGGGTTTACATGTTCATGGTTTCAGGGGGAGATGGGAGTTCAATTGTTCTTCTTGTCCCAGAGAATGCATTTGATCAAAGTTAGTCGTATATGGATGCTTGGAAGATCAAATTGAGTTAAAAATGGGGAGATTGAAGATGTAATATTTCCTAGCAAATCTCAAAGCAAAAAGAAATATGCTAGAAGCTTGTAGAAGCAAAGAGGAAAAAGGAAATACAAGAAGAAAAGGAATTCAAGAGATAATAACAAAAGGAAAAGTGCTTTTATCTTAGGAATTGGAAAGTGTATGGCACCGACTCTATGTTGTATAAATAGAGGTCGTTGGTTGCTTTAGAAAATCAGAGATGAAGATTTGAGTTTTCTAAAGAAAAAAGGTTTAGGGTTCCTTGTAAGGAAATCAAGAGAGAAGCTTTAAGACTTGTATGGTCTTGAGAAGCTTATGAGAGGTTAGATTTTCTAGGAGATACTTGTAAGTTCTCTAATTTTCTAGGAAACATATATACATATTTAAAAAGATGAAATTCAAAAGAAAATTTTAATAATTGAAATTGTTAACACAAAAAGATACATCACATATAAGATCCATAACTTATGCTCCATACTACTACAAAGATGGAATAAAAAAAAACACAAGTTCATGTTTTAATATAAAAAACATTTAAAAGAAGGGAGATGATGATGTCTACTAGGAGTCTGTAATGGCTCCGCCGGTGCACTCGGGTGTTCTAAGATGTTGCGGATGCAATACTTGTTATCCCAAGCTGCTTCAAACTATATAACTTGGATTTGATATGAACATTCCACAATTTTGTTGAGGACTAGTTGCCTGTTTAAAAAACAAAGAAGGATGATTACATTATGTACTTTCATACAAAAAAGTGGAAAGCACTATTCAGTAAGTGAATCCAGATTCATTCAAAAACAAAGGCTAACCCTGTTTAAGAGAGATTGCTCTGCATCTTGTCCTTTTTTAGAGGAACGACCTTTAAGCTCGTCATCCCGACCAGAGAGTGAAACGTTAGTGAGATATGCATCTTAAAAGTAAACAATACAACTTATGTTAATATTGAAAATATCAGGACTTGTGCGATAAATGCTGCACCTATGTGACAATTAAGAGAGGCCAAATTCGTAACTGTAATGAAAGTTTGGAGAAACATAGATGTTCAATTCATAGGAAAACATTGGAAAAAAAAAACAGGACAGAAATTAAGATAATTATCAATAAGTTTGAGTATGATAAGCTACTGAAATTCAGGATTACCTCTCTCTTAAAAGGAGGATATCATTCGCAGAAGCTGAAGCTATGTCAACAAGCACTCGGTGAACCTAATCAAAAGTTCAGACCATATCAGGTCAGCAACAAATGAGACGGTAAGGCTACGAGATGTGAAATTCTTCAGAATAAAAATGACATGTGACAATATCTAAAATATAATAATGAAATTTATTTAACAGACCATGTGTAACAAGCCATGGCCAATGTTTCGCAATTTAGTAAATTTCAGAATTTCAATCCTACGCAGCTTGAATTAGAGAACGACAACACCAGATAAACTGAAGACTAACGTGAACACACCTCGTCGACGCATAGTTTTGATAGGTAGACTAAATTAAGGAACATTGTATAGAAAAGAAGAGAGTGTAAAGAGAAGAAGCCACAATTAACCTTCAATTCCTGAGTAAAATATCCCAAGCCCGCATTTTACACATACAAACGCTAATTACAGTCTTCCAATTCCAAAAACAAGATTCAACTATCCATTTTGTTTCCTCCTAAACCTCAAAATCGAAAGAATGTTAACAGAGAGACACAGTAAAAAATCTACTCTTTTGGGAAATGAGAGCAAAATTAAGGAACTTTCAAGTAAAATATTCCTAAATCAAAGACCGAAATTTAGAGAACGCATTTTCTGGGTAACAAAAGGAGGATCTAAATTGATACGAACTAAGCTAACACTGAAGAGCTACGGAGATATGAATCAACGAGAATTGAGCCCCAAAACAAACCCTAACGCAAAATCGAAATATCCCCATGACCAGAATGAAAATCGAGAGAGATCTAACAAGGGCATTTTTACGGAAATCGAACAAAGACGGAGAAGAAGAGAGATTACAGGGAATTGGGGGAAAAAGACGATTCTTGTATGATTTTTCCGGCCGATTAGTCTGTCGAGGAGAGGGGAAAGAGAAAAAGTTTGGGTCTTTTTGTTTCCTCCTAAACCTCTGCAACACTAAAATCGAAAGAATGTTAACAGAGACACAGTAAACAATCTACTCTTTTGGGAAACCAATCTTTAAAATATGGTAAGATCAATGATCCTGAAGGGAACTTCTTTCGTGACTAATGAGAGAATAATAGATCAAAGAAGCCGAATCAGAACAAAATCAGGGAACTTTGAAGTAAATACGCAAATTCCGAAATCAAGAAATTAGGGTTTCTGTTGAACTGATCGAGAGAGGCGAGAGACGAGAGAATTGGGTTTGAAAGAAATTAGGGTTTGAGAGAACTGGATTTCAAAGAAAATAGGGTTTTTGTTAAACAGATCGAGAGAGGCGATGGATTCAGAGGCGAGAGTAAGTTACTAGTTTTTTCTTCTCAGATCGTGGTTTTGTGTTAAAGGAATAAACAAAATATGTTTTCTTTTGGAGCCCAATTTATTTGGTCTTTTGGAGCCCAATTATTTGGTGTTTTGGAGCCAAAATTTCGGTGGAAATATCATTTGGAGCCAAAAAAATTTAAACAAAAATCAATTTATGTGGCTAATTAGTCACAAATTAAGACTTTTTGTGACACTATTTTCAGTCACAAATCTATACCCTAAACCCTAAACTATTTTTTTTGAAAAATTTAGATCTAAGAGTTTCATATAACTTTGTAATGTATGTACTAAGTGTTTAGGTTGATTATAACAATCAAAACAATACAAAATAAGTTTCATTTTGTTGAACATTAGATTTGGACTTACATTCCATTAGAATTACATTGACTTATGAAAGTACTTGTTATGGTTCTTAGTCATGAAGTTGAAAATTTAATTTCTCAAAGTTAAACATGGCTTATGTATAATAAGATTAAGTGTAATTTGTACTTGACATGTATGTTAGTATGTAAAAAAAATGTTTTACTTATAATCTAAAGTTGAATTAGCCAAAATTATATTGAGTGTCACTAAACAGTGGCTAGGTAGTCACAAATATATGACTAAAATCAATTACAGTGACAAATTAGTCACAAATTAAGACTACTTTGTGACACTATTTTTTAGTCACAAAATATATACCCTAAACCCTAAACAATTATATACAAAATCTAGGTACAAGAATTAAAAATAAGTTTTTAATGTATGTACCAAGTGTGTAGTTTGATTATAACCATGAAAACAATACAAAATGAAAATTATTTTGTAAAACATTAGAGTTGAACATAAATTAGATTAAAATCATAAGTACTTATGAAACTACTTATTGTCATGAAGTTGAAAATTTAAATCTTCACATTTCAAAGTTAGACATGCTTTATATATGATATAATATTAAGTGTACATTGTACTTGGCATGTATGTTAGTATGTAAAATAAATATTTTACTTATAATCAAATGTTGAATTAGCCAAAATCATATTGAGTGTCACTAAACTGTGGCTAGTTAGTCACAAATATATGACTAAAAATGTGGCACTACAACTCTAAAAATTCAGTGGCAAAAATATGACTAAAAAAGTAGAAGCTTATTAGTCACACATGTGTCACTGACATTTGGCGTAGCAAACTAGTCTCTAATGTGTGACCAATGTCAAGTTAGTCTCAAAACAGTCACGCATTACACACTCTTTTCCAACGATTTTATTTGGTCACAAATTTGCGACGGATTTCATACTGTTTTTTACGTAGTCGCAAAAGTGTCTCTGATCAGTCACAAATGAGTCACAAATTGCTGTGACTGAAAAAACAGTCACAAGAAGTAGTCACTAAATAACTGTTTTCTTGTAGGGATCGTAGGTTTGATTTTGCTAATCAAATCCAAGATTATGGATTTTTGTGTGCTCAAAAGGTGTTTGCAAAAATTTCTAAACCGAATATTATGATTGGTTAATTTCATTGATGTTTCCCTTATAATCCTCATTGAGTTGATACCCAAGATTTTTCACCAATGTCTCTTCAATTAATACATGATTTTTTAGTTTCTATTTTTTTTTTAAAACAACGTCACACTGGTCATATATTCTCTTTACACAAAATCAAAGAAGAAGCACGACCCAAAAAAAAAAAAAATTTTAACAAGAAAAACAAAATGTCTTTAATTTTCACGCAGAAATTAATAATAATATTTTCAATATCCAAACACTAATATTTCTAACTGATTTACTATGATGAAGGGATATCTTAGAAATTGGACATGTTCCCCATCCTCAATATGGATTCACTTACCACTTCATCCTCTCTCTTGATTCTCAACTATTCGATTGAATCTCCCGCGAAACCATGCCCAAATTCTTTTATGGTGTTCAAAGCTGATGACCATTTGCTTCATCTATGTGTCATGGAATCAGGATGCCATCTCCAGGTAGACATTTGGGAAGCTATGAACCTCCAACTTCTTTTTCTGAGGATTTGTTCATAAACGGCGACCCAAGCATTGTGGCTTCATCCCCTGCTAACCGCTCTATGACAAAAGCTGAAATATTGGGTGCTTATATCAGAGAGCTTTTGATTTGTCCTTCACTGACTTTGTTGCAACGTCACAAAGAACCCTTGATCTAAGCTAGTAGTCCTTTGATTCAAGCTACGATGGCCAATCTCTATCAAACCGGTCATACAAAACTAACAAAGACCCATATTAATTATACCGTTAGATGCTTGGGCCTTGCCGTTAAAAATCCCAGCCTCTTACCCTTCTTCAGTAATTCCCCTTTTTCTAGATCCACGAAAAATCAGAAGCAAATCGAATCTCTAGTCTCAGTCGACAAGCAGTGGCCAACTCTATCGTCTAAGAAGCAACCTGCAATGATGAATCAGTCAACTATAGAGGCTGCGAGACCATCTATGAGTTCGATTTCAAAACCTATTGACGATGCAATAAAAACAAAGAACATGAAAGCCCATTTGTTCCATATTGAGTCTTCTTATTTGTTTCACATCCTTGATGAAAAACATGAAAATTCGCCAGTCGAGGAGGTTTAAGGCATGTATATGGATGTATTTTGTTTGCCTCGACACGAAAATTGGTGATTTGGTAGATTGTGAAAATATTTACAAATATGCTCTCTTCCTTCAAAGGCATAAATTGGACTGCTTCTGGCATAGATGAACCACTGCTTATACTAAGTTGTGGCTTAATCCAACACAAATGGAAAAAGTTAAAATTATGGTGGAGGTTAAGCTTAACTAATCGTTTTCCCAAAAGATGGCTCTTGAAGATGAAGATGAAGATGACTCAGTTACAATGGTTGATGGGGTATATTTTCGGCTGTCTTCAAAGTGTGGTATTCCCAGTTTTTAAAAATATGTGGTGCATGTAGAGAAGCTTAAAAATTTGATTTGGCAACCTATGTCATTAAAGTGTATTTACCTTTTCGGTAACTAGTTCTAAGAAAACTTTATAAAACCCTAAGGCATCTCCAACCCACTCTAAATCCTCCACTAAAACATATTCCCTCCGTTTCGTTATGTAAGATTTTTTGACTAAAAGCAAGCTGTTTAAGGAATAGTTTTTGTGTTAAATGTTTTATTTTATTAATAACAAAAGTATGGAGAAATGGAAAGTTAATACTCTGATGAATAGTAAATTAATTATAGAATGTTAAAAGTCATGACTTTAGTCAACCTCAGTTATTATCTCTTCACCATGACACAATTTGGTGGCCGTAGGCTTAAGTTCGCCTTCGTCGTAGTATGGTTCGTTCAAATCAAATGGTTGAATTTTTTTTTGTTTTGCCTTCTTCTTCTTCTTCCATTTTTGTTTGCAAGTTTGGTTTGGTTTAGTGAAATAAAAAACGTGTATTATGATTATATGATGAGTTTTGAGATTTGTAACATTAAATCATGTTTTGACTTCAAACCTCTTCTTTGATTAAGAATATGTCCATGAAGTAGTGTCTCTTAAAATTCTTTGGCCAAGACTATTTTGTTAATGTAGTATTAAATTAAAATATGCATAGATTTGTGAGGAAATCAACTAAAATGAAACAAAATAAAAACCTTTAAAAATCTTACATAATGAAACGGAGGGAGTAATAACTACTCTTTTTACTCTACATGTAGAGTAAACTCATTTCTCACTCTATTCTAGAGTTAAACTTTTTTATTTATAAAAATGTCTCTTAACTTTTTACTCATTCTACTTTTACATCTAAAATATATTATTAAAAATATGTTTTTGCGATTGACTCTTTATTTTTTGATTAAATGATTAGTGGCCCTTTAACAAAATTACAAAATGATAATCAAAATTCATATTAAAAAATCCTTTAACCAACACAATTAAAATACAACGAAAAATTTCATATACGATGAAATTTATTAATGAAAAATACTGAAATTAAGATAAATAACATATGCTTAGATCATTTGTGGGAAAATTTCAGTAATACTAATGCTTAGATTATATTATTTTGTATTTTTCTATTGTGTAATATACTTTTATTTCTATAATAAAATTTCAATTAAAATAATATTATGATTTTAGTGAATTATTGCTAATTATATAATAGTTGGGTAAAATGTGTAATTTTGATAAATTAAGAATTAAACTGAACAAAATATACTAAGAATATTCTTTTTAGAGTGGAAAATAGAGTAATGGGATGAGTTGGTCAGTTGTTCTAGAAACCATTTGGTTAGTTTCTTAATTATTTATTTTCGTAATATTCATCCCATTTTTTTTTTCTACACTTTTTTAAAGCAATTAAATAGTATAAAATCCAAAGAGACATGAAAGTTAATTAAAGGTTTACTGTTTACGGTTGACCACTCACATATTTCTCACCAAAAAAATGGAAGCTAATTGAAAGCAAACTGTTGACCACTCATACATTTCTCACCAAAATGAAAATGAAAATGTATCTATCAGGTTATGGTAAAAATGAAACTTTAAAACATACCAATATCTAACAAAATTATACAAGTGTTTATAATAATAACTAGTTTATATTAAAATTAAATTACTCCAAATTTTAAAAATATATAATGTTTTCATTAATCTATAGAAAGTGGTAATTATATTTTTACTAATTGAAAGTAAATTAATTATATAAACTTATATATATATTAGTGAAAATATTAAAAAATGCAAGTAGATGTTTCAAGACCAACATTTTATGTATATACATTTAAATAATATTATTAGATGGACCCATTAGGAATTCTCTTAGGACTAGTAACTGAAACGATAAGTGTATTTTGGTGACATATGTAGCCAAATAAATCCTTATAAGCATCTCTCGATGCACCATAAATCAATTCTTTTAACCGAGAAGAGAGTGAGCAATGTGATCTAACACTGTCTGGGTGATGATGTTGGTACACAACGAAGACGTTGCGCTCTATGAGTGGCGATGATTTACAGAGTTAGTAATCAAGTCTTTCAAACCTCGTGAACAGGTGCATTGGTAATCAGACAAAGGTGGGGCCCACAGGCCAAGAGCGGGTATGGGGACTCATGGACGGTTGCAGTCAGGGTTTTACAATAGGTATCAGAGCTTAATCCAAAAGAGTGTGTACTATGTGAATTCATACTGTGAGGGTGACATTCTTGGTCTTCAACGAGGACGTTGTGCTCTGTGAGTTGGCGATGATTACATGGTTAGTAAACAAGTCTTTCGAACCTCCTAAATTAGTGCAATGGTCATCCCACGAAGGTGGGCCCCACGTGCCGAGAGCGGGTGTGAAGACTAATGAACGGTGGCGGTGAGGGCGTTACAAGTGGTATCAGATCTGAATCCAGAAGAATGTGTACTACATGAACTTACAATGTTAGGGTGACGATTTTGGTATGCAACGAGGACGTTGTGCTTTGTGAGTGGAAACCTCTCAATTTCAAGAATATGTGGTGCATGCAGAGATGCTTGAAAGAATTGATTTGACTACCTATATCAACAAAGTGCACTTATTTTATGTCACTGGTCCTGAGTGAACTCCAAAGTTAAGCGTGCTTGATCTAGGGCAATTTCAGGATGGCTGACCAATTGAGAATTGATTTTTACTACCGTATGATTGAAAACAAAACACTCAAAAAAAAAAATTACGTGGTGATTTGCAGAGTTAGCAACTAGTCTTTCAAACTTCTTGGCTAACACACAAACCATTGAGAATGGGTGTGGGGACTCACAGACTAGGGTGGCCAGGGTGTTACAAATGGTGTATTTAAACTCAGACTAGTGTAGAGTTATGTGTACACACACTTTCAAGGGTGACAATCTTGGTGTGAAACAAATATGTTGCGTTATATGAGTGGGGGTGATTGTAACATTGTGATTTCTAGAAGTATGTGGTGCATGCATAAATGCTCAAAATAATTGATTTAGCTATTTATGTCACTAAAATACACTTAGCAGTTCGGCTATTGGTTTTGACTTCCATGTGATCGTTTACAACTAATCCACCGGAAAAAAACATGCGGAACAATCACGTGGGATTGCAAGATCATTAAAGAAGTCTTTCGAATGTCCTAGACTAACGCACTGGTCATCTGACGAGAATGTGTCCTATGGACCGAGAGTGGGCGTGAGGCCTACCTACGATGGCGGTTAGAAGCTACTAGAACTGAGCTTAAATACAAGGTTTTACGTACAAGATTATCAAATGTAGATAATTAAATGGCTTCCGAAATCGAGATACTTTTTTTATAACAAGCAAATTAAGAATGTGTTGGTAAGATCAAATTTACAGAATAGAAGAATAAAATTTTGACACGAACGCGCCATATCCGAGGAAATGAGACAATTAATCAAGTCATGTTTAGATGTCCTCTGGCTTTAGATGTTGGCTCTTTCACAAGTCATCAATCCATGGATGTTCTGAATGACATATGTAACACTTTGATTTTTGAAAATATGTGGTGCATGCAGAAAATTTTTAGAAATTTGATTTGGTTATCTATATCACAAAGTGCACTTATCTTTTCGGTCAAAGGTCTCGAGAGAACTTCGGAGTTACGCATGCTTGAACTGGAATAATTTCATGATTGGTGACCTTTTAGGAAGTCATTTCCAGTACCCTGTTAGTGAGGACGAAACACAGGAAAATATCGTGTAGTGATTTGTAGAGTCAGTAAATTGGACTTTCGAGCCTCCCGGACTAACACACTAACAGTTGGACAACCAATAGTGGGTGTGAGCCCATAGAAGGGGCGGTCGGGGTATTACAAGTAGTATCACAGCCAAACCTAAACGAATGTGGACCTCACACTGTCAATGGGACGATCTTGATACGCAACGAGGACGTTGCGTTCTGTGAGTGTGGGTGAATGTAACATCTTGATTTCTAGAAATATGTGGGGTATGCATGGAGGTTTAAAAGAGTTGATTTGGCTAACTATATCACCAAAGTCCACTTATCTTTTCACTCACATATCTAGAGAGAAATCCTGAGTTAAGCGTACTTGAGCTCAAACAATTTCAGGATAGGTGACCTACAAGGAAGTTCCAGTACCATATAAGTGAGAACAAAACACGGAGAACGATCACGTGGTGATTTCTAGGTCAATAAATAAGACGTTCAAGCCTTTCGGACTAACGCATCGACTGTCGGACAAATGTGGGCTCACATGCCAGGAGTGGTTGTGGGACCCATAGAAAGGACAGTCGGGGCATTACAACATTTATCTTTGCGAATACAAATTATTTATTATGGCGGCTACCAATGAAACATAGGAATTCTCTTGGGTAATACTGTATATATGAAAAAATAGAAATGAGAAGATTTTTAAAATTTTGGACCGCGATACACGCAAAGCGGCATCATAAGTTTCGGTGTCAAACCAAAAGCCACTTAAAGGTCCGGTAACCAAATACCATTCATGAATTTATAGGTGGTCGAGGGGCCATAATGTTCATTAATGGTTTGTGGAAAGTGGACTACAAATTTTCAGAATTATTGTGAGGATGCTCGAGATGGACTCATGATGAGAGCAAAAAATCTGCGCTTTCCAGTCTTTTATCCCAACGCTTATTTGGGTGATGTATTGCATGATCACCAAGTAGAAGTAGAAAATGATGGTATCTTTTGCCACAACCATTACACAACTGATGAAAATTATGGCGCATCCGTCAGATTTGCATGCTTTCCCTTTTTGTTTGAACAAATTCAGCGCAACAAGGGGTTCTTCTTCACTTTATCTTTTATCTTATATTCCAAGAATTACTAACATCAAAGCATATCTGCTGGCATAGTGTTCTTGTAGACACTAAACTTTCGATTTGAACTTCTAAACTGATATAGTTTTATAATAGGTTATTGACAAAAATAATAATAGCATTATTTGCATAATAAGTTAGAAAAAGTGAATAACTAATACATTTATTATCAATCAAATAACGACTAGTTATATATCTATTATGTATTATAAATCAAATGTAAAACAATGTCGCTATTATTATATGACAAAGCTGGTTATCAAATTAAGCTTTCTAGAGTTTACTTCAAATTAGTAGATGTTTAATAAGATTATAATTGTATAAAGCAAAGAAAATATATTTGAACTCGATTGATATCTTTGGTAAAATTCAAAATATATAATATTGGGTTAAATAATAGATTAAAATAGATTAGACCAAAAATAAAATATTACTTTTTTGTGTTTTTGTTTTCAATATATGGTAAAAGTGGGTCCACAATTTCTATTCTTTCTTATATATATGTCCATGCAATTGTTCCTTTCTCTCTTAATTCAACCTTTATCTCAAGTCCACAAAGTACAATATTCTCCGAAAATGGTTACAAATTTGCCCGTGAATTTGGTCGAAAGCGTAAACCATGAACATATTGATGATATTTCAATTCTTCTAATCGACGATGATAATACGTCAAATGCGTCTCTCACTTCAATGCTGGAAAAGTTTTCATACAAAGGTAAAAAAATGACAATTCTTTGCAAATTTTCTACCAATTAAATTAGTGTCGATCCTTTCCTATTTACATATCAATCACTCCATTTCATTCTATTTTTTTTTTGTAGTTGTTATGTTAAATTTCCTCTCCTTAGAAGTATTATAATGAGTATAATCTGAAATCTCTAGATCTGGCCGAAATTTCCATTGTATTGATTAAGATCTTAGAACTAATGAGAAGAAAAATTAAAATGGCTACAAATTGGTCTTAGATCTCAAAAATTTGTTTAAAGAATAAAATTTTATCGAATATATTATTCACAACGTTTCTGTCGGTAAACGAACTGACCTATATATTCATTGCTATTCACACAAAAAATATTCTCTTAGTTTAACCTATATTTTGTCGTATAATAAGATTTCCGGATGTCTGAAACACTCGAAAAAATATTTAAGTATTAATTTATATATAATATATACGTGTATATGATATATACATATATCTAATATATACGTGTGTGTATATATATATATATATTTCTATCATTATATTTGACCAGCAATACACGTGTTAATTGCTCTATTTCATTTATTTAAGTTTCCATAAATTTTATGAAAATATAATAAATCAATTCATTTTATTATAACTATTTTCTTTTTCATATTATTTTGTAATAATCTAATTTATAAATTTATGTATAAGTGATGAGCGTGAAAGAAGCGAATGAAGCTGTATTGATGATTGAAGAACAAAATGACATCAAACTTGTCATAGCCAATATTGATGACCCTCACATAGATTCACATTCATTCCTCACCGCTTTGCTTCAGAAAGACATTTCTCTCATACGTAAGTTAATTTTAATACATGCTTCCTTTTACTTTTTCCACCATTTTCTTATTTCAAAAATTAACTTGTTTACTTCCATGTTTTATATGTGTATTAGTGATCACTCCAGAGATTATGACAAAGAAAGCATCCGATTTTTTGACAAAGTCAACATGTTTTTGTTTAAAGAAGCCAATTTTGGAGAATGATATCAAAAACCTATGGAATCATGTGTTACCTAAGGAGAGCCAAGTGTTCGGGAAAATCAACATTGCTGAAAAACAAAACACTGTTATGACAGAAGATGTAAAGCAGATGGAAGCATTCATGAAAACCCTCAAGAGGTCGCGAACAAGTCAAGCATCTTTGCTTGGAAGACAAAAATTTATGAAAGCATTCCCAACTTCTGAAATCTACCAAATGAGAAGAAATGTAGAAAAGGTTGAATGGAAAACCAAGCCAGTGTGTCCCACCGAGATTGAGAATAAGAGAAGTGAAGTGAAGAAAGTGGAGATAAATGTTGAAAGAGACTGTAATTTATGGAATCATGAGCGTCACATGAAATTTTTAGCTGCTATCTCCATATTGGGTGAAAAAAGTAAGAACTCTGTTTTATTTTTAACATTTTACATTACATTTTTTTCTCATTTTCTTAAAAATCGTTTTATGTAGGTTCTCGTCCCAAATCCATATCGAGAATTATGAATGACCCAGACTTGAGTCATCGTCAAGTTGCTCGCTACCTTCAGGTTCAAATTTATTTTGCTTCCGCATATGTAATGGCTTGATAGCCTTATTGATTATAATATATTTTCATTCTATAAATATTTCAGCAATACAAAGCTCAGACTGAGCAAATCAATGAAACATTGCCGAGGAATGATTGGATTTCGACAAAAGAAACATTCGAATATCCTTCTGATTACGAATATCCTTTCAAAGCATCCACCTTAACGAAGAATCTCATTGAAAGTAATTGTTTGTGGTATTCTCTGAAAAAGAAAAAGTCACCATCATCCGTCGCCAAATGCAAGTGCTTTTTACTATATATATTTCACAATTTTATCATTTTGTATTATCTTTTGTGTTAATTTTTGTTCTTTTTTTTATGCAGTCTTCTTTAAAAACCCTTCAGTCAAAAAAGAGAAGACACCAAATCTTCACGTTGACGGGAATCAAGATGTGAGTAATCCTTCACTTTCTGGTAACATATTAAACAAGCCATCCATAGAAGCTAGTTATGCTCCTTCAACCACAAGTAACAATCCACCTCACCACATTCCTTCTACTGATGATGTCAACCCTAGTGGCCTTTCTACTTTACCTTTAAGTGTTGGTGCAGCTAACACATACACATTCCTTGTGGAAACAACGATGATTCGTTTTCCTAACTCAGATCCTAAACCAGTGCAATCATCTACCCCTGTTCTTGAAACCGATAGCAACCCACTAGGATTGGATCCTAATTCTATCCTAAACTCTTCTGTTTCCCAAGATGATCCATGCAATATGGGAGAAAACTATCTTCGTCCAGACTATACCATCAAGTCTTTAGAAACCAATACAGACCATATAGATTGGGAGGAGTTTTTTCTTGAAACAAATACAAACCAGACGGGAGGGAGTTTTTCAAAAGAAGATTATGTTCCTTCTGAAAGTATGATTCTCTCTGAAATAAATCCGACTGATGGAGTTTCTTCTGGAGAAAATCATGCTCTTTCTCGAGATATGATTTTCACTGAAGCTAATACGACCCATCAGGATTTCGTTTCTTGTGAAATCCCTCCTAAAACCAATGTGTCCATTCTTGAAACCAATAAAAACCAAGGTTCTGTAGTTCCCAATGACACAAGTTATGTTGCTTTGGACAACATGGCTCCTTTTGAAACCAATGCGGGAGAGATGGGTGTGGTTCCTTTTGAGGAAAGTGATCATGTTCCAATTGAAGATCTCATTTCTTTTGACTTTGATATCAATGAAATAGATATGGATGTCTGGGTGGAAGATTTTGATACATCTGAGAGAAACAATCATGTTTCGACAAGTAATCTTGGTAATGACTTTTCTTCAAATACTCAAGTCGACTCGATCTCTCATATTCATGTGGAAGGTCAAGATTCTCCTCTTCCTATGCTTCAAGGAGAATGTATGAATGGAGAAAATAATTGTGATCATGTTCGCGAAAACATGGTTAAGATGGACAAAATACCTAGTAATGAAGGAGAGGTGAACAACCAATAAGAGAAATTCATAAACTTTTATGCATTTTGTTTTTGATACTGCAAATGCATTTCATACATGTACAAGTATGTTGGTATTGTATAATAATGTTGAAGATTCAAAAAATTATGTTTGACATTCAATTTTTGGTTAAATTTATTTTGAGTTAGAATTAGTTTAGTTTGACCAAAACTAGTCTCCTATAGAATTATACTAGTCAAACTTAAGACCAAGTAATAAATGGTATAGTATCGATCATAAATTAAATACAAGAGTAGAAAATGAAAAATATAAAAAATCATATATTACCTTTACTTGTAGTAATTAATATCAGCTTTAAATTTGTCATGGTGAAATATTAATATTACTATATAAACCTTTGTATTTTAATATTTCTTTTAATATTTGTTAGATTAATGTTAAACATAAGATATATTCTCGTTATAATGGTAAAAACAAAACAACAAAACTATGCCAAAATGTTCATAGAAATATTGATTTTTTTTTAATAGCAATTATAGAAAATTGTCAAATACAATTTTAGAAATACCACTATTGAATTATTTTTGCAAATATGCCACTGTTGAATTATCTTTTTGTAAATATGCCACTTATAAAGCTTTTTAAAAACTTCATATTTCAAAATTTTCAATCTTAAAAATAGTTTTTATCCCTAACAAATCTTAAACCTTATTGACAGAGTTAACCCAAATATAAATGATATTAAAATTTTAGAATAGTGCCCATTTTTTAAAAGTATTTTTAAAAATATCATGTCATTGGCATATCTTTAATTTTTAAAAAAATATTTAGCTAATATTATATTATATTTTTTTTTGTCAATTTAATTATTTTGAAGAATACAATCTGATATAAAATTTGGTGATTGGGATCGTTTAAAACACATTAAGGGGTGACCAAAAAAAAAACACACTAAGGGGGAGTTATTAGGAGATGGATTCTCATAGAGTTTATGAATTTTTAAAATCCAAAGATTTATTAAATTTGTAGAGCGTTTTGTGTATTTAGAAAATTTGGTGATTAGAATTCTAAAAATCTTAAGGTTATATGAGGTATCTCAAAATCTTGTTTAATGATTAAAATTAGAACAAATCAATCTACCAATAACAATAGATTCTAATAGATTTATAGAATCCCTAAAAACTAAACTTTTTGAATAACAATGGATTTTGAATGGAATTTAAAACTCATCAAACCAA
Organism: Draba incana; assembly: GCA_963576765.1. NCBI lineage: Eukaryota > Viridiplantae > Streptophyta > Magnoliopsida > Brassicales > Brassicaceae > Draba > Draba incana. The sequence continues at coordinate 25,851,620 of OY755209.1, forward strand.
TAACAATGTATTTTAATAAGAATGTCATAATCCATAAATTTTAAACAATGGATTCTAAATTTTTTAAAAATCATTAA